>JADHKJ010000078.1:0-98807 GCA_019925595.1 Grosmannia huntii
CCCAATTAGGTTTGGTCGGGTCGCGCGGCAGGCCACGTGACACGGCCTACTGGTTGTTCCGAGCCGAGGGCAGGGCCGAGGACTTACACCGGGCCATAGCCCGTCACAGTTACTGTTGTTTTTTAATGTGTTTATTAAGCTGCAAGGCCTATTTAAGTGTTAAGACTAAATATTAGATTAATTGCTAAAAAGCTATAAAAAGGAGAGTGTTATCTAAGTAGTAGGGACTATAAGTGCTTCTTTTATCTCTTCCTTTAGCTTACTAGAATTATTAGATAATTCTAATAGCCTTAGATCTTCTGGATCATTAGATGATCTAAATAATCCTTATCCATATCATCACGTGACCCCTAGTCTCGTGATCTCTTTAAGCCAACCTGTGCTCCCATTGGTTCCTATGCATTCTACCATGTGGGGCCGCTTTGGCTTCTTCTTTGGTTTGCCGTGTAATGTGGTCATTATACTTAGTTTCTTAGTTAAACAGGATGGCAGGTTATGGTCCTTTACAGGATGCTTATAGAGTTACGTGGCTAGTTACGTAGCATGGCCTACTAGTTATTTTAAGCCAAGGTTAGGGCCAAGGTAATATACCGGGCTATAGCCCATTATAGTAGGATAGTTAAGGGCGGTAAAAAGCGCACGTATATTCGACTCTAAAGCACTATTAGCATAAAGATTTTCAATAAAGGTTCTTTGCAAAGTCTCAATCTTTAAATGCCTTAAAAAAACCATCCTCCTAAGACTTTTTAAGCCGTTAAAAGCATCCTTTAGTAGCTAGCAAAAGCTGTAATACTAAGCATTTAACTATGTATAAAAGTAAGCCTTAACTGAGAGTGTGTAAGATTAGAGTAGTTTTGGTTTAAAGGGGGGGTGGCGGACTTACCAAACTCCCCGTTCTGGTGACCGACGTCGGCTTCCAATATGATAAGAACCTTGAAATAATGGCGATTCTGCCCCATTTCAGCGTACACAGATCGTGTTACGGCATGCGACTACCATGAACTACGAGCATAGCATCCCGTACGCGGTATTAGAAGCCCGGCGAGCCGTAATCCCTCAAAGCAAACATTGGTAAAATACGTTCCATACGACGTAGTAGACCGATCACCCGATGCCCGGATATGGCTATAAATATTTCGAGGACGCTGATGGCACGGTCAATAACCTGACTCTGCTGCTATGTAGTTGACGAGGCGCTGACCTATCTGCACCATTGGCTGGAAGGAAGTAGACAAATTCGCATATGAACAAGCCTTGTAAGGCGGATTTTAAGAATAGCTTGATATTAAGGGGTTTAGTAATTCTGCAATTGGCTGTCTAAATATATCGTTGAATCATCGCCGTCGTGGTCTTTCCACAGACAGCATTTATTACGCTGTTGATGGGCGGCTTCTCTATCAGAAGTCTCGGCAGGCTCGCCTACCTAAGACGCTGCCACTGAGCTTGACATCTGCCATGCCATGAAGTTCTCGCGTACATCATTCTCGTCGATGTCTCGCGACTTGAAGCTCTTGTCCTCGTCAGCACCGCTGCCACTACCGCTGCCATTTCCGCTGCCATTTCCGCTGCCATTCCTACTGCGATTACCATTACCTCTGCCTTGGGCTGCATATCTCTGTCCTCTGTCTTCCCCAGGCCGTCTCCATTGGCTACTGTTCCCCGCTGGCATCGGCGAGGATGCCAGCCCCCCAAACGTATTTTCGCGTACAAGCTTAGAGGAAACAAAGCTTGGCGCAGGGCTGCTTCGTGCAGACCTAGGGACGTCGAAGCTGCCAGCGCTACCAGATCCCGTTATTGTCCGATCAGACAGAACGCTATCCTCGCGCTCATGCTGCCGTATTGCTGCAAATGCCGAATCGGACGAGATAGTTAGCGGTTTCCGAAGCTGACGCAAGTCGAACGGCCGCAAGGTTGCATTAATCTCGAAGCCATCGTCGTCATCAACGTGCGGGTTGTACGTCATGCCCGTGCCTGGCCTGCCAGCACTGCCGCTGCTCGTGGTACCGCCGTCTTCTCCGCTGCTGGTGTTGTTACCACCGGCATCGAACTGAGAGCCGGCACCGCCCTTTCCTCTCAGAGCGTTGCTGCTGTTTGCCTTGCGCAGCACGTTGTGCACCGAGCCGTCACTCGTTGGCGCCGTCTTGCGCCGCAGGGGCAGTTTTGGGATGAACCGGTGCGCCTTCTTTCTTTCAGATGAACCACTGCCCCCCACAAAGCTGCCCTCGCTGTCTTTGTCCTGGTCCTCGGTCACAGAGTGCAGGGACGTGTTCGACGGAAGCGTGCGTCTAGCTGGAGAGGAGTCAGGCGAGTTGCCGCCGGCCGAGCGTCGGAAACCATCACCACCGTTGAAAATGTCCTCGATGCATTCGTCCGCCGGCAGTTCGCCCTGCTCGCATGCCCACGATGCGGCCAGCGCACGTCGGTATACGTCTTGAACTTCGGAGACATCGCGACCCTTGGCAGCCGCGCGTGACGCTCTCGATCCGGCCCCGCCTCCTATAGAGGCCGAAGGATCATCCGAGTCGTCATGTAGGCTCACAACGCCGCCACCCAGAACCTCACCACTCGCCATAATGCCGGCAATACCGCCAAAGACGGGGGCGGATTTCAGAGGCGGGGGCACAAAGCTGCGATCGCCGTCGACCTGGATCATGAGCACACTTATTTTCAGGGTGCCGTTGATCTTGCTCTCCTGCATGAGATACCGTCGAGTCACGCCTTCTTCGACCAAGGGCGTGCCGGTCGAAGCAGACGATCCTGCAGATTGGGGCGGCCCAGACGCGCCGGACGGCGAGGTAGACAGCGTAGAGTCAACACCATCGCCGCTGTCAAATACCCCCAGTCCCGTTCCAAAGCTGCTGATCGTGCCCTTTGTGCTGAGCGAGCTGCGTTGCCGCGTATGGTGGCTCTCCGTTGCGCTGAAGTTCCAACGTGTCGCATCGCTGTAGTCTGCATGGGGTCGTATTTCTCGGAGTATGGCCTCGCTCTCAGCCACATACTCAGCCAGGTTCAGTGTGATCTTGCCGAGGATAATCTTTTCGTCGCGGCCGACGCCGTTGTTGCTGAACTCTTGTGTGACTTCGAACTCGATGGGGTAGTCGCTAAGGCGATTATTTTTGTCGACGACCAGGCGCAATGGAACAATCTTCGCATAGTTGAATTCCACTCGGTGGTTTGCGACATTGTGTTTCGACGACCGACCGCGGTGCTCGCTGTGGATGCTGTAGGGGAGGTGCCATTTGACAAAGGCCGTGCCGGACGCCAGTGGGATATTGTTGAGGTCGTAAATCTGGAAAGGTCAGAATACGGATGCACGTTGCCGGACGATCACCGAGTCAGTACAACAATCACGGACCTTGAGGTGTAATTCAAAGCGAGGCTGCAAGAGACGGGCATTGTTAGTCGAGACAAATCAACGTGGGAGATTCTCTCCCTCGAGCCAACGGTATTGGAAGCGTACCTTTCTGGATTTGCTAACTGTCGGGAGAACAGTAAGGTCAGTTATGGCTTTGCCAGTCGTCGGTAATTTGTAAGGGCCCATGATGGCCGAGTGTGTGTGGTGAAGGGAGTGGTCAATGTAGGGTTCTTCAATCTCCCTGCTTCCAGTGGCAAACCACGGACGGGGCCAGGGATGGACAACGGCAGGCCAATCCCCCCAGAGTTCGACAGACGCCTGGGACAACACCGAGCAAAGCGGGGGACAAGATTGAAGCAGAGATGAAGAAGGGACGACAGAGATGCTGGGGAAGAGGAGGCGGGCCGGTGGGTACAATTGGGAGAGAACGGAGATGACAAGGGCGAGGCTCGAGTAATATGCAAGGGAAAAGTCTCAGCTTACTGAGAGGGGCCATGACGAGAGCAAAAACGCAAGAGGTTCGTTAAGCGTATATACGCGAATGCTCGGTCAGAGCTGGTTTGTGGCAACGGTTGTCAATGGTGCTGCAACCGTATGGGACGCCAAACGAGCCCGGACGCGGGAATACGCGTACTTGCGGAAGAGCGAGAGCGAGAGCGATTCGGAAACTGGTGAGAGGGAATCAGGGATTCGAGAGACGCCCCCCCTCAGTACAGGCGCTATATTGCGTCTGGTGCCTGTGGGAGTGCGTTTCCTGCCGGCGGGGATGGTCGGGAGGATGGGGGTGACGGTCGACGACTGCAGGCAGCTCTAGCCTAGACGGCTGGTCGTACGAGGGTATATCGCCGTGGGAGGATGCCACGATCGGGGATGGCACAGAGGACGGGTAATGCGGCTAACGAATTAGCGCGATGATCTCACGCATGAGAGTTCTTGGTGTTGTGCCAGGTGCGTCTGCTGTGGCCTGGCTGTGGTCCGGTTTGCTTTGCTTGCCGCTGGATGGAAAATAAACAAGAGAATAAAACGGAGGAGAGACAGGATGCGAGCGGCCGAGACGGTGGCGGTTGGACGGTTTGGCCTTGTCTCGGGACAGCCGGAATGTGAATGGAGGAGGATCAGGGAGTAGGAGGTTTGAAGCGCAGAAGGCGACGAGGACGCGAAGGCGAAAGAGGCGATGGGTGCTGAGAGACTGAAAAGGGAAAGCGGTCGGGCACAATTGGTGATTGGCCTGTTCCGTAATGTCCGTGCCAGCTAAAAATACCGTTGCATTCGAAAAGACACAGTGGGCCGCCTTTTCCCTTTCCGTCGCAGGGAGGTGCTTCCAAAGTACGAGTATCTTACTACTCCGTATGTACTCCATACGTCGTATCTGACTGCATGTAGCACTACGTTTTGCGAACAAGAGATACTTGAGCACACCCCCGTCCTTTTGTCTCCCAGAACGCGGCTTCTCATGCAGCGCTAGAGACGCACCGTCTGCGACAAGTAGTCGGCTGGCACAGGTGGGGGGGGAGGTGCTGGAGAGGGATGGAGGAGGCCACAATGCTGTTGATGGGATGGAAAGTCGAATGGCGACGATGCGAACAGTATCTAGCGGTGTCGACTTCTTTCGTGCTGGAATCCCTTCTTGTCATCAGCACCACGGCGTGCTCGTATCTCCCAATTTCCCTGGAGGTGCCTTTGCAGCATATTAGTAATGGGACGCCCCCTCTTTCATTCTGCCGGATAGGGGCACAAAAAGCGGGACCTCCTTCGTCAGCCTCCTGTGCCAAGCGTTCTGGACCCCTTTTCCCGTGCTGCCAAGCAGCTCTGAAAGCGTCTTACGTCAGCGGCTTTGGTAGCAAGGCGCAACCTTTCTGCCGTGCGCACAACGATCCAGCTCTCGGCTCACTCCAATTTCCGGGGAAAACAACCTCGCGTGCTCTCGTAAGATACGACAGGTCGGAAAAGACGGTCAACTCCTTTGGGCAGGAATGCCTGGATGGCTGCGTAAAAAGAAGCAGACAAAAATCGCTCACCTTTCTGAATCGCTGGCTGTGATGACGTGCATGTTATGTACGAGTGGGCCTCGTTTGAAAATCATCTTGGATTTTGGTGCTATCCCAATCGCAGCCTCCGAACCGTTGAACGGCAATGGCCTGTCCCAGGTGTCCGGGACATACAGGCGTGCCTCTCTCTCGTAAAGTCCCACGAGAAAGGCTGTAGTAGTAGTTTGACAAAGCTGTCCCAGGCAAAAGAAAGAAAAGACAAGAAGCAACCCCCCCCAAATTCAGAAAATAAAAGAAAAAAGTGGCGAGCCCGTGGCCAGACAGCGGTGTGCTGGCAGCTCGTTACTCCTCCTCGCTGATCTCGCTCTCCGACTCTGCCAATAGCTCGGCCTCGAGCTGTGCCTCGAGCGCGGCCTCTTCCCGCTTTTTCCTCTCGCTCTCGCTCTCCTCCCGCTTCTTTTTCTCGGCTTCCTCGGCCTCCCTGAGTTCCTCTAGCAGAGCTTCCTCTAGCTCGTCGACATCATCGTCAGCCGCTGCGACTTTGGGCCTGTGGCCGTTGCTGACGGTCGTACCGCCGATGCCAGCCTGCTGTTCTCTCTGTGAATACGATGGCGGCGGCGGTATGGACGCCATGGGCTCCGTCTCCAGTGTCGCTGCCGGACTTGGTGTTGCCGCCGGAACCCCCAGCGTGTTGCCCACACCAGCACGAGCACCACCTCCACCTCCACCTCCACCTCCACCTCCATTGGCCTCTGCGCCGCCGCCAGCCTCTTCTCGCGGGTCCCAGAAACCCTCGAGGTCCTCGTCTGGACCAAGCTCATCCATCTCGTCGTCCTCGGCATTCTCCTGCTGGAACTCGGAAAAGGTGGGCATGTGCAGCTGCACCCCTGTGGCGGTGGCCTCGGAGGCACTACCGCCATTACCACCGGCACCGTGACGGGGAGGAAAGGTATGGCCGCCGCGGGCGCCGTGAGATGGACCTTCTGGATACTCGATGACGATGCCAAGGTCACCGTCGTCGTCGTCGTCGTCGTCGTCGTTCTCGTCCTCGTCCTCGTCCCCATCCCAACTGCCTTGCTTCTTCTTCGGGGCAGACTTGGTGGGAGCCTTGGCTTCGGGCGTTGGTATTGGCAGCTCTCGTGACCTTGCCGCTGTTTTCGTGTTCGGCGTACTGGAAAGGCCCTTGCCTGCTTCGCGCTTCTTGTTGCCCGCCTCTCCGTCCTTGTCCCTGCTCGCAGTGGGCTGGGGTTTCGACGACAATGGCTTCTTGAACCGGTCGGCGGACGGCTTACTGTTATCTTTGGTGCATACTTCAATCGATTTGGCTGCCGACTCCTTGACGTCCGGAGAGGCCTTTGTCTCCTGCGACAGCTTGCTGCCTTCTCTTGGCCTGGCCGCCAGAGCGGCTGCCTTTGTCTTCCGTAGAGCCGCATCCCGTGCGGCCTTTTCTCGTGCGTCACGATTGTCTTGTGCCTCTTTCGCCACCATATCCTCCCGCTTGAGTCGCACGTCCTTGGAAGCCTTGGTCTCGCGGCTGAGGTCTGGCGGCTCTAGCAGTGACGACCTGCTCTTCTTGACAACATCGTGTGCATTTCGCAAAACAGACGCCGGTCGTGGTGGCGGCCGGGATACGGGCTTCTGCATCGGCCGCAGAGCTCCACCGCCCCCGCTGCCACTCTTCTTGATGAGCGGCCGTCGCAGAAGTTGGGAAGAGCCGGCACCACTGCCACGGTGCTGCCGTAGTCGGCGGATAGTGTTCTCGTCAATATGAGGGTATTTCTTCTTCAGGGCGTCGGAGTCGTGGTTGGTCGGGGTGTCGGTCATGTTCATGATAAAGAGGGAGTCGAGGCGGTGGAGGATGAAGACACGGCGCTTGTGGTCAAACACGAGGACGTATTTGGAGCCCTTGGTCACGCGGTTGCCGGCGTAGACATAGCGGCCACCGCTGTTGTCGCGAAAGGTCACCTCATAGAGGGCGTCGTCGTTGTTGCTTCGGCTGGCAAGAGTAGACGTGTGCTGGGTGGATTTGTCGGTCAGCTGCTTCGCCTTGAAGTTGTCTGGCAGGTCTCGGTTAGCGACAGAAGACAAGGCAGAGGATCTCGCCGCGTGCAAGCCTCACGCACATCGTATGCCGGTGAACGTCTGCTTGGACGGACTGCCGCTGCAGCGAATGTCCTCGCCCAGAATCACCGGATAGGTGGCTGGTTTGGTCGGGTCGATGAGCCCGGCACGCGACAGGGCTATCGAAGAGGTAGCCATGGCGACCGGCCGCGTGGTGGCACCGGCTATCGAGAGACGCCTGTCGAGCCTTTCTCGAGAGCGAGAGTTGTCGTGTATTCTCGGCAGGAAGCGGGAGTCGTATAGATGCAGCGAGCACCAAAAGCAGGGGACAGGCCGGGCCCGAAAACGAGAGACGACGGGAGAGAGCAGGAAGAGAGATACGGCGTACGGCACTCGGACAGGATCAGCCTGGGCCTTGGTTGCAATGTCTGGGAGAAATGCAAAGCAGAGGCTGGCGGGTGGCCGCAGGGTAACGGGAGAATGGTGTGCCCCGCTTTTTGTTTTCGTTTATGGGCTGCCCGCCCCACTTTGGAGCCGGATCTGTGTTATGCTCAGGTGTTAATATGCCTCGTCTGTCGGAAGGCGCAGGACCAGATTTGCGCAAAACCTATCAGCCTGTCGACCGGCCATGCGTTCACGCACCCCATCTGCCGTGTCCTGCTGTGCATCGTTCTGCCGTATACTGGCCTGTGACATCCTACATCGCAGCCCGGCAAGCCCCATCGAACGGAGCGGGCTTCAGCACTAGGTCGCCCTAACACTCTAGTCTGGCGGGGTCCTGTCACCACTAAAGCCTAGGCTAGCACAACGGTATCTTTTCGCCAGGCAGCTTCGATGTGCTTTGTTGTTCCACTGTATTACTGTGTATCTTACGGAGGAAGGAGCCCTCTTGTTTTCATTCTCTCCCCACTCAATTTGTCCAACACGACGGCTGAGTAATCTGCAGTCGTCGCGGCCACGTCTCCTCCTTCAGTCGGCGAGCCGCTCTGCCACGCGCATCTCCAGGCCCTCAAAGCTGCCCCGGCGACCCCAGTTGCGTGGCTGGCGCTTGAGGAACGCCCCCACGGCGCCGAGGTAGCCCTCGTGGCGCAAGAAATACGCCTGGCTGGCGCCCTTGCTCCAGAACTTGATGGCATAGCTCAGCGTGTTCATCGTCTGAGGGTGGCCCCGGATAAAGGAGCCGCCAAAGTAGATGCTGGACAGCTGGTGGATCTGCGACTGCAGATAGGCAATCTGGCCAATGTTGTTGCTGATGGCGTACAGCAGCGACCGGCTGATGTCTGCCGAGGAGAAGCGGGTGTTGCGCGTCGACGCTGAGGCGGCAGCCGCAGCCGCAGTCGCAGGGCTGTCGGGGGGCAGCAGCGAGTCCTCACCGCAGCCAAGGCCGTCCTCGGCGGCCGACTCGGCCTCGTGCTTCATGCGGAAGACCTTGCCAAAGGAGCTGGCGATGGCGGTGGCCTTGAGGCCGATCTTGCCGTAGTCGGTGCCGTAGATATCGCCGACGAGCATGTCGACCCGGGCGTTGTCGCCTTGCGAGGCCAGTTCGAGCATCTCATCAAATGAGCGGGCGCCCGTCAGCAACGAGAGCAGGCCCCAGAGCGTGCCGCCGCCAAGCGAGGTGCCGCCCACGCGCTCGTACTTGTGCGGGCCTGACACCTTGAGCATCGACACGCCCGACCCGATGTTGACCAGCATGTAGGGGTAGATGTCGTCCGTCGGCGTGGCAAAGTGCATGGGATCGGTCTCGGAGTAGGTGAAGACCTCACGGGGAATCTCGGTGATGAAAAAGTCGAGGCCTGCACGATCAGCAAAAAAAGAAGAGCAGCACGACAAGGGACACACGCATCCACACACCCATGATCAGACACCCCATCTCGTCCTCGCTGTGCACATCGGTGCCCATGCGGGTCTTGATCCGGTCGTAGTACTTGTAGGCACCGCCGCCTGTGGCCATGACGCAGAGTTCGCCCCGGCCGGACCCGTTGGTCGCAATGTGGCGCTTCTTGAGGTCGACCAGGAAGGAGATGCAGTCGTCGATCTGGTCCGTCTCGAAGCTGATAAAGTTGAGCCGGCCGCCAGGCTCTGACTGGGCTTCACGCGAAAAGTACACCACCTTGGCCAAGGTTCCGCCAATCTGCTTTGTCAGCATCTGCACCGCACGTCTCTTCCTCGATGACACTTACGTCCACGGCAATGTGCGACACGACGGCATGGTGGTTGGGCAGCCGGATGTCAAAGGTCGTGTGCTCGGACGGCGAGTTCGCCCGCGCATCTTTGGACGACTCAGCCGGCGACGTAGACCGCGCCCGGCCCTCTTCCTCGACGATGAAGGCGCCCTTGACGTTGATGCGCACCGATCCCGGCCGGGCAATGGTGCTGTCGATCTCCTTGGTCGATGTGGTCGTGCGCGGACGCTGGCTGACTGCTGTGGCCGTGCCGTTGGTCGGCAGCTGTGACTCACTCGTCAGCTGCACTGCTGGCAACAGCAGCGCACCGCCGTCGTCTGCGTCGTCCTCTAGCACCGTCTCGTTCTCCCACGGCCGGATGGCGCTCACTTGGGCCGACGCCACCGCCACGTCCTGCTCCCGGTCGGGCATCTCAGCCACACTTTTCGATCGGCGCAATGTCGAGAGAGCGCCAGCAGCTCAGAAAAGTATACGAAGCGGCTTCCACGGCTTCCACGGCATGCTGCAGCAGGTCGGGCCAAAGGACAGATACCGGCCAGTCTCGGCTCCTCTGGCGCCCCCGGAGTAACAGGATATAAGCTGCAGCTGGCCGGGGTTGGACTGCCTCGGTCTCGACCCCACACTGGAGACGCGGAGACGTGGATAGTTCTCTTCTGGTCGGGAAAAGCACGGTTTGCCACGATCTCTTGCAAGCGGTACGCCGTGGCCGTTCGCCCGAATGTGTTGGAAAGGCCGCGTCCTGTCTGCTTGGACTTGTGTCTCCTGTCGTACTGACAAGTACTGCGCAGATATCCTCATGGTGCGTTTTTTGTGCTCATTTACGGAGTTTGCAATTATTACATTACGGGCAGCTTCTTCTTCTACCGCCTAGCGCTTTTACGCCGCACTTAGCCTCCGGTGGCTACATTCGGCTTAGTCACCCCGCAGAGTGTCTGTGGCTGTTCCTGCGTCCCGAATGGCTTCTGCGGACGTACATATAGACCACGTACACAGCCTAGCTCTGCTGCACAAGCCCGCATTTGCATATACATGGTGGCTGCCGCTCCCGCGATGCAGTTGATCCCAAATCGGGCCCCTGTTTGAAATGCGTCTCCTCGAAGCGACATGCTGGGATACAAGATCGGGATTGAAAAAGAGTTGAAGGCCTAGCAGAGGCCAGAGAAAAAGACTAGACATGTCGAGGGGAGTTGGTCCTACTCTGTACTCAGCAAGACTGAGTGTATGACTGATTAGGCATCGAAAGACGGCGTCATTTATTTACTTTAGCAGGGGAAGTTGTCTGATGACGTAATATGGTTACTAATCTGCTTGATCAGCAATAAAATCCCACGTGCAAATTCCCACCTTTGACAGACTCAGCAAACGCCAGTGACAGTCGCCGTGTAGTGCACGTTTTCCAACAGGAGGAGACAGTGAAAACAGAAAAGATAATGTTGCTCTTCAAGCCCCTCCCGACTTCTTGCGGCAAGCATATCTACGACCGCCTGTTGGCAACTAATCCAGATGTGTGAACAGGGACACCTGACTGACAGTACATATGTACCAGCAGGTGCTTCTCTTTCGACAAAGTAATCAAGTGATCAACCGCTCTTACATAGCCATCAGGCCACGATGCAGTCTGTTCTTCTTACAGCCTCGCTGCTTGCCAACACAGCTCTAGCCAAGCCAGTCGTCTCAGATGCGCCGCTGCGATTCAACGACAACGGCACGTTCCAGCTGTCCATCTTTGAAGATCTGCACTTTGGCGAGAGTATGTGAGATGCCGGAAGCAGAGGCTGGTGCCAAGCAGAATGCTGACCAGCAGATGCCTGGGACTCATGGGGTCCCAGGCAGGATGTCAAGTCGGTGGCGGTGATCAACCGGGTGTTGGACAGGGAGACGCCGGATCTCGTCGTCCTCAACGGCGATCTGATCACGGGTGAGAATACGTTTTGGGCAAACAGCACGCTGTACGTGGACGAGATCGTGGCACCGCTGCTGGAGCGCAACCTGACATGGGCGTCGACGTACGGCAACCACGACAACGACGTGAACATCTCGGCCGCGATGATCTACGACCGAGAACACCTCTGGCCCAACGCGCGCACGGCCAGCATGGTGCCCGACGCCAGCGCCGGCACGTCCAACTACTACCTACCCGTCTACGGCTCCGGCTGTGCAGCTGCCCAGGACGCCACACTGACGGCCAACGAGGTGGCTGACCGCTGCGTGCCGGCGCTGCTACTCTGGTTCTTCGACTCGCGCGGTGGCAGCTACTTGCAGCAGCGAGACACCCACGGCAACAAGGTGCCGCAGCCCGACTGGGTCGACCAGACCGTCGTCGACTGGTTCCGCCACACGCAGGCTGCTTTGCTCACCAAGTACGGCCGGTCCGGGAGGCGTTCGCGAAGTCGCCACAGCCGGAATTCTACCGAGCTCATCCTTCCCTCGCTCGGCTTCGTCCACATCCCCACGCACGCCAGCTACCTGCTACAGACCAGGACCGCCTTCGGCGTCCACCCGCACAAGCAGCCCGGCATCAACCGCGATTACCCCCTCTCGTCCCAGGCCCAGAACGGGTGCGTCGGTGATACCACTGACAGCTCTAGCTGCTCCTACGGCGGACAGGACCTGCCCTTTATGCAAGCCCTCGCAGAAGCCGCTGTTCCTGGAATGGCTGCCGATGGAACCCTCGTCGATCATGCCGGCCTCATCGCCCTCTTCTCCGGTCACGACCACGGCGACACCTGGTGCTACCGCTGGGATGGGACGCTTCCAACAATGAACTTTTCTGGTAACGGTCTCGACCTCTGCTTCGGTCAGCATTCTGGCTATGGCGGCTACGGCAGTTGGATCCGTGGTGCCCGCCAGGTCCGCGTCAACGAGACTGCCCTTCGCGAAGCCGCCCGTACTTATGTCCGTCCTGCTGTCGATACCTGGATTCGCCTCGAGTCCGGCCACGTTGTGGGCTCCGTATCGCTCAATGCCACCTATGGTACAGATGTGTACCCAGCCACTCCAAACACCCACACGTATCGTCTTTGACGGAAGAGGAGGTCGTGAAATCCAGGAAAGAATGGTGTGTGCAATTCTCAGGCTTTGCATACGACATATGCTATGGAAAAAGAGAAGGGACAATATGGCAGTGGTGCTCATCCGTGCAGTGTAAACCTTGGTACTCATCGTACAACATACATTATCACCATAGCAATACCTAGCCTGTCAGCCCAAATCATATGACCCATACACATAGCATCAAGGTAGCTCGCCGGATCCAGCACCTCAAATACCTTCAATTCACTTTAGCCCTCGCCCTCTTTCTCCTCGGTCGTCATCCACCAGCGCTAGTCCTTCAGTCTGCGGGTGGCATGCGTATACATATACAGGGGCTACACGCGACTGTAGACCAATATTACAGAGTGAGTGATGCTTCTCAGGGTAGCTGAGGGGAATAGTGCTATGGGCGCTATGGTGCTGTTTAAAGAAAACAACAGAGAAAGAAGCAAGTGTCTGATGGAATGTGCTTTGTTGGAACGGAATGCGTTAAAGTGTGCAGTACTTTTACATTTACGATACTCGGCTTTTGTGTTAACGTAAAGGAGCCGTAGACACGTAACATTTTGGGGAGAAAATCAGAAGAAGGATACGAAGCACGATTTGTTAAGTAAGTAGACGAGGCTTGTTTTGTTAAATATTGCCAGAAGCCCGTATTAAATGAATTTTTCATTAAGATCATTCCACTCAATTGACAGACCGTTTTGCCATGTATGCTTTCTGGCTATTGTCTACGTGGACTCTGCTTGAATCTCACTTTGGAAAATATAATTTTGGCCACCATGATACAATTGTGATTGTGCATCCTCCAAGAAATATCAACTGGCATGCAGTTATTTCTAGGGATATACCCAACAGTATACGGAGTACACAACTCAAAACATATTGGATCGGTTTAAAAGTCGATAAAATCTAAGAATTTATCTAGAGTCGCACTCCAATCAGGTCTAGTATATGTCTTATCTCACACGGATTTTGCTTAGTCATCGGTTGGGCTCCTGCGCGAGAGCTTGTTGTGGTCAGATTGCATCGAGCTACGGACATGGTGTTTCTGATGGAGCTATGGTGCTCTTGGAGGCCTGCGTCTTCTTCGAGGTGCGTAAGTGTGCTATGTCCTGGGTTGCACCTCGCTGTCCTTCGAGACAGTGACTAGATTAGGAGGTAATTATTTCGTGACAAAAGATTAATTTCATTGGTGAGCCAATAGAAACACCTCAGGATATGCACCAGACCGTAAGGCCGTCACCTGGAGAATGTAGCACAACCATTCTTGTGAGCGGTGACGGCTTCTCAGAATATAAAAGGGACGCTGGGTCGCATTTTTTTTCCAAATTCCTGGTAGACGGCTGCACTTTCAAGCTCAATCAATACGTCCAATTTTTAACAGCACCCAAACTTTTACACTATACCACTGCAAATATGACGTCCAACCATATTCCTGTCGGATTGCTTCGCTCCCTCGTGAACACTGAAAACACAATTCTGGTCGACCCCGACGAGGCGGTGTATGTCGACTTTGCGTTCCAGAACTCAGTCGGTGTACATATTCAGGGGAAGAACTCGGTTGTGGCGATCGTTTCGGCACATGCCTGCATCGTGGCTCAGATCATCGCTGTATCGCCGATATCTTGGCCAGATACATATAATACAGTAGCAAATGTCGACAGGGTGATGTCGGAGGTTGAAGGTCTCTACGATACCTATAAAGGCCAGCTAAGCGGTGCGACATCCTATCTTATTTTCGGCCACAACCGCGGCCTGATGCTGGCGCCTACGCAAATCGATCGCATGCAGCGACGCCTTTATCTAATGGGACTGCCCAGCGAGGATCACGGATACGAAGTACAACCGTCCTCTGTGATGCCTGCGGCAGCAACGTTCGTCATCACTGCCAAAGGCTCTGTTTCTGTCTACTTGGAGGATGAGCTAGTGAACTAGCTCTGTTAGTGAATAAAGCGTTGACGATTCGTCTTCTGCTGCTCTATCATTGATGTCTAATTATGCTGTGTGCCGACAGTACAAGGAACTCTACTTTTTTTGTGCGTAACAATACAGAGACTTGATGGGTCGTGGCCGCTGTTGGAATAACCAGTCATAAATCCTTGTTTACCACGATGGTAGGAATTGCACCTGTATGTTGACCCTAATGTAGTGGTGTCACTTAGAAATGAAGAGGTCGATTATACTACAAACACTAAACTATAGTTTTACTAGCAGTGGTTCATTGGTAACGGTCGTCTCGAAATTGTCAGAAGCTAGTTTAGTAGTAACCTGATTTAAAGTCCTGTATAGCTCGCTTTGGACTCTATGGTAAGTACAAATGTCTTAGACATCACGGCCCACGGATGGATGACAAAGATTCGAGGGAATTTGTAATCAAAACAACGAAGAGAGAAGCATGTATTTTATACTGTGGAACGAGATGGGCGAATCAGCGGAGTGCGGAAAGATTACTAATTACAATTCCGGTTACAGATGTGACCACGTTGAGATATAAAAGCCGGTAACGACAGCACCAAGCTACGAAGAATAGCCAGCAATTGAACAGCAATTCGAGCAGACTGGTTGATAGTGCAGTCACTGTCGTTTCATATCCGTCTTCACATTGCGCTTACACGACACACGCTCGCACATCATGGCAGACTCCCTCATCTTTGTCACCGGCAGTTCCGGCTTCATAGGCGCCGAGATTGTCAACGAGATACTCAAGGCTGGTTACCGTGCCCGGCTGAGTGTCCGCCGTGCAGACCAGACGGCCGAGATCCAGGCCCGTTATCCAGACCAGGCCAGCCGGCTTGAGTTTGTCGTGGTTCCCGACCTCAGCAACGCAGCCGCCATCCGGTCGGCTCTCGAAGGCGTCGATTATGTCGTCCACGTGGCCTCGCCCATGGCCGGCCGGGATGTGGTCGACCTACAGACGGGCTTCATCGACCCGGCCGTCAAGGGGGTGACGACGATCCTGGACGCTGTGGCGACGGCACCCCGGGTGAAGCGGCTGGTCATCACGTCGTCCATCCTGTCGCTGGTTCCGCTGAACATGGCCTCGGACCCCAGGCCGCAGGTGATTGACGAGGGCGTCAACGGCCAGCTCGCCGTGGACCTGACCGGGCTGAACGACGGCTTCAGCAAGTACCACGTGTCCAAGCTGCTGGCGCACCGGGCCACGCTCGAGTGGGTAGACAGGAAGTCGACGGCCGGTGATGCACCACACTTTGACATTGCCACCGTGCATCCGACATTCGTACTGGGCCACAACCGGACGCGCACAAACGCCACACCATCTGGCTCGAATGGGCTCTTCTGGCGCTCGCTCTCACAGGAGCAGCCGTTTATGCTGCCCTGGTTCGTCGACGTGCGTGACGTGGCTGCCATTCACCTGCGAATCCTAACGACGACAACACTGAAGCCGCGCGGCGAGGTCACCGAATTCATCGCTGACGGCAAGCCGGCGGTGACCTGGGAGTCGGTCGCTGCCTTTGTCAAGAGCAAGTATACGGCCCTACCTGTGAAGCTGAGCCCTCCGTTTACGCCATGCTCGCGCCTCGATACCCGTCGTGCAGAGCGTGATCTCGGAATCCAATGGCACAACATCACAGACTCTGTCAGTAGCTTGGTGGACCAACAGCTGGCGCTGGAAGCCGCAGAGAAATAGGAAGGGCAAAGGGGCTATCTGGTTGACACTGGACCTTCCGACTGGTTCTCGTTGTAGCTTTTTCATAGGAGGTGGCTGAGGCTCAATAGAATAGTCGGTTCATGAAGTCGTCCACACGTAATCGAGCCCAGCAACCCGTGATGGGCACCAGAAACGACTCGCCGTGGTGTCTCGGGCTCTCTGCATCTGCATTGGTGCCGGCATCTGCCATTGCCATAACCCCGTGTTGCATTTGAACCGGTCTCTGCTGCGACAACATGCTGTATCCGCATTGTCCCGGAATCTGCCGCCAGAACAGCATCGATCTTGCAGCTGCATTTGCTCAGCAAGAAGGTTCTAGATGACGAATTGTGGGCCCGGGATAACTCGACGGCTGGCAAAAATGATCGGGGATTGATCCGGCGTCGGAAACGAGCGGGATTGCCCCAGAATGATGCGTTCTTTGCACAGAAGTAGGCACCGGGTGTTTGCGTCCATTGGCCTTCGGTGTTTGTTCAGAGGCAGCGATAAGGCAGTGGGGCGTTTTGTGGATATTTGTGCACGCTTTTGTGGATTCTCCGACTACGGCGTAGCCTGGCTGAAGGAAGATAAAGGCCTGAAAATTTCCCTGCTGTGCGTTTGAAGAACTTCTGTCAACTGTCAAGCCGGAATTGAAGAACCTCGTTTCTTTTTCCAACAACACCACCATTCAAAATGTCCAAGGCATTCGTCACCAAGCCGGCCCCCGGCTTCACCGCCACCACCGTCTTCCCTGCCGGCGAGTTCAAGGACATTTCCCTGTCTGACTACCTCGGACAATGGTACGAGATGCTTCCCTTTCCCCTCGATGTCACCCCGCAAATCACACCCAGTCTTCCCCGCCACCCCAGACGCGCGAACATGACGCACTGACATTCTCCCAGGGTCGTTCTCCTGTTCTACCCCATGGACTTTACCTTTGTCTGCCCGACTGAGATCATCCAGTACAACGATGCGCTGCCCCGCTTCAAGGCCCTGAACACGACCGTGTTCGGTGTCTCGACCGACTCCCACTTCACCCACTTGGCCTGGGTTGCCCAGGAGCGCAAGGCCGGCGGTCTCGGCCCCGACTTGGAGCTGCCCCTGATTGCCGACCGCTCGCAGAAGATCTCGAGCGACTACGGCGTGCTCCTCGAGGAGGGCATCGCCCTGCGCGGCGTCTTCATCATCGACCCCAAGGGCACTCTCCGCCAGATCACCGTCAACGACCTGCCGGTGGGCCGCAACGTCGACGAGACCATCCGCCTGATCGAGGCCTTCCAGTTCACCGATGAGTACGGCGAGGTCTGCCCCGCTGGCTGGCACGCCGGCAGCAAGACCATCAAGGCCGACCCCAAGCTCAAGCTTGAGTACTTCTCCACCGTCGAGGTCGCCGACCGGACGAGCGAGGAAGCCAACAAGAGAGTGAGAGTGGAATGATTTTCCTGCATGCTTCTTCGTGCAAACGAACGGGCCCGAACAGAACAAAGATTTTTAACTGTTGTCAGGTGTAAAGAATCTGAAACGAGGATTTTCGCCAAACTAGACAAGACGTTAGACCGAGAGGACGAAAGACGATAGATCTTTAGCTTCGAAACTTTGTTCACGACTCCCACTTTCTCAAATACAAATAAATACACCTTTTTTTTTTTCCAATGCTCTCCCAGCTCGTGACCACATCTTGATACAATACCACTAGTGGGAAGATCATTCGTCTACTACGGCCTCGTAGCAAGGAATTTTGGCGATGCGGAGACTCCCGTCGAGGTACTCCAATAACGGGAGTTGCCGCATGTCAGGCACTGAGGCACCGTCAGTTCACAAGTTGGAGAACAATGCGGGGTTGCGTTCGATTGGATGTCGGATGCCTTGTCTCCCCAAGGCCCAAGGAAGAAAAGAAGGACACATCGAGTTTTGATGAGCAATGCGGCAGTGAATCAATGACTGCAGTTTTGTAGCTGTAGCTCTGGCTTGGCTGTTATTGGAGATCGTACACCATCGTCTTGCCAGCATAGCCTCCCCAAGCTTCACTCCCAACATCTCGTCAAAATAGCACCAATCCAGTTACTTGTTGGTAAAAGGCTGAATCCATCTTCATACTTTAGGTGGGCAGCATGCGCCGCATAGATTAAAACGTTCCAGCTCGCCCCAAAACGGCAACAAAGCCCATATTATAACCTTGTTCTTGATACCCGTGCTTGCCAGCGGTGGGGTCGTGTCAGCTTCTGCGATGCAGTCGATGCCCAGCTCTAGTCGTACGGAGTAGAGCCCGAAGACGGCCACTAAACCGGGATATGCATTTTCCCTACTGCAGCCTAATGCACTCGGTGTTTGCTACTCACGCCATCTCGAGAACGGTTGCCTAAAACGGGTCTGCTATCCGCGGAAGCGTGGCTGTTTCGGAAGTGGCATCTGGCCCGGAACAACGTGTCACCGAAACTTTCTCCCGAGGTCGCATTACGTAATACATGATGTGATCGGGGGAATTATTAGAGCGACGGGTCGTTTATTTTAAGCAACGGGTCCACGTGATTTATTCGCCTTACCGCCTACCGGCAGAATAATGAAATCGTCGAAATCGTCATGTAAAACCTTACCTTTATAATCTTAAAAACTTTGCTTAATACCCTTAGCTTAAAGACCTCCTTTGCCTTTACCTTTACTATCGCCTTTAACCTTGCCGCCGCCTTTACTTTTTACTTAAAGAAGACGCTTTTAGTTTTCTTACTTTTTTACTTGCCTTAACTTAATAGCCGCCTTTTTAATAGCTCCTTTTATAAAGGCTAAGTATAAAAATAACTGCAACCTTTTTTTTTTTTTGCTTACTTAAACTTTATCTTTATCAACTTAAATTTAGCCTTTTACTCCTTTAATTAGCTTTCACCTTAATATTATAAACTATACTATTTCCTTAGTAATAAACCTGGTGGCGTCAAGGGGTTTATGTAAGTAGGCAGGTTAAGGCCGCTTTATGTACAATAGCGTGTAGGCAGATCTCTGTTGTGCGTTGCTGTTGTTCTTCAATGTGTTATAAGGCTATAAGGCCTATTCAGGTGTTAAGACTAAATACTTAGTTTGATTGCTGAAGAGCTGTAAGAAGGAGAGTGCTATCTAGGTAGTAGGGACTGTAGTCTTATATATATAAGTGCTTCTTCTATCTCTTCCTTGGCTTACTTGGATCATTAGATGATCTTGGTAATCTTAGCCTTGGATTATTTAGATTATTAGATGATCCTAATGATCCTTATCCGTATTGTCTGATCACGTGATGTGGATCACTCTTAGTAATCCTGTGCGGGATTACTTTTCTTATTACATGATCTCCAGACCGCCTGTGCTCCTATTGGTCTGTGTGCTTTCTGCCGTGTGGAGCTTGTTTGGCTTCTTCTTCCGCTTGCCGTGTGATATGGTTATCACACCGCCTTAACTCTTTAGGCTACGCCGACCGCATTAAGCTAAAAAAGGCCTACACTTACACTCCTTTCTGTAAAGCTATAAACCTAGACCCTTCGGTCTGCACAGCTACAAGCCGTATGTTTTACCCGGTCCGCCCTGCTACCAGCTGCCTATCTAATAAAGAAAGGGTGCACTGCTGTGTAAAAGGCCTTTGCTACTACTACGGCAAGCCTAGCCACTTAAAATCCAACTGCCTTAAGCTAAAATCTTGTCACGGACCGCCATAACAGCTTCCTAGCTCACTGGTTACTGGACCCGCCTGCTGGCAGCGCCAGCTGGCAATTCCCTGCCTAAGGATCCTACTTAGGATCCACTTCTGAAACTGTTACTGCACACCGCCTTCGTGGGATATATCCCACGAAGAATTCCGCATCCTGAACGTGCTCTGTCTGCCTGTGACAAATCTGCCCTTTTACGCCTTCGCCCTATAAAAGTTCAGCAATCCTTTTTAAAAAAAACCTGCCCTTGCCTCGCTTAAGCCTTTAAAGACCTCGGAGTCATTTAGATCTAAGCCAAAGTCGGAAAACTAGCTGCTTCTAAGCTAAGTCTTGCTTAAAAGCAACTAAAGACGAAGTAAGTAAAGGAACTAAAATTTAGCTACAGCATATACATAGACGCCTTTATAGAAAAAATGAATGTATGCCCGTTTATAAACTCTAAATGCCTTTGCTATGCTATCGTCTTTAAGCAGCTAGTTAAACACCTTTTATCTTATAACTACCTTGATCGTGCCCTGTCCCCTTAAACAAGTAGTATACCAGAAAAACCCTCTAATTATCGATAAGGTGGCTACCTTTTTGCTAGATATTAGAGGATTTGTAAGGATCCAGCCCAATAGGAGAAATCACTGTTAGGTAAATTAAACTGGTTAAAAACTAAGCTAAAAAAGAAGAAAGATATCTACATAAACAGGCCTGCTTCCTTCCTTCTTATATAGCTTCCTCCTTCTCTTCCTAGTCTACAAAATCCCCCCTTACTAGCCCCTAATCTCTGCTTGTGTAAGTTACTGTCAAGCATTAAGTGGAGCAGACTATAGCCGAGAGGTAGAGGCTTGGAAAGGGCTCGCAGGCAGCGCGCAGCGCGTACGCAGCAGGTGCTGCGAATTGGCGTGGGCCCAATTGGGTTTAGTCGGATCGCGCGGCAGGCCACGTGACACGGCCGACTGGTTGTTCCGAGCCGAGGGCGGGGCCGAGGACTTACACCGGGCCATAGCACGTCACACTGCCGTGCTATAATATATCTTAAGTATATAGTACGTAGTTTTTATGCAGCCTTTGCCTTTTGTGCGGCTTCTGCCTTTGCCTTTGCCTTTGCCTTTGCCTTTGCCGCTGCCTTTGCCGTTGCTGATTAACGTACGGGTCTTACCAGGGTATTACGCACACGCCGTGTGCGTTGCAGACTAATGGTGCACCAAGTAGAAGCCACAATGCCTAGACTGATCCTCTCTGATTGATCTTTCGAGGGGAAAGCCGACGACCAAATCCCTTACCTGGTCAGCGTTTCATGCCAAATCCGAGTGGTCGCTTGTCTTTCTCAGAACACGGTGCACAGGAAGGCTTCGTTGTAGGTCCGTCCATGCATTGCTGCGCGATTCAAACAAGTGGCAGGAAGTCGTCCTCAGCCTCCGAACTGCCTCTTCTGCTGCGCTACACTGGCTGACCCAACGTCATAATGTCGTAATTTCACACCAAGTGCACACCTTTTAGCAGACATGTTAACTCACGTAGTAAGAGAACGAAACATCCGTTTCCAGTTCCTACGGTTTCTCTGAAACCTCCCAAGGCCTTGCCACCTTTCCGTCCTTGTAGTCGCCAAACGGAGGACGCCACATTGTCCAGTTCTGCAATGGCTGCAACACTTGATCCATCTTCTTCCAAGTCTCGCCAGGGTCAATTTTCGCCAGCTGCACGCGGGCAGAGTGCACCACCGTGAATCCGTGCTTCTCGTAGACAGGCACGCCGAGCTTTCCGGCATCGACCCACATCTCGACGCCCATCTCATCTGCCTTCTGCCGCCCCCAGCCCATCATAAGGTCTGCCACACCCTTCCGTCTGTAGTCAGGATGGGTGAAGAGGATGTTGAGGACTTGGCGTCGATGATTAGTGAGACGGCGCATGATGATGTCATAAAACCGGTAGACTAGGCGAAAGTCCTGTACGTACAAACATGCGGCCGTGTAGCCATAGTACGCCTGGGCGTGTCGAATGCCTCGAGGACCTTTGTTGCATATTCTCTGGCTTCGCCTTCCGGATGCCAGTCGGCCTCTTCCCCGTAGTTAAAAGGGGGGTTGGTCGCAAAGATCTTCCACAGTGATGCACCGGCAATTTTCCCAGAGCTGTCGACGACTTTGATCCAGTGGCCCTCGGGCTCAGAGTGATGCCAGGCGAGCTGGCGTTCGGTCGACTCCCTGATGGACTTGGCTCGGGCATCGGGCCCGTCCCCAAGGATCGGGCAGTAGATGCGGAAAAATCCCTGGAAAGGATTCTCGTAAGCTGCCCACTGGCACTCGATGACTTCGCCGAAGTCGGCGGCTGTGTCCACGTCGAGTAGTTGGAGCGGCATGATTCCGGGTGAGAATTCCAGGGGCTGCTGCTCGGCTGATGGAGTTTTCAGCTTCCAGATCTGCGTGAAGTATACAGTAGTCGAGGGATCCGACAGTTGCCGAGGATGAAGACGAAAGACCACATTCTCTCATTGCAAGCCCTGCGCGCTAGACTTCAGAAAGACCTCTGATGTCCGTACTTTACAATCAACGGAGTGGTCTAATAGGCCGTTAGAGCCCCTTTATTCAGCAGGGCTGCTTGGCGCAGACGCCCCGAGAGCCAACTAATGAAGAGCAGCCGGCGCTATATCCCTGTACATGAATATTGCACAGGCCACAGAGCTGCCGATTATTACCTATTTTGCCCCTCTTTCCCCTGGCCACCGGCCTTTTCCTTCTTCTTGCATAGTGTTCTCCCGTCCTTCTTCGTGTCCACCAAGACTTTCGGCAGGCCTTCCTGCAAAGGCGTAGTGGAATCACGGATGGAGTCTAGAACGTACCTATCGGAACCGGTCCTTTGCAGCCTGCGGGAGAGTAAAACGAACGTTTCCTTGCCTGTGGGGGACACCGAGTTCGTGCCGAGTAGCAATAATGCAGGGCAGGACATGGGCTCCAGATTAGGAAGCCAAAATATCTTACTGGTGGGGCCCAACAGTCCAAATGTGAGCATCCGTTATGTACAAAGTACGCTTTCGTCCCAGGAGCGCAGGTCATAGTGGCAACATATGTATCTCGCATCCTTGGCCAAGGTCACCCTTTGCACGTTGCCTGTGGATGCCTATGTTTCACTGGGACAGCAAGGCCTTTGGCCGGTTCCAGTGTCTTGTAAAAGTGATTATCGTTCCAAACAATCCCAACATTCCACGTCCAGCCTCTTTGTTCGGTGATCTGCCATGCCGTTGTTAGTCGCTTGTTTGTTCGTTAAGCGTGTCTCCCAGCCGCGTCCGACCTCACTATCTTTTGATTACTCTCTCTGTCACCAATGCTGCTGTCTTGATCTGTGTGATTGACCTGCCAGAGAGCACATTCGCGCAGGAGAGGTCTTCGTGATGACTTCCCAGAAAGTCATTACTGACGACGACAAATCGGCGCTGATCCAAGTCCTCGCCTTGTTTCTTCTCACCCTCAATATCCTTGCCTGTTTGGTACGCTCGGGTGCCAAGCTCTACATTATCAAAACCTTGAAGGTCGACGACATTTTGGCCGTTTTTGGAACAGTAAGGGTATATTTCCTGGCCGTGTGTCTCTTTCTCGAGCGTCTCGACGCTGATGAATTCTGCAGTTGCTTTCTGTCAGTCATTCCGTTGCAATATATGCCGCTTGCGAGTATGGGCTGGGCAAGCACTTTATTTCTCTGAGCCCTGGCGATCGAGAGTCCTACTTCAAAGTGAGCTCTGATTCCATTCAATTCCCACACCATGCTCCTCCCCAGTAGATGTTGACGCAATACAGAGTCAATACGCGGCCGATGTGCTTTTTGTGCTCGCCATCGGTAGCTGCAAGATGTCCTTTGCCACTGGCCTGCGGATGATATCAAAAGAGGGCTTGCATCCGCTTGTTTACGGCTGCGAAGTGGCCTCTGGACTCTGGACGTTTACAGCGCTAATCGTCATCTTCTTCCAATGCCACCTTCCGGCGCCTTGGGTCACGGTGCCGGCTTCCCAATGCATCGACCGAGTCGGGTTCTACACTTATTTTTCTGTGACGAATCTGCTCACCGACTGCGCCATGGTAGCCCTGATGTGCTGGAGCATCAGTCAGCTGCAGACGTCGTGGTCGAACAAATGCCTAGTGATTGGCGTGTACAGTGGTCGTGTTTTGTACGTCTCGCCCGTTCTGGTTGTTGATCCGTCCTCGATGTTTACTGACAGGCGAAGAATGGTGCCGGCGATCGCCGTGCAGATCAAGTTCTCCAACCGGGCGTTCAACACTTCAGAGGACCTCACGTTCGCTCTGTGGGAAGCCACCATTGCTATTCTTGTCGTGCAGTGTCTGGCCGTCTTTTCCGTCTGCCTGCCCAACTTCAAATTCCTCATGGACACTCTCGAATCCGGGCAGGTCCGCGTCGATGACCTGCGTCGCCAAGGACGGTCGAATGGGGGCAGCAGTGGGTACAGATATGGCTACGACCCGACCAGCAGCAATAGCGCAAAGCGGTCGGCGATGCCATCCCAGAAGAGCCACAACGAGCCATCGACGTTGATGCGGTCGGAGGCTGTCAGCGAGGTGCACGAGATGGTGACCTTGTCAGCAGTCACGGAAGTCAAGAAGAGTCAGGCCACCCCCAATCCGGCCTGGGACACGCAGAGCCAGGAGAGCCAGGAGAGCCAGACGATTCTGATCCATCCAACGTGGCAAGTGGATACACAGAGTACACATCATGGCGAAACTGGCCCAAGTTCTGAAATGAAGTGAGAGAATGAGACCCCCGACAGCGTATTGCCTTCGGCTGTTCAGCTACCCTGTACATTCAAATCATTTCCATGTGACTACCAGCTTCATGTCGTAAGTACGTCGTACTGTCTCGTGTTCTCAAACAGGCAGCTGTAATAACCGGGGAGTTTATTTTACAAATTGGTTCCACTCACAACGGGTTACCACCAGGAATGTGGGACCGGACGGTTCACGGAGAAGGTCCTGGCCATGTTCGTACGCATAGCGTCGTTCGGCCGATAGATGGAGCTGGGGAGCAGCCGAATGTACGAGTAAAAACATGGGTCCAAGACTGCGTGGCCGTCGTTTGCCACGGCAAGTCTTACGTCTATCGTATTGCCCAAGTCCACACATACCTACAACGTGGAGCCTATTTCCCAGCCGAGCTGCACGTTGCTGTACTTTTGGCCGCATCGCTAGGCACATGTCGTTGGTTTTATCCCCTCTCCTGCCCCTTTCTTTCCGTCTTTTTTCTCCCAACGTTTATCGAAGCGTTCCCATCCCATTGCCGTACCGTTTCTACGCGTTGGCAATCTTTTCCGCGTTCCTGCACATTCAGTCTCCCTTGTCCATCACAGTCACAAGTCAGGAACATGGCGAAAGGCTTCGAGTCCGAGGCCTTTCCCGTGGCTGCGGAGCCGGTCTCCAACAGCTGGGCAACGGCCGACTTCTCTGACAAGAACGAGCTTGCACGGCTCGGCAAGAAGCAGGTCCTCAAAGTATGTTTCCCTGTGGCTGTCGTGGTGGAAGCTCGTCTCGCTTGTCCGCTGACGCAGACCATAGCGCACGTTTGGCTTCATGTCCATCCTCGGCTTCAGCTGCACCATTCTCATCACCTGGGAGGCCGTCACCGTGTTGTTTTCCCAGGGACTGGAGAATGGAGGCACGGCCGGTGTGATCTACAGCTTCATCGTCGTTTGGATCGGCAACTTTAGCGTCTTCAGCACAATGTGCGAGCTCGTGTCCATGGCGCCCACATCTGGTGGACAGTACCACTGGGTGGCCATGATGGCTCCCCGCTCCTGCGCAAAGTTCCTCAGCTACATGACCGGCATGTTGACCGTGGGAGGCTGGCAAGCCTCGGTGGCCTCGAGCGCCCTGCTGACTGGTGACATGATCCTCGCTCTCGCCTCGCTCAACAACATCGACTTTGAGCCGGCCTTGTGGCAGGGAACGCTCCTCTTCTGGGCTGTCTTCCTCTTTGCCGTCTTCATCAACGTCCTCGTCAGCTCGACATTGCCCAAGTTCGAGGGCCTCATCCTGATCCTCCATATCGTCGGATTCTTTGCCATCCTGATCCCGCTCGTCGTCCTTGGCCCTCACGACAGCGCCCATAGTGTCTTTACCACGTTTGTCAACAGCGGCGAGTTCGCAACGACCGGTCTGTCCTTTCTGGTCGGCATGATGGGCAACGCCTTTGCCTTTGTCGGTACCGATGCCGCCTTTCATGTCAGTCTCCACCTCCCGTTTCCCCGTACCTCCGTCTCTGACCAGCCAGATGTCCGAAGAGACGGTCAATCCTGGCGTTGTCGTGCCCAAGTCGATTCTCCTGAGTCTCGTCATCAATGGTTCCGCCGGCTTTGGCATGCTCATCGCCATGGTCTTCTGCATGGGCAACTTTGATGACGCTGTCAGTTCTGGTCCCGGCTTGCTCGGCTACCCCTTCATGTATATCTTTCAGCAGGCCACTGGCTCGACTGCTGGTGCTTCCGTCATGTCGGCCATTATCCTCATCCTGGCCACCTGTGCCACCGTCGGCATGCTCGCCTCGACGTCGCGTGTCTTCTGGTCCTTCTCTCGTGATCGCGGAATGCCTTGTTGGCGCGTCCTCTCCCGTGTCGACCAGCGTACGAGTGTGCCCGTTTGGGCCGTTGGTGTCACCACTGTCATCTCCGTCCTGCTGTCGCTCATCAATATTGGATCATACGTTGCCTTCCAGAACATCACCAGTGTTTCAATCTCGTGTCTGTACAGCTCCTATCTCATTGCTGCCGTCCTGTTGCTCTACCGTCGAACCACCACCGGCTTTGTCATGCCAGACAGTACGGATCTGCCGGCTCTGGCCAATACGACCGGTGCCAAACTCGTCTGGGGTCCCTTTCGCGTTCCGGGTCTTTTTGGAGTGGCCAACAACGTGTTTGCCATCTGCTATCTTCTTGTCGTCGGCTTTTTCAGCTTCTGGCCACCAATGATGAATCCCACACCCCAGACGATGAACTACAGTGTCGTGGTTACGGGCGGCCTAGTCATCTTCAGCTTGGTATATTATTTCGTGTGGGCCAGAAAAGAGTTCAATGGTCCCATTATCGAGGCCGAAATCGCCTTGAATAGTGCCAGACAAACACAATAGTAAGGACGACTTGTGCTATACAATGCTTTTTTTTCTCTACAATCAAGTGCTCCAGAAACAAGCGTGAGTATGAGAATATATGTCAGGGAATGGAGAAATGGGCTGAGCCCTATCTGCTATTCGGCGCTCACAAAGGAGTTACGGTGAATATCTGGTAGGATTATACTCTGCTGGTCTAAAATGCCCTTTTACGGGGAAAGTGTGGATGTTGTCATTATAAACTGGTTCGTACAATGTCTGTACATCATAAAAAGTCCATTTGCCCTTCTTCTACAATAAGTTCTCTTTAGTATTTTCTTGAGGCTGGAAACACGTGGCTCACCTCTTCCAAGTCACGTCTCTTTTGCCTAGGCAACCTTCAAAGCCGGTCATCAGCAGCTATAGACCACTAAAAATGGTGGTAGATGATGATTAAAAATAGCATAATAGATCGTCCTTTATTATCCGTTGCAGGCTGAATGTAAGAATTGATCTGGCCACTTGCTTGTACAAGCTTGAGCCGAGAAACAGAGCGTTTTTCGGGCCCACGGACTGGGATTACAAGATTGACATACATTTAGACAATGTGGAATCAACCAGGGAACTGATGTCGCACTGGCACATTTTCTACCTCTTCTAACGGCGTGTTTCTGGCCTCAACCACCAGACAGGTTACAGGGGTAAATGTAATAAATACAAGAAAGGCCCAGTGTCTCGGGGTAGTGGAATATCTGTTTAACCAGAATGCCAGCGAGTACTGGGCGGCCTGCTGAAGTGGCGTGTTGGAAGGAAGATCCTTACGATTCAAAGTCTGGTAACACACGTCAGAATCTGGGGAAGCCTAGACCAGTATGCAATGCGACACTTGAGTCCGGGGAAAATCCAGAAAGAAGCTTCATTGAACGTACCAGCAATCCCGAATGCAACGACTAAATATGTCGCCTGTTGACTCTGCTTACGGGAATTGCGTAGAAGTCGTAGATAGGCAGCGCATCACTAGTAGTTATTACTAAGCCCAACTTCTTCTCACGTGTCAAGTACAAGAGAAAATCTCGCCAGCGTCACCACAATGCACTACGGGGCCCCATACTCGTCCAACGACCCGCTCAACACTCTTAGCGTCAAGACTTGTCCAAAGGTGTTTTGTAACGGTGTGGGAAATGGTCGTGCGCAAACGACAGACGGGTGAAATGGGAGGGAAGGTTAATCTGGACAGAAACAGCTATACTAGTAGAAAGAATACTCCAAGAACAGACTACATTAGTGGCCGGTCGAATTGGTCGCAGCTAAGAACCCGTTTGGACAAAAGGAAGCTAGATGTCTTGCGGCATAATATGGAGTGTGATATTTCCAAAAAGTGGAAAGACAAACTGCTTCATTGCATGTGGGGGCCGGGATGATTTCGAACGCGCACTCCCATGTCTACTTTCAGCGATGGCTGCCGTCAAGATTCCACCCACTGAACAAAACAGTCACTTACGCTAGCTGTATAGAGAGCAGCCCTGGTGAGCGTTCGGGCAGTCTTTCAGGTGATTACAGCAGTAAGAATGTTGAGGACGGAGGAAAGGAAAAGCTAGCAAGCCCACAGCGAGACATACGAGTATACGCGTAAGATGTGAATAGTGACGGCGGTGTTTCGCATATTATGGCATCCCCCCGGTCGCCTAGTAGAAAGCAGCATAGTCTGCGCGGAGTACGGAGAATAGGCCGGGTCACTGTAATGTGCTCCACCACACCAACTTAGCGTTTGAACGGCAGAAGCTCCTATTCGAGCTGGCAGAAGGTTGACAGGACGAGTCTTTAAAGAGTGCCAACGAGAAGAAAATACAATGCTTCAACGGATTTCTGTGCACCTACTTTCCCACCTTTTTCTTGTGGCTTTGCTCTGTCTGTATCTTGCCTTTCTTGTCGGTAGCGATGTCAAAGATTCGCAGTCATTGCCCGGTCGCCCAACACAACGGAATTTTCCAGGTCGACTGACAGGGGTGTGTGGCATGACTTCTAACTGTCTCCGGGGGGGCGCTTACAGAAAGGAAATAGACTGCTTGCGTGTGTACTCTGTACAGCCGTTTGAAAACTGAAAAGTGAGGTGTATCTTTTATCTTAGTTTAGCTGTGCCGACTGCAACTTGCATGCATGCGTACACATAGGCTAAGATGAGATCTCACCTACGGCTTGCTTGGTAACCATTGCAACCACACAGTGGTACCACGACTCCCCTATTTGTGTCAAGACCTTGCAGAATCCCATCTAAAGCCATGTCCCCTTGCTTTCCTTTGGCATAGAAAGGGGTCCTTGCCCGGGCACTTGTATAGGACGGATCGATGTCGATCGGTTTCTTTCCGCTACCAGCAAGCCATAGTCCGCCAAGAAGATGTCGACGACAGTGACAGACGCTGTCTATACAGCTCAAACACGTCTGCCCACTATATTGGGTGTGTTGACGACATTCTTCTTTCTTGCTCTCCTCACTGTGGTATTGCGACTCTACACAAGAGCGTCTATCACCCGGTCTCTCGGTGTCGATGACGCTCTCATCGTCCTCGCAGTGGTAAGTCAGCCAGGATGCCAAGCGAACGGTCTATGCCACCATAAGCTTATTTTCCGTTATTCTCCCCTCAACATCTAGCTCTGCCAGCTGGGACAATGGATCGTCATTATGATTCAATCAAAACATGGGCTTGGAAGGCATCAGTCAACGCTCTCAACGGCCGAGCTCTTGATTTTCAACCATGCCAGTTTCTGGGGGAATGTCATCGGGGTCGCTATCGGCACCATGTTTCTCAAGATGGCCATCGCAACGAGCCTGTTGCGTTTGTGTCAGAGCCGCTGGTATAAATGGGTTTTGTGGATTCTACTAGGTATACGCCGATCTCTGCCAGCGTCACCAAACGCGTTTCTGACCTCCTTCGCCGTGCAGTCATAATTTTCTTGTATGAGCTCGTCGGCACGCTTTTCTTTTTCCTCAACTGCAAGCCCATGTCAGGCTCGTGGGACTTTTCAGGCAATGCCAAATGCTCTTCGACAGCAACCATAAAGGCTTTTGGACTGGTCAACACTAGTAAGTCCCTTTTCGTCTTCCGTGCCCTCCTCTTGGCCAGCTGGTCTGATTGAATTTTCAGGCTTCAACATCATCACTGATGTGACCCTTGCTGTCGTTCCTATTCCTATCATATGGAGTCTCCAGCTGAAGATACGCGTGCGCCTGTATCTGATCGGAGTCTTGAGTCTCGGATACCTGTACGCCAGCCTCTCTGTGAGTATTCCGAATCAAGCTAATTATCGCCCAGGGCTGTTATCATGGATATTGTCAAGACCATCTACCAAGAAACGTACACGGCGACCGTGGATGAGACATAGTATGTTTACCGTCAGACTCTCGTTGGTTTGTCTCGTGACTCACCCTTCTAATTTTGTAAACAGCACATTTAGCCTTATTACCTTTGGCAAGTGAGTTGCATATAACCTGTCACCTTTCTTCTGCGTCATGCAATGCTGACACTTCCTTGTTTTGCAGCCTCGAAGACTGCCTTGGGCTGATCGCAGCGTCTGCGCCCATGTTGAAGCCCTTAATTGGCAAGGCCATCGGGATCGAATCGACAAGCAACGCATACTATGAATACGGCAACAACCGGGACGGGACCAACGGTCGACAGTCGGTCGGCAGCCGAATTCTTTCGCGTGCAAACCAGAAGACCACGGTCAACAGCCAAACAGGGGCAACAGATAGTTACGAGCTACACGAGCACGACAATGCAAGCGACGGGACAGCAAGCGCAAAGGAAAACACGGTCACTATGGCGTCGGTATACAGGCACGATGCCGAGAGCGAAGAGAGCATTCTCCAGAATGCGCGGCCCAACTGTCAAAGCAAGGCGGAAGGTGCAAATTCTCATGGGACTCCACACGGCCAAACCGGCTACAGGGGCATCACAAAGACGTAGTGGTCAGGTAGCGGAGAATCTCCTGATCCGACAAACTCCGTCGTGGGTTGCAGGGGTCTGGTGACAGGGGCTATTTGTTTGGCTCTCCGTCTTTCGCCAAAATCCCGTGCGATGGAAATATAAACTGGCACTTCCATCCGCTTTGGCATCCTCAGCCGTGCAATAGTGCTACTACCGTATGAAATGAATGTAGAGACCGGCAGGGGATCTTGTATAAAAACACGGCCCGGATAGGCCCAGATTACGTTTGGGAACACGGACTAGCGAGAAAAAAAAAAGGAAGAGGGCCAAGGAGCAGGGGCTGAAAGGATGAGGGCATTTTCTCCCAACATTGAAATGTAAGCGAGTAGAGAAAGAAGCTAGTGTTGGGGACAGGATGGAAGGACCTGTCTTTTGAAGCCATCAGACCTCCCGCTTCTCAGACTAGTCATAAGGAAGGATTAGCGTGCGGAAATGGCGAGTAGACTCGTGCGAATACTCCACATGCGGGATCGCTCGTACGAGCCCCGTTGAACCGCAAGCGGTGCCTGGATCACTCCGTAATGATGAAGTCCAATACCTTACAAGAACGCTTGTATCAAGCCCGTCTCCGTAACAGGGCGCTAAATCCAGGCCTAATTGCATACAGCGAGTTGAAATTGCAAGCATACATAGTATGGGTCGTTGCTGATTTTTCAAGATTTTCGTAGAAGCTGAAGCAAATTCGCATGTGCAAACATGGCGTTCTCCGTCCCTTGCACTACGACGTAGGTACGCGTACAATGCGACTGTGGCAGGGCAGCAAATGTTCCACACCACCCATAGCTGCATAGTATGTATACTTCCTGTCTCTTCACGGAGCACCTCTCCGGACCGTTCTCTTTTGAGCTACGCCGTCGATGGGAACAAGGGCTCCTGGTAGCAACTTATTGACTCGCCCCTTTTGCGCAGTGGAGGTGCCGCGTACGTGTCGACAGGACATTGCTTTCGCTACTCCGTACTCCGAACGGCGTGCTATGCAGACTATTGCTCTCTGAAGCATCGCATCGGCCAGACCACGTTTTGGGGGCGACATGCAGTGACGATAAAAACCCGTCACATCCCCGATGCAAAGCCAGAAAACGTGGCAGCGTTCCCTTCATCACCTTGGTGTCGTCAGCTTTCCTTGCCTGTTCAAGCTTAGCTCACATTCTTTTCGTCTTCCGTTTCTTTTTTTCGGCCCCCAGTCCCTCGTTGCGCAATCCGTTTCAGAATGGGGTATTCGAAGAGTGTGCTTGCAGCCGTCGTCGTTTTGACGGCTGCAGGTGGTAATGCAGGATGCACGCCCAATCTAGCCCAGGTGTACCCTAACGCCACCGTCAAGACGGCTGACGTTGTTGTCGTCGGAGGTGGAGGTGCGGGTGCCAATGCGGCACTGAATTTGTATGATGCTGGCCTGTCCGTCATTGTGGTCGAGAAGGAGGATCACCTGGTGAGCACACATTCAGTACATCTTCTGCATGCACACGGCACTAACGATATTCACGTTGAAAGGGTGGAATGGTCAACAGCTGGACCGATCCATCAACGGGTGTTAACTACGATTGTGTGTTTCTCCTCTCGTGAAATTACTTTTTGGGCGCTGACAACGACCGAAGATGGCGTTGCTACGTACACCAACTACACTGACACGGAAGCGTTCTTTGAGCGCCTCGGTATCAACATCACCACACCGACCTTCTTGACGACGACGGCCTCCTACGTGGACTTTAGCACCGGCGAGACCATCGCGTATGACGCCGCTAATTTTACTACAGAGCTGATCGCCCTCCAGACATACTACGACGTGGCCAACAACTACTCGGATCTGTACCTTCCGTCCTACGCAAACTGGCCTGCTCCTGAGGACATTCCGGAGGACCTGTTGATGTCCTTTCGTGATTTTGCCGTCAAATATGACCTGAACACAACAATGTTGGTGAGTCTTGGCCGTCTTGTCCTGTCTGCTCCATTGGCTTTATTTTATCTGATCATGATGTTGCCAGCTTATCTGGGCTGGTATTGGTGCCGGGTTGGCCGACATGCTGGATGCGCCGACGCTGTATCTGATGCAGACCTTTGGTCCCCAGACAGCTGCTGTCTTCCTGGGCGATGATGTCCAGTACGTGCCAACATCTGGCCGGAACCAAGACATTTACGACACCATTGCTTCCATCCTGGGCGACTCTGTCATGGTCAACAACACTGTGGTCTCGTCTTCTCGTCTTGCCAACGACGGCGGTGTCCAGTTGGCCGTGAAGAATTCTGCCACTGGTGAGATGACCGTGATCAAGGCAAAGCGCCTCGTCATGGCCATTGAGCCTACGGCCGATAACACCGCTCCATTCAACCTGGACACCACGGAGGCGGCAGTCTTTGACAATGGCACATGGAGTGTTGTTCACGCCGGCATCGTGTCCCATCCCTCTTTGCCGGCCAATGGCCTTGTCTACAACCTGCCAGCCAGCGCCGCCAACGGCAACGACTTTTCCTACCCGGAGCCTCCCTTTGTCGACTACTTTGAGGTACGCTACCACGCCTCGCATGCTGGCCGGTTCTCGCATGAACAGGGACTGACTAGAACTAGTACATTGGCGAGGATCTCTGGCAGGTCATTGCCGCCGGTTGGGTCGGATTCTCCGTGGAGGATGCACAGAACTTGGCCAACGAGGCACTGCAGACAATGGCTGCTGCTGGCACCATTCCTGCCACCAACGGCACGAATCTGACCATCCAGGCTTGGTCTAACCATGGAGCCATGGACATGCGCACATCCGCCGAGAACCTCAAGGCTGGCTTCATTCAGGAGCAGTATGCCCTGCAGGGCTACCGCTCCACGTACTGGACTGGCGGTGCGTTTGCCAACCAGCTCTCCACGTATCTGTGGGCCTACAACAAGGAGTACCTTGTCCCGCTTGTTGTCGCCAGCTTGTGAGACGTTGAGGCTGCGGGCTCTTCTTTGCCAAAGTGCTATGGCTTCAGACTAAGATTAATCAAGCGGACATGCCATCATCTAAAGTACTTCTTACAGGTCCGCACGGTCGCCAACCAAAAGATTTCAGGCTGCATAATTACAGCTCTGAAAGTGTCCTGCAATGCTATAAACAACATATGGAAATGCCAGTTGACTCTAGAGATAACAAACGACCAGCCGAACCTCAATGCTCTCACGTGTAGTCTCAGGCCCATCAACACCGCACATGGCCTCAACACAAGTGTGAGGAGTACATTCTGCCTGTCCAGGGAGAACGCACGAGTCATAGTTTTTGAAAACAATGCATTCGTCCACTCCTTGGCGCTTGATGTAATGCCATTTTTGAGTCACTGCAAATAAAATCGTGCTTAGTAAGCAGAAAGAAGCCTCGGAAAGCTCCAGAGCAGGAGCAATCAACCTTACCGTCATAATGTACAGAAACACGAGCCTCGGGTGGGCAGCTTGGAGGGGCGAGAGATGTCTTCTTCACCGTTGATCCATCACAGACTGCGAGTGGCCTGTATACCACGGGCCCAGTCAAAGGCCTCCATATGTTCAGCTGTTGTATACGAGAATACTTTGTAAACGCATTCTCACATGCGGTGGCTTTCTTGCAGATGCGGCGGGAATTGGACACGTCTTGATCAACATGAGCACAGGGTGAAAACGGACGTACTGACCCCATGAACTGCAGTCCATTGACGTAAAAAATTGCTTTGGCCTGCAGTGGTTTCCTTCCTGGTGGTGTTGCCGCTTCCGGCATGAAAGACCGAGTCACAGAATTCCAGACAAATATGTCGTCGGCTCCTAGCTGCTCTTTTATTATTCTAAGCGAAGGTAAGCAATATTCTTTACTTAAATCAGACTCATGCATGGCCGGCTCACTGTGAGATCTCCTGGTGATAGGAAGTTAGCTACGGTCGATTCAAACATATCTAAGACGACCTCACCTCTATGTACGAAGCGTTCCATCTCAGCTGCTGATCAAACGGTCCCAGCGTTTGACTCCTGTGTTTGAATACTGCAAATCCCCGATTGTCCAGCTGGCTTGTCATCGGTATCGGCGTCTCCTGTCCGAGCAGCTCTGGTTTCAGATCGTGAAGGATGACATTGTGCTTCTCAAGAGGCCATGACAGACCCGGTTCATCCACACGCTTGGATTTATCACGGCTTGGTTGTTTTGGGGGAACGGCAAAACTGATCACACAGCTAGTCATAGCTTTCCGACGTTGTCTTCAGGCCAAACAGAAGATGTCGGGAGGCGGTGAGTTTGTGCTCAAATCAAAGCTGGGAAACGGAGCAGCTATGAGGGGACACGTGGGAATCATAATAGAGGGGACATGGGATGACAAATGCAGGGGGTTCGTTGCTCAGCCATGATTGGTTGTCCCATGTTATAGGCACAGCGTTACAACGTTGTAAGCGGAATAGTCTATTGCCTTTGTAGTGATCCGTATTGCCTCGGCAACCGTGCGCCATTTCCAAAATCCACACGACGCTGATCTTACATGAAAGTCAGACTCGTAGGCTTTCTAGGATGGCGGTGCAGTATTGTTCGTCACGGTAAGGGATAGTCTAAATGTTGTACGGAAGGCCCACCGCCAATTGGTTGGGACAAAAAAGAGATGTTAAGGCTAATACGTTGAGTGTAATCTAGAACCTACCGTGAAAATTGCAAAAACGCATCGGCCGGGAATCGAACCCGGGGCTTGTCGATGGCAAGGACAGATTTTACTACTAATTCGCGCCCACAGTGCATCGTCACGTGCAGTGGGCCGCTACTGTTGTAAGTACCTGGTATGCCCGGTGTAAAGTATCTGGCTGCGTGGTGTAGCCTTCCCCTTTTATAAACTACCCCCTTTTTCTTGTATGGCGGCTGCATTGATGCATCCTTTACAACAAGAGGGTTGGAAGTCCTGGAGGCCGATTTCTGATTCGCCCAATGTGGCCCGTCACGTGTGTGTGCTGAGCCCTCGCCCCGGCCATGATAGGTACCTGTAAGCTAAGCTGTAGGTACCTTTGTACGCTGCGCGGTAGCCTTCCTTTTGTAAATCGCCCCTTACCTTTGTATGATAAGGTGACTTTCCTATTAGCTAGAAAGAGTTGTGATTCTGGGCATAAAAATAGATCCGTATTCTCGCGGACAACTGCGGCGGCAAAGACGTTTGCGGACTAGCGTTGTAGTGCCCTTGGGCATTATGCTATGTATGCTGTGCATTACGATGTAATGCTTGCCCTTAATTTATACAGTGTACTCCGTAACAATCGGCGTATTTATTATCTGTGATATCTTAATTACTTTGTACGTTTTTTGTTGTTTATTTTACTCTCTTAATACCACTTTGCAATAGTAGATTATTATCCTTTATCTCCCTTTGCGTTCTTCTATTGTCTTACGACAGGGGAGGAGTTTATCTAAACATTTTCAATAGCTTTACCTCGTATGCTTGTCGATCAGCGACTTTTCTTTTAGCAATGTTAGCTGCATCTTTCTTCCATGTTTGGTACAGTTCCTAAAAAAGAAGCTGAACATCAGTGTAGAATAATGGACCAAGCCGGTTCATCACAATTCGATACATGGCATTAGGTGAGTTTGGGCAGTAATAGAACCAGATGCGGCCGGTCGTCCAACTGTCTTCCATCATAGTGCTAAGCGGCGCTTCTTCTACCCCCTTCTCGTAGTATGAGAGTTCCTCTTCCCGAAAAACTTAGATAAATGCGAGTCGTTGCTTGTTATATGCATAATTATCGCCGGCAATAATGTCGATCTCGTCCCACGTAAGGCAGGAAGGAGCTTTTAGCATATCGACTGGTCCAGAGACAAACCATTCAAGGTCGAACATTCCCGTAACATTCCAGTCGTCGTCAATCATCATGTTTGATGCGTTCTGGTCTGATAAGCGTAAAACAAATGGACCGTTCCGCCGTTCAGGGTGAATAAAGTGGTGCGAAACGGCTCGAACAAATACCACAACGGACATCTGTTTAGCGTCGTCGTCGTGAAAAGCAGCGTTAGGCGCCGCCAGAAATCTTTGGTCGTGAAAGGTTAGCAGGTCGGACACGTACTCGTCCACACTGGCATACGTCTTGTCCTGGTGCAGGATCCTGGGGGCTCCTCGTCGTTCTAGAATGATCATGTCGCACGTGACTGGCCGGTTCTCAAGCGAAATCGTCCCGTCATCGTTAAACCGGAACGATCCGATTCTTTGATTGGGGAATCCGTGCAAGAGAAAGCATGATGAGAGAGACGGAGCGGAACAGGTTGTTTCGCTTCTCTGGCTCAGACGATAAGTCGTTCTTACGAATAAGAAGAGGTATTTGTTTGCCAAAAGAGGGCCCAATCGTTCGATGATCATGTATCCAGATGTTAAGCCGGCAGGTATCGTAGGAGGCTGGACAGGAAGGCAGCTAGACGGGATAGGTCGACGAAGGATAGATGCCACAGTTTGGCGGAACCATAAGCACGCTTGGCGGAAGAAGGATGATTGACTTGATTGGGTATACTGTATAGAAAATATCTCAGTTAGTTCTGTCCTACAATAAAAAGAAAAGGATGAAAGGAGACAGAAATTAAAAGGAGCGGTGTTTAGTGTTCTTACATATCGAACATTTGAAAACCCAAAACCAAACAAATGAGGAATGCGTATGTCTGGGCAGTTCCGCTGCATATAAACGCACGAAGGTATTCAGCAGGTGCCTGGGTATTCTTTTCAGCACACAAGGATGGCATAGGAAAGCGAAGCAATACCTCCTGAACATCTGGATCCTGCGTGTCGGTCTCGCATCACGCCGCCTTCTACTGTTGCCCCCCGGTAGACACGAGAACAGGAACCGCCGCATAAAATCCACCTCGGAGATTCCAGTTCTGGGTCGATTTGACGCATTCCGGGTTTACACCCAGGAGAAAGGCGACCAGTGCTTCGACCGATTTCAGGTCGTTGAAAATTTCGGACCGGTAGAGTGCGGAGTTTTCAAACTTGTAATGCGCGCAAATAACATCGCCCTCGTCTTTGTCGTCTTTGATCGCGTCGCTGTAGCTTATGGACTCAATCTCGCTCATTCGAAGCCTGTTCGCCATTGTGTACGTAAGATAAGGAGAAAGCCGCGAAGATTAAAAGAGCAACCCCTCATTTCACCAAACTAAGACTAGACAAGTTCTTGCCGTCTACCGCATCCAGCACGAGCATCGGTATGACCAGGTTGAAGGTGCCCCGGCGCCAGTCGGAAGTGTGGCTCGTCTTTATTCGCGCGGTATCGGCACCAACATGGAACGCGACCAGCCGCTCCAGCGCCGCCTGCTGCTTGTATATGCTGGGGCACAGCTGTACCGTCTGTTGCCATTGCTGGTTGCGCACCACAACGTTCTTTTCGCTTGCGAGCGCATCGTCGTCTGGGAGGGCGTTGATCTTCAAGGCTGGGACCGTCGTCAAGGGGCTTTCAGTGAATATCGTTGCCTGTGGCTATGTTATGTGGCTTGCGACGCCAAGCGCACTAGTCTAAAGGGACGAAGCCAGGTGTTGTGGAGGACAGATTACATAACCTTACCACCCCTATCCTAAGGGGCACTGGGCCCTCTAATCCCTCTCTCCACGCTATCCCATTTTAATTACTACCGCGATTACCGCTCGTTTCTTTGCTGACGACCCTTGGGACTATGCGATATTTAAATATGTACTTACAGAGGCTGTTTGGGAGGCTGAAAACGGGTAGGCGGGCAACGGCATGCTGGCTTTACCATTAATCTTTCGTTCGCTGTCGAGGAGCCCGGAGTTTGTTTTGTTGCTAGATTGATTATCCCTGAATGCCAAGAGACTTTACGGCGCTAATGACAAATTCTGACTAAATTCCGACTAATCTGCTCGCTTTACGGAGTACATCTGGGGCACAAACACTGGAGCAAACTATTCCACTAGACCATTCATCGAGCTCTACACCGATTTCCAGACGAGGCCATGTCCACACAGACAGTAAACGCTATATCCCTCACGCTTGAGCCATATTGCATATTGTGCCGGCGGGACTTGCCACGACCGACCTGGAAGAATTGCATCGGTCGACCATTGCGAAATGACGATAACGAAGAGTGGGAGTGTGACATCATCGGCTGTGCGTGAGCCCCTTTTCTGCTTTCTTATCCCCCGTTCAGGCGTGCTTTATTCACTAATTACGTCTCGCAGTCTTTGATACAGCAGCATACGATACACAGTCGGGCATGCCCACGGCGCCCGTTCGTGTCCACGTCTTCCGAACCGACTTACGCACGAGCAAATGGCCTCCCGACGACGACAGACCGACGTGGATACTGAGAAATAAGTATAGGAATCCGGAGCATGCCGGGGCACAACCTCTCCATGTATTCATCGCCAAACGACCCAGCCAGGATGCCACGCATTCCAGCCCTCACCGTGCTCTGTTCTTTGTGCATGCATGTTGTTGGAAGGCGGTACGGCCGTCCGATATAGAACTGCCCTTTTCTCGCCTTTATCGACTAGGTCAACAGACGCGGTCAATCATGCCACGTCCCTGTGGCGATGAGGAATACACATTGGCGCTCTCCACGCTTTCGTCGCCGCGTGCAAGCGAGTCCGCGACCGAGTCCGCGTCTAGCCTAGATGCCTTGCTCGCAGAGGCATCCAAGCTGCCGGGTGAAATCCGAACACAGGTGGCACGTGATGTGCACGGCGGCCTCGTTGCCTCTCTTCTCCGTGCGCGTGAGACAGTGTCGTTATTGCCATACTTGCTGCCACAGACAGACCCGAACATTCACAAAGAACCCTTTCTCGACCTCCGTTCACCCAACGCAGATGGTCATGCGGGATTTCGAGGACATCTTGTTGCTAGTTCCATCCGCGTGTTTGGCCACATGTACCTCCACAGAGTTACGTTTCTGGCCCAGGAACGGCCCCAGATGCAGACACGGAAACGGAAGCGGAAACACAGCGGGACACACACCGACCTGGATGGCACGAGCGACGGTTCTCCATGGGATGTGCGCATTCCTATTCGTGACGGAATCAGCATCACGGGCGCCAAGATCTGGATGGGGCCCCTCGGCACCCAGGCTCTGACATTGCGGTACGAAGACTGGTCCACGTCGCCGTCGTTGGGTGGTGTCGGTCGCCCGGGCCCGCATCGCTGCGTACAGACGCTACTTTTCGACTACACGACGACGCAGCTTATCGCCTGCCGAGACGACATCAAGTTGCTGTGCATCCGCTCCGATGGGGTGGACGACACCCCCAACCTGCTCCATCACGAATGGCCGACACGGTCGCTCTGGAACACCGACGGTATGGAGGGGCCGCCTGTGTACGACGACCTCGTGATTGCGGACACGGAGCGGTTTCCCGGCCGCCTGCTGCACCACCCAGGCCGTCGTCTCTGCCACTACCTGCCTCTGCAGCTCGTGGATGGGGACACTGTGGGCGAGTATACCACCGGCCTAACGGCATACTGTGCCCACGACGGCATCGTCGGGATGACGGCACATTTCGGCGGCGATGGGATCGCGTCCTCGGACCAGCAACGGCACATTGGTTGTCGCTGTGGCGTGCCGATACATTTCCCACTTACACGAGGCGAACGGATCGTCTTTGTCGCCCTGCAGGCGAGCGAAACGCGTGACCATCGCGTCGACTACGGGCCTTCGCTTGTTGTATGTTGCGACCTTTTTTATATCTGCCCCCTTTTTTACTGCACATGTCTCACTAATACATGCATAGGTGGCGACCAACATGGGACGTCAATCCTTGTTTGGCCGTATCTACGAGTCGTTTAGGTTAAGCAGTACTTCGGTCGTGCTGACAGGAAACAGAAATAATAAAAAGACACCAGTCCTGGGCCTGTTCATCGACCGTTTGACGGCCGACGGCTGTTACTGGAAGAGCATTGGAGTGCAGATCGATCGGTACGATTGGGACGCCGGATCTGTGCCGCAAGCACCCATTATGGCATTGTTTCTATATCCACCCCCGCCCCTACATTTGGACGCACGGTTCCATACAGGATGTGCCTTTTTCAGTTCGGCCGATTATGTTTCGGCCAGTCAGGCTGGCATCGGCATCACGCGGCTCCAGGTCCGCCGGCAGGGACCACGGTGTGTCGGTTTGTGCATGTACTTTGACAACGGCCACATTGCGATTTTGGGTCGCTGGACACCGATAGCCGTGGCCGCGGATGCGAAGAGCAAAAGCATATGCAAAAGCAAAAGCGATTCGGATGTCACGACAATCATCACGGACCTTGGCAGCAACGCCTTGTCGTATTCCGCCATCACGTTCCAATTCACACCTGATGGCGGCTACGTATCCGACATTGTCCTTGGCAGCAATGCCGTCGGGCCTTTTGATGTGATATTTTCCCGCCAAGAGCTAAAAGTGAGTACATGTTAGTGGGGGGTAGTGGTTGTCTTTTTGCCCCTTGTTCAATATCTTTTATCCAAGCTAATGTGATTTAGTTTATTGTGTGGTGGTTTACAGAGACGAGCGACCTGGTTCACGCCTGGCAGCCGACGTACATCCGTGTCACCTTTCCTCACCCTCGAGGCAACAGCTTTCGCCAGCGGCCCGTATTAACCATCGACTCGAATCATTTAGATGATTAATACAAAATCAAATATGTGAGCAACCTAAGTTAAACAGAACGAACCACATACCTCCGCCAAGCTCGGCGACAAAACAACTAACCAGCTATATATTCGAAGCCCTTTCAGGTCTGTATTCTTACTCCTCGGGCAAGTAAGCGATCAGAAGTTGTCGAGTTGTTGTATACCATGCCCAGCTTCCCAGTATATTCCTCTCTTAGGTTCCTAATTCCAAAGTTGCAGTCTAAACGTAGCGATGCCTACGCGGGAGAGGGTCAACGGGCTGGTGGAAGCACCGAAACATAAACAGTAGCTAGCGTGGTAAAATATTTTCGAGGAAGAGTTGATTTAAGTAAGCGGGCACAGGTACCGCTGCTACGTCTTTTCTGGTTTATTAGCACTTAACTCTTTGTATTATTGAGCAATTTAGCAGAGATCTTAAAGCGAAGCTGGAAGAGTGTTCCGAACAATAACAATCTAGATATTGTAGGATGCGTTGGTGTAGCTTGCGCAGCTAAATAACACCGAGCTTGTCGTTGATTGCGACAGCGGTTGTTCCGTAGTGGGCCTAATGTGTTAGAGGTTGATAACGCTTGTGATTGTCGGTCTTCTTAGTGAGAGTCGCTCGACTTGTCGTATTAGTAACAGGTCCGTAGCGTAGAAGTGTTCGCAATGATATGCAAATACCAGAGTTTTTACTAAGCGACTTGCAATGAGCCGCGGTCCGACACCTTAACGATTCTTTATTCCCTTTGTTTTCTTTACTTCAAATGCACCGATTCAGCCGTACCTGGTTGGCTTAAAGCTACCAGTTCTAAGAGCAAGAAGCACGACAAGAAATTATTAACCCGAGAAGCTGCTAGGTGTATCCATTCGCAGCGGTGGAAGACGCGGATTGCTCAGTGACCCGGACAGCGGTGACGGGCTCAAATGTGAAACGCCAAATGTGCTGTTCGGTGGCTGTTGGTGGCGGAAGTTTAGACGTGGCCCCGCCCGAAGGTCCGTTAGGAGAGCAGTAGACTTGTGCGGATATATAGGAGGCTGAGCGTGTCCCTGTCCGCCTTACTGTAAGTGTGGTGGCATCTGCACAGGCTGATGGTAATGGGACCGTTGTTGAGGGTGTGGCGGCAACTGTTGCAGGTGCTGCGATAGTAGAGGACACCCCAACCACCGGGACCACTACCGGGACCGCTCAGGGACTCCTAACGACCGCAAACGACCCGCTGTTAAACAATGTCGCCGCTGTGCAGCATATCTTCTCTTTATTTTTTACGTGCACGGAAGCAGACCGAGGCGCCGGCGCAGCCTCTTTTCGTCGACTGTTGACGGCGTCGCATTTTGTCGAGTCCATCTCTTTTTTGTCTCTGTTGTTTCCGTCTCGATCTCTAAGTCACTGAAGTCTTTGTCCGTCAAGCTAGCAGCGGCGCACCTTAGTAAAGCCACCGGCCTACCGCTTCGGTATAACAAAGCGGCGTACAATGACTACTAAAACGTTAACTATAGGCTCGCTGCTAGCAGGCCAAAAGACGTATACAAAGGAGGAGATTATAGCCTACTTAGACTAGGAGGCAGCGAAGGAGGCCCGGATAGCACATACAGCGGCGCGCTGTACGGGCAGGCGAACTTAAAAAAATACAGTATTCTGCCCGAAGGCGGTGGAATAAATAAGTCACGTGGCCTGTGCACCTGACCTTTTAATCTGTACACAGTATTCTGCCGGCTGGCGGTGAGCCAAATAAGTCACGTGTGGATCCTGAAGGGGGCCTAGACTTTGAGGGGGGGGCGCACTACATCCCCTGATGGGTAGCTTAAAAACTCGATTGATGCTGTATTTTACAATGTCTACACCGCAGCGAAACCGGATTAATTTCTACTTGCTATTATCATGCGCCAGAGCCACATGATCGCCATCAGGCATCTCTCGAGGACATGCTAATGCCACCTATGATGCCTCGCCTGGGTCCTGCCCAGCATGCAAACGCGCAACGCACATTCTACCTCATCGTCGAGCATTCTGAAGCTATCGATGCCCAGACCCAGACAAGCACCAATAGGAGTAAATATAGCAAGCCGTTGCTTGTGCGCCATACCTTTGGGTTTTCGCTCTCAGACGAATCCAAAGATGTGTTTTTTACGTGCTTTTTTTTAATGCGTTGGCCCTTAACATCGACAAAACATATATTCGCGAAGAAGAGCTTCAATTTGACGAGCTTCAGCCTCTTTTCATTGGCTTCGCTGAACATTTAATGGACATGTTTTTTCTCTCCCTTGTAAGATAGTCCGGTCAAAAAGCTTGTTAATATTTAATAGTGAAAGCGTCTACAAATCGCACGCCGCAGCCGTCGCCAGCTTTTCATTCTGCTGTTTTACGCGATCAAGGTGAAAGTATGGAAGAGGCGTTAAATGGCATTTCTAGCACCCCGAATAGAGTGTCTTCTCTTGGTGGCACCTGCTTGCTTCGCGATCGTTACCGTTGTGTTATTACGCACAAATTCAATCAAAACGAATATCTTCGCCGTCGTGCTACTGATGGCGATAAGGCACACGACGAAGATAATAATTTATGTCTAATGACGGCGCAAGCCAGACTGACGCTTTAGAGGTGGCTCATATCTTGCCGCATGCCTTAATGTTAAAAAACTCGAATAAAGAGTTGGTACGTGTTCTTTTTTACGTTATTATCAAATTACGTATTAAATTATTCGTCCAGGACGAGTCTCGCAAGGCTACTTTGGCTATTCTCAACATGGTTGATGTCAGAGTGCCGCATTTAATTGAGAGTGAAGACATTGATCGGCCTCGCAATGCCCTCACCATTTCATCTCGATTACACCAATTTTTTGGTTCTTTCAAAATTTTCTTCACTGCTATCCCAAACCAAAAAAAAATACCGAATCGAATCATTTCTTCTGCCAGACTTCAGTGCCGAATTTGGCATACCTGTGACCCGGGAGCTGTTCGTCAGAAACCCACACCATCGATCCCCCTTCGCCACGTCTTCTAAGTGGGCACCAGGCGATTGCGCATATCTTAGACCTGTCAGGTGCAGGACAGTACATAGATGAGCTGCTTCGTGACATGGAATCTAACATTGTGCGAAGCGACGGGTCCTCTGAACGTGGCCGTATGTTGTCCCTCGGCCTGGGAAATTGGCAAGGCAAGCATTCCTACATGGCTGTATAATCCATAGAGAAGCCGGGCTGCCGGGCAGGTACTCTGACTTGCCCGCAGCAGGACAGTGGAAGTTTGATGCAGCAAGAGCGCGTCATGGCTGCATGCACAAGGTAAAAGGGCTGAGGAGGTGCGCCGGCAGAATTGCTCAGAATAGATAGTCTTCAACCACCATAAGAATTGACTGCTTTGTTTGTTCCCAGCGGCGTTTACATGTTGTTGTCGAATAAACCAGGCCCGAAATGGCAGAGGTGTGCAGCGTCGTGCCGTGTAATGAGTAGATATGTAAGATACAAAACGCGCCGTGAAAAAATGCAAAAATGCAAAAATGCGTCGGCCGGGAATCGAACCCGGGGCCTGTCGATGGCAACGACAGATTTTACCACTAAACCACCGACGCTTGATAGGCAGATGATTGGATTTTTCAATAAATAGATGCAGATTATATACTAGGCGTTGTTACAGTGCAAACTTACGGGAACCTGTATAGGAACCTGAAGGAAACTATTTTACTTTTTACCACCATGTAATTTATTCTAGTCTTTACTTTTTAGAGGTTTTCTTAATTTCTTGCTTGCGTTGTCGACGATCCTGCCAATTAGCCTTAAATTATTTAGCAATATATTTTGGTCGGCGGTAGCATAAATAGCATTAACATCTGTCGCATCGTAATCATCAACAAATTATTGATAGGCGAGGGCTGTAGACTTTGGATGGGGGATGGGAACCGGATGGGAGATGAGGACTAGATGGTGGATAAGAACTGGATTGTGGATGAGGGCCGGATAGTGGATGAGAACTGAATATAGGATGAGGACTAGATGGTAGAGGAGGTAAAGGACTGGATAAAGGATGAGAACTGGATGGTGGATGAGAACTGGATGGTGGATGAGAACTGGATAGTAGTTGACGACTGGGTGGCGGATGTGGAGTTGATAAACCATCGACAAAAAAGTAAGACGGAGGATACTTTTAAGCTGTATTATATTTTATCCAGACTAATAATCCAAAACGATCAATTCCATATGGTGACAAACTTGTTTCAGGGATGTCTACCGAAACATCCCGACCTTGTGCGACCGCTTGAATGTCACCAATATACATTGGACTCATAGCATTAATAAGTTTTCGCCCACGTCCTATTGGTCGTTTGTACATCTGGCGATTCAATCCCCTAGAAGCGACTGTCCAGTTTGGGTGTTTTTTTTCCGCTTCGAAAAGTGCGAAGCAATATCGATAGCCACAATTTGCCCAGTTATAGTACCGAACAACATCTTTGTCCCAGTGGTTGGAAACGTACTCGAGAACCCGCAAACTCCTAATAGCACTGGTAGTACTATTAGAAGCATATTCTGAGTGTTGATGGTTCTTAGGCAACTGCTCGGAACGTTCGTCAAGGATAACATTCAAACATGCTATAATCAACTGATTGTCGTTTGATTCTGTTGCAAGTGTACATTTAATTTCGTGGAAAATGTAGTCTAACGTGCGTTTTCGTAATTTTCGGATCTCGTTGGCTCTTTGGCCACATAGCAGGAGTTTAATCTCATCCAGAAAAAAATTATCATGGCAGCCAAAGGCTACAATATGTCTTCTTTTAGAGGCCATAACGAAATGCGTAAAAAGCGATAAACGAAGTAAAAGTTCCTAAGATTTAGTCTTGTAAAAGCAGTCCTATTAGTCTCCTTACGGAGCAACTCTTTTTCTACGCAGATAAAATACGTCAGAGGAATTAAGTCGTTGTACTCCTGTATTTTATATATACGAAATGCAATATTTTTTAAACCTATTATAACATACATATGTGCGAATTAAACGTCCTAAAAAGACTCCCCTATTCTTGGCTTAGTCAAACGCGGTTTATCCATTCGCCACTTATGCCCTAGATAGGCCGTAGTGCACGCCTTAAACAGTGGAAGTAGATAACCATTGCACTCCACGTACGCGTTTTCCAACCGTGGCCAAGTGCCTCTAGCTACGCTTTCAAGGCACGAGTACATCACGTCTTCCCAATGAAATCCAAGGCAAATTCGAATTCAAGTCCTTTTCAGGCAGCCAAACTGGAAGGTTATTAAGATCGGTACGAAGCGTCTTAGTCCGATAATTTGCTTCGTAGAACATCCAAACGAATGTCGATAGTCCAGAGGCCTCACGGTGGCCGAACCTGCCCATTGGGAGTGAGCAATTATGTATGGGAGAATTTGGGAACATTCTAGAAATAACAGGGATGAGAGCAGATATGCGGCGATCGTTTTCTGTTTTGTCGTTCCCTCTCATTTCAACTGGTGCCCAGTATGCAGAAAACAAACTGATTTCATTGTCTTTGACGTGGAGTCCAACCGATTCCACCCGGCCTATAGTTTCGATGTCATGCAAATGTAGCGCAATAAGCCGGATCCTATTGTTCTTGTATGGATTTCGGGTCTTGTGAGATCGGCTACTTCGAAACAAGGTCTGGTAGGATACTGGCCCTCAATTCCGTACATGTGACTTAAGATTTTAAGACATCGTGCGTGGTGTAATATCATACTCACGAGCCTCTACATTATTCTTATCCTGTGCAATATGTTCGGCCGCTTGATTTACCAACATATTGGCTAAACTCTAACTTTGTAAGTCAGCGTTATTATATTAGAGCGAGGAAAACTAACCTGGCTTATTAGGTCTTTTTCAACTAATTCTTTCTGTTCGAGTTTGGTAAATGCTATAGGCGTCCTAAGCATCGTTAGCTTTTATTTCACAAAGAGAACTTGCTTATCTTACATGGGACTACATCCATTTCTAGCCAACGATTGACCGGCTGGTTGGCCAAATGGCGGTATTTCAAGTGTTAATGACGGCCTCGGCGATGATCTCATTGTGTCGATATTACGAGAAGCCTCTTTACGCTTGTTTCCAAGGCAGAAGAAGGAGGTGGCTTTTTTTGTGCAGTCCCTGTACATGAAGTACTTTTATCTTACTTAATAATTCCTTCTTGTTTTGTTCTGCTGTCCTGTCCTGTCCTACTGTCCCGGCCTGTTACAAGTATGGTTACATCTCTACACACAGGAACTATCGAAAACATGGGTACTAACATACCACGCAATAATTTCCCCTGCATCCAAGAAATCTAAGCGTACGCAAATCTAAGGGGTGTGCTATTATGACATCTCCTCCAAAGTACACCACTAAGTTTTTACGGTGTTCTTAAGCTACTCTATGTGTATAAGGAATAAAATGGAAGATAAAAGGGAATGCCGTAACAGGACCAGTTTTACTGCCCTTAAAGGCTAAGGATTTAAGACCTGGTAACATATTATATCTTGTCCCTGTTAAAGGGAGTTCAGTGTACTACTTGCAAAACACGGTCTTAACTTCGACAGATAAGAATTTCGTAGCTATCATTTACTCCTCATTCAAGGCGCCAACTTCGTCCTCCAAAAGCTTTTCTGACCAGAACCCACACCTATAGCTATGCTTTATCAAATTGTAATGCCCACGACAGTACTCTGGAAATATTTTAAAAAAATCACTATCAATAAAAGACAAAAGCGATTCAATTAGTGTGCCATCGCCAAATTGGCCTCGAATTGTTTCTGTGCCGAAGTATATGCGCAGAATTCTAGAACATCACATCAGCTTTCATAATCCCCTTGAAGAGAGGGAGATTTCTTTTTTTTTTTTTTTTTTTTTTTTTGGGGGGGGGGGGGGGGACAAACGTCGTGTACTGGTATTCCTTCGTATTCCAATGGTCGCAATAAGTACCTTCTTGGACTCCATTTAAAACTTGAAGTTGGGCAAATTCCTTTGCTTTGTTCACTAGAGGGGAGTAACCGAAAAATGGTGTCATCGCTTCTAAGGCATGATTCCTAAACACAGAAGTGCTTATAGGAATCATGTATGGCCTGCGTAAGAGAAAAAAGTCGAAGCGGGCGTTTGTCCGTAGTTGTGTATCCAATACGGCGATTGATGGCTCCATTTTCTGCACTTTGTAGAATGAGAGTTGAAAAATTAGAAGGAGGGTAATATCTCTGTCTTAAGTAATAAATCAATAGATACAAACAAAAAGCCGTACAGTGGGAGGCAATAAGTATTTATCCAATCAAGTCTAGAAAAGCCCCACAGGGCCGTTACCTAGCCAATCGCCCCCCTGTAGGTACATTAATACTTGGTATACCAGCCCTCTGCTGCAAGCACTGCCTCCACGCGGCATGTGATAAACAAGCGATTCAAAATATCCTGATCATGCTCCCTCCAAGCTGCCTGCGCCGCTTGTATTAAGCGCTGTAACGTTTCGGCCTTATTAGGCATCGTTTTTAATTCTGGGTGCTTACTTTGGGTGCTTACGATAAATCTCCGCCTTTATTTATGCCCAAAGGTTTTTAATACAGATTAAATCTAGTGAATAGGGCGGCCAATTTATTACACATACTCCTATCAAAGATCGTGGTAAGTAGCATAAGATTAACGTGCGTCACAGTATTATATAGCTAATCTTTCTGTTCTTCGGATACACGCCGCGGGACTGAATGGTTATTAATTCGAATAGCTTTGCGATTCAACATTGTTTTAATCTTGCCAAGGGGTATTTTACGGTGCAACTTGTGAATCCGCGCATGGCTGAATCGTAGAGACCGAAGCTTACAAATTCGTAATCGTATTTTAGGCGAAAGCTGCTTGCCGCGCGTCATGTCTGTTTATTATTTTTTTACTCTTACTACCTTCCTAATTAGGTTTAGCGCATCTGTGATATTGGATTGGATTATTACTTATTGCCCCCCACTGTCACGTACTGGCATTGCCTATTGGTCTATCTCTACCCCCCCTCTACCTTACCCCTAACCCCCAACATAGTAGCTAGAACATTCCTCTCCTTGGGTGGACCACCACCTCGCGATATAAACCACTGTCCTATTATCGCTACTCTTAATTTCTTACAAGCTTTGTGGTTATATATAAACTTTAAAATAAAAATTCTTAACTATAGCAATATAACCATGATGCACTAGGAGAAGTCTGCCGCATTATGCCTGCATTTAAATAAGCACGGGTACGGGTTCCCGCTAAATCCTAAAGGATATTGCTAATATTATGTAATGCTTTGTAAGATACTGTCCAAAAAATCCCCTAAACCCCTATTCCACCGTCTATTACAGATAGCTTTAAAGCGAATCTACAGCTAAATAAATCAAGAAGATTGGATGAATGTCTAGACGAATAACGTAACGGAGGAAAATATGCATCGACTATTACAAGGACGATACTTAAAAGGAACTTGTTAGAGTAAAGGAAACCAAACAAGGGGATGATGTTCAATTCCGTTTAGAATTATTGGGAAAGAAAAAATGCATCGCATAATTGTCTAACTACACATCTCCAAACAAGCTAATTTCTATGCTCTCACGTTCTTCTATAGCCCTCGCTATTTTTACATACCAATACAAAGTCGGTCTTACTAATAATACAAGTGTAGAGAAAATGCACGGCAAAACATATTGACATACACTAAAACTTAAAAACAATCTGCAGTAAGTTGCAAGCCTAATTGTTATAGCAATGTTTAGCCCAACCTAAAAATATAACCGGCGGTATCTTGTTAGTCGTGGAACGACAGAAATTTAGGAGTAATGATGGAAATCGTATGAAAAAAAAAACAATGCTAATAAAAGCACTTGGAATTAACCCGAGTATAGCGTAAATAAAGGAGACCGGTCTGTATATAATAAAGATTAATAGACGAAGAGTAACAAAGACTAAAAAGAACGTAAGGATTACTAATAAAACATTACTATCTGGATACAATCGTAAATAGTAGATAAAGTTGAACTGACGAGTTAGTAAGAAAAAAAACCCAAGTACTCCGTATGTTATCGGTTCTTACTATAAAGACAGATATAGAGAGCATTGTCCTGATCTTTGGTTTTTTATGGAGACAAACTTAAGCGATACCGATTAAAAATATAATGTAGACAGATAACAAGCAGAATCCCAAAAATAAGGCGCGATTGTATCGAGAACGGAAGCGGCTGTCCGTCAGGCATGCAGCAAGCTAATTAGCACGTATTCATTGTCCAACAAATGTTATAGCCTTACAAGCAGAATGTAAAGCAGGTGCTATTACACGCAAAACATCAAAGCGAAACTCATCGTTAAACTTCCATAGAATCGGCGATCGCGTCAACAGTATAGAACACGTTGCTTCTTCTAGACTGTTCAGAAATGCTTTCGCATAACTCAAGATAGACAGCCCACCACCATTAGACATTGTTTGTGCAGGAATGCCTTCCTAGACTCGGACATTAACGTAGCCAGAAACCCGCGAGTTAGGCAAGGCCTATAATGCGTACAAGGAAGCTCCCAGCTCTCTGTGTGGCGACCACCATAATAGTCCAGGATATAAGTGAATGTTTCAACAGCTTTGTAAGAGAGGATGATCAAGAACCAGTTGTGACCGTCGTTAACTGGTACGAGAATGTAGTCGTAGTCGGTTACTGCTGGTAGACTAGATCCGAGCATTAGGCCGTGCGTGCGGACAGAAGGGAGGAATAAGACGCTGCATAGGCAAGAGAATTGCAGTTCTTGCAGAGATTTTAAAGAAAGGCATCGATAATATGATTATCGGCCTTGCCTAGTATTAGCCGCTGTAAAGAGGATGGCTGGATTGCCGGAGAAACGTGGATGTAATCTCGCTCTTCAATTGGGGAGTGCCTTTTTATTGATTCTTAAGAGGTCGGGAGTTCATTCCAAGCTGCTTCTGCGCTCGGCACAGATAGTTCTTGCTTAGCCGGGTAGGTGGCATGGCCAGAAGACATTGCTGTTATGGGCCCTTAAATACTTCGTGTTTGTAGCACTACCCATTTTAGTGTACCTGCTGTTGAATAGCTTTGTACCGAGACACTGTTCATTTGATGGCTATGGCTCCCTGCCGCTCGTTTTGATTCCGTGATGTAGTTACAACAAGGACATAAAAACCCCTTCCTCGTCGGCAGTCCTCCGAGCGGGCTGCAAAACTTCGGAGGTACAGGCAGGTGCTTGAATACTAGCGGCTTAGGCTGGAGATACTTTTCCAGTGCTTTATAGAAAGATAGTGCATCCTGATGAATCCGAATGGGTCTTTGAAAAATGAGTTGTAAATGCGATAGACCTAATGTTGATTGGGTAGCTGTCCTCGTCGCACTTAGTACAGAAGATGTAGATAATGTCTCCCCTTGGGGAGACATAGCGTGGGCCGACTTGTTCCAGCTGTTTACAGCTATCCATAGCAAGGGCTCATTACACGGTAAATTTGCGTGTGAGCCGCGCTGTTTGACATACATATGTGCGAAATATGTCTCTATTAATAAACATAAAACACAAGACTAAAATAGCTCCGATGCGAAGCCCCCCACTTCCCACCGTACATAGTACTCCGTAGTAGTAGAAATACTTTTGCCGTGGACAAATGCTTTTGCCGTCAACAAATCGTGGACAAATACTTTTGCCATAAGCAAATATTTTCGTCGGTAGATGAAGAATTTCGCCAAGATAGATTCTTTCGCCGTAGGAGAATTCCTTTACGGTAGACAAGTAAATATATTTAACTAAGACAAATATGTTTATCGCTAACAAAAGCAACTGTCATAGACAGAATACTTCAAATAATCCGCCGAGAACCTACAATCTCCACAAACAAAAAAACGACATGGGCCAGATTATAGACAATATTGCGAAAGACAGCCTGTTAAACCCTTGTGCTATATTTTACACTTAAATGTCAATGGATTCTCCCTCGACACTGCTATCCATAGTCTGGAAACAACATTGTGTCAATGTCGTGCTTTATCAACAATTCAAAATAAGAGTTATCTTATACGGTCTAAACTGCGAAAATCAGATCTGTCTAGAATAGCAAAAACAGCAAAATTCGTTTTCAAAGACTCCGAAGATCAAAAATGTTCCTTCTTTCAATTTCAGCCGGCCGACTTGTTGGCTATAGCCTTTGTTATGGTTACTTGCGAAATTGTACGCAAGAATCTCACTTACTGGAAAAAAAATTCTTTTACTTGTCAAAAGAGCAAAGCACCCCATCTTGGATCTCGGAAGACTCGTTTTGGCAAGCTCTAGAAAGCTCTCGCGCTGGCCAGAACCATAAACATATGAAATTTGCTAATGGTTCGTATATCCTTATAGCACTTATTCTGTACAATACTAATTACACAGATTTGTCGATGAATTGGAAGAAGCCGATACAAACGAGACTATGTCGAATTCTAACTCCAATCCCAGACATTGACTTCTTCAATGAAGCGTTTAGTTTTAATACGAATCCCAACCTTGACAATCTTTTTAACGCCAAGTCATACACAACGCACGTTGCTTTACAAAACACACGTATAATGAAATATAAAGGAGGTATAGCGCTAAAGGGTCAGATAGAGGAGGGCATAGAGGATGAAATGTTTAATCCGCTTGAATAGATTCAATAATTATTACTACGGACAAATGTTTCATGCATATTGTTTTTTCATCGCTAATCTCGTATCCAACGTATGACACGGTGTATTCAGTAGCGCTACTTGAAAACAGCCGTAAATAAGAAACACTATGCATGGATCATCTCCTCTTCGTTTGCTTCGGTAACGGTTCTTTATATCTGTCTTTTCCTTGAACGTCCAGCTGCCCGTATTAGTATGTATATTCTGTAAGTTATTAAAGGGAGCACGTACATGTTGTAGAACTGCATTTTCAATCTCTTCAATTGGCGGTCCGCGAATCTTCTCAAATAACTGTTGAATGTTTTTCGGCCTTTTTATTCGACTGACTGGCATATTTTTGTAAAAAATCTGTAACGAAAAACTAATAATAAAAATAATTGAATATGGCATATAGCTCTTACCTTATTTGTCTTGAATTATAATGTTTATACAATGCAGTGTAATAATGAAGGTTAAAATTTCAACTACGAGTACGCGAATTTTTCGGGTAAAACCTTAATATAAAATGAGGGGTAGCGGGGTTCTCTGTAAATGCTACAATGCCACTTTTTACTGGCAAGCTAGCACTACAATTAAAAAAGATTTATGTTTCCCTTCGTCGCTCTTATTCCTTAGATAAAGCATACTTTGTCTACAAAACCGATAACCTGCACTTGTTGATATATTTACCTATTAAATCCAGGATGGCAGTTTTTATCGATCCAGAGCTTGTTAATACGGTCAACTGTCCTGATTGTGGATATAATAATGTTAGTGGAGCTGGCACATGTGCTGGAACACGACAAGACGGGACCAAATGTGGCAAGACACTTATCACTTAAGGTCGTGAAATAAAAGGACTGTACGTAAAGCCCCCGCCTGAGTGTAAGTGACAATTATTTAAAAAGTTAATCTAAATTTGCAAAGATCTTTTAATAGCGCTCTATTTGGTAGACAGTGCAACCTAAGAGCGGAACTTTTACCTTTTACATTAGCAGCGAAATAGCAATACAAGCGGAAATTGTAGTAGAGTACTCTGTATCGTTGGTTGCATACTAAGTACTACGATAAGGACATTATTAAATAAAGTACCTGTACAGTAGATACAGCTTTTTGCACAGAAAATTGTACAGAAAACTGTGCAAGTTTTTATTACCTTACGCATAATGCTTTTTCTAGGTGGTGTAGGTTATAAGAATTAGGAGCAAGAAGCGTAAAGAAAAGTGTCGCCTAGACAGCTTTCCCGTAGATTTTACTACTAAACCACCGACGCTTGTTGCTCGCTGCTTGTTGAAAACGGCGGTTTACGATGGCTCATTTCGATGCTTCTCGACAAGGCCGGTTTTTATGCTCGCATCGACATTGCAAAATTGTGTGATGGAGAAAAACAGCAATATAGTTAAAGATCAGAACTTTGTTTCGATGTATTCTCGCAGAGCCTTTCGAGTAACTGCTGGCTATAACGAGTGAATAATAAACCCTCTTCATTAGCAGTCGTGGTCTTTTCCTTATCTATCGCACGATATCTAGTCTCGCCCGTATAAAAAAAGGCCTGGGAGATATGCTTTGGATATGTAACCTGATCTTACAGTAGGCACGTGACATCAATGTTGGGCCGGCCTCGGCCTTGGCAACCATTACCTTTGGAAGGTGCGATTCAGGCAGGAATCCTACGCCGGATTGAAATATGTTTTAAACATGCAAACTTAAAAACTGGACAAAACAGAAACAAAACGAAAGGCAAACCTGAAAACCCAATCTATTGACATGACGCCAACGCCAGCAGTAGCAGCTGCGACAACCGCGAACCGGTCGATTGCAATGACCGCTACAGACTCCGCCTCTGCAGCTGAGAATTGCAGCTGCTGCGGATCCGAGACGGAGTATTTATCCATTGCCAACGAGCCAAAGGACGTATGCTGCACGGAAGAAGAAAAGACAAGAGAAAACAACAATGTCAAGAACAAGGGAAAGGGAACGGAGACGGATTGTTGTGGAGCGCCAGATAAGACGCCAGTATGCGAGGAAGAGATATGCAAGTATGATTGTTGCGGTACTTCCAACACGGTCAATATCGCTGTGCCAAGTTGCTGCGAGGGTAAGACGGCTCCTTGCTGCGACACAGCCTGTCTCGACGAGCTCGACATGAGTGCCTGTGAAGGCGGTACATCAGAGAGCTGCTGCGACAGCAGCAAGATAGGAAAGCCCTGCGGTGGCCACAGTCGCTCAACATACGACATGTACGCGGAAAGACTGGCGACTGTGGGCTGTATCTGTCGGCTCCTCATTTCGCTCGGTCAGGAGAGTTGTTGTGATCGCAAATTGCGCCGCCATCGACATCAGCCGAAGCAAAATATGGCCAGGGCCCATGCCAAGCGACACGTCAAAGAGAAACAGGGAAGCATCGGAGATGATTCTCCTGGTCCATCCTGCAGTCTCGATGTGGTCGTAGATGATGTGGATCTCGAGAGGGGCAGTTCTGCAGACGACAAGCAACACGTTGTGATCAGCATCTCCGGAATGACCTGCACCGGCTGCGAGACCAAGCTCAATCGGTCCCTCCGTGGCCTGTCGGGGGTGACAAACTTGAAGACGAGCCTGTTGCTGTCACGAGCCGAATTCGACCTTGTGCCAGGGACAGCTACCGTGGAGGATGTGATGCGTCACCTTGAGCGGACGACCGAGTTTGGCTGCGAACGTGTGGCCACTACAGGCGCTTGTTTGGACCTGGTTGTGCCCGGGACTCCAGAGCGAGCGGCAGATGTTGTCTGCCTGCTCCGTGAGCCAGATGCGTGGCCTGCCGGCGTGACAGACGTCATCGCTGCGGGTAAGCGTACGGTGCGAGTGACATTCGATCCCGTTGTCGTGGGTGCGCGTGATCTACTTGAAGACCCATGGACCCAGGTTGACGACACCGGCCGTCTCACATTGGCGCCGATGTCGACGGCCGATCCGATGCTCCAGGCTGGCCGCAGACATGTCCGCCACCTGGCCAGCTCGACCGTCCTCTCTGTCGTGCTGACTGTCCCCGTTCTCGTTATGGCCTGGGCTCCACTTCCAGAACACGAGATGGCATACGGAGCGGCATCTCTTGCGCTGGCCACGGCCATGCAAGTGGTCGTGGCTGGGCCCTTTTACGGGCGGGCACTCAAGAGCCTGCTATTTGCACGGATGGTCGAGATGGACCTGCTGGTGGTGCTGAGCACAAGTGCCGCATACGTCTTCTCCGTGGTGTCTTTTGGCTTCCTGGCCGCGGGCCGTCCGCTGGAAACGGGCGAGTTTTTCGAGACAAGCACACTACTGGTCACTCTGATCATGGTTGGTCGCTTCGTGGCAGCACTGGCACGCCAAAAGGCCGTTGAGTCCATGTCGGTCCGGACACTCCAGGCTTCCAATGTGCTTCTGGTGGACAACAGAAACAGCAGCAACAAGATGGATGTCCGTCTGCTTCAGTATGGCGACGTCTTCCAGGTGCTGCCCGACACACGCGTTCCGACCGATGGGACTGTTCTTGCTGGCAGCTCCGAGATGGACGAGTCCATGATCACGGGCGAATCACTGCCAGTGGCCAAGTATCCCGGAGACGCCGTCGTTGCCGGCACGCTGAACGGTTCTGGTCTGCTGCATGTCCGGCTGACTCGACTTCCCGCCGAAAACACCATCAGCGCATTGGCCTCTCTGGCCGACGAGGCGCGTCTGTCCAAGCCGCGCATCCAGGCGCTGACCGACCGCGTCGCCTCGTGCTTTGTGCCCTTTGTTGTGGTCTTTGCTCTGCTCACATTTGTTGTCTGGATTGCCGTTGGAATCGCCGTGCGCCACCAGCCCGCCTCTGTTGCCACCATCCACGCTGTCACCTACGCCATCACCGTCCTCATCGTTTCTTGCCCCTGCGCCATTGGCCTGGCCGTGCCCATGGTTGTCGTCATTGCGGGAGGCGTCGCCGCTGGTCACGGTGTCCTGTTCGCTTCGTCGGCTGCTCTCGAGGTCGCCCACCGCACCACTGACGTCGTCTTTGACAAGACCGGAACGCTGACTGATGGCCGACTGGCTGTTGTGCATGAGGTCTACGAGGATCACCATGACTTTAAGCCGCTCCTTCTCGGCCTTGTCTCCAACATTCCACACCCGGTATCGCGAGCCGTGGCCGCCCATCTCTCGGGGCAAGGCGTTGTCGCTGCTCCCGTGACCGATGTGCAGTCACTGGTTGGGAAGGGCGTTCAAGGCCGGTCTATCACAGGACAGACACTGCGGGCGGGAAACACCCGTTGGCTAGCAGTGTCCGAGCATGACTCTCGCATCCAAAAAGCTGTCACAGCTGCAGGGCCTTGCACCATCTTCTGTCTGGCCGTGGACGGTGCTGTTTCTGCCGTGTTATGCCTTGTCGATACCCTCCGAGCCGATGCCGCATCGACTGTGGCTGATCTGCAACGCGCCCACATCCATGTGCACATTCTCTCAGGGGACGATGCCGCTGTCGTGGATGCTGTCGCCATGCAGCTTAATATACCAATGACAAACGTCCGGTCCCGCTGCTCGCCCGCCGAAAAAAGAGAGTACATCCGCACTCTGGCATCCTCGGACATTGTTCTCTTCTGCGGCGACGGCACCAACGACGCGGCGGCCTTGGCACAGGCTACTGTTGGCGTGCACATGTCCGCTGTCGAGGACGATGATGGGGCTAGACTGACAACCGCTCAGGCTGCCGCTGACGTCGTGCTCATGCGTCCTTCTGTCACAGGCGTGCTGAAAGTGATGGCCGTCAGCCGCGCCGCCGTGCGCTGCATCGCCTGGAACTTTGCCTGGAGTGCAGTCTACAACGTCTTTGCGATCTTGCTGGCCGCGGGAGCTTTTGTTCATGCGCGCATCCCGCCGGCATATGCAGGATTGGGCGAGCTGGTCAGCGTGCTGCCTGTGATTGCCGCGGCGGTGCTGCTGCGCTGGACAAAAATCTGAGGCAGAGGACACACCGCCATTGGCGTCATTGTGGCAAATAGGGTTGGGACATGTCTGTGCTGGAATTACTCCGACCTGCCGGTTGTATTTCAGACCACTAATTGCTACCCGTGCAAACTAACAAATTCTAGTCCTCACGAGATACAACGACTAAGAGATGACATACGTCATCCGTTTCAGTACAATATATGGAGTACAGGCTTCAACCTATGACGAACTCCACAGACCCACTGGTCGACAATATTGTGATATCCACTAATTGTCTCAGTCTGCGCCCCGTTCTTCGACGTGTTTGTGGTCGGGGCAAAGAAGTAGCTTGGGTTGATGGAATAGTGGTGCACGTTATCGAGCTGTTGCCGTTCCAGGGATAGTATTCGACAAAGCCAACAGAGTACCCCGTTAGACCGCCAAAGGTCGACGGCACCGTGAATGTGCCGATGTGGTGTTCCGCCCCAGTGACAGAGTTGACCGCCTTGCCGGTCCAGGTTGACTCTGCGATGCTCTCTACCACGAGAAGCCAGGTATCGGCATACGAATCAGCGAACATGGTCAAGCAGCTCACGCCTCCACCGCCATCCGCATCTGTCTGCACTGCAGATCGGTCGTTGTTGAGGCGGAAATAAAACTCGAGAAGATGGCCTGGATCATGTTGTCCGATCCAGAATCGGTCCGCGGCTGGAGACCGGTGTAGGCCCCCGAGATGCCGTTGGAGAAGCTGAATTGCTGGGCAAAGTAGCATCCTGCCGTATGCAGTGCATTCGCAATGTTGATGGGGAAAGTCAGATCGTGCAACCCGGTCTCGGGGACATTGGGAACGTCCCAGGTAACTACGGCGAGAGCAGCAGAGGGGCCCACGAAGTGTGGGATAAGGACGAGGACAAAGATGGGATGCATCTCTTTGTGTTGGGCAGCGTGGAAGTGTTCAGGCGTTGACGAGGTCGGTTGGGAAGTCTGAAGGATAAGACCGACTTCCTGTTGGCAATCACGGCAGCTTTATACGTCTTTGACGCTCTCCTACGAGCTTCTTGGCACTGCCCAACGAGGCCCTCATGACAATTGCATTCCTTTTTGCCTTTCAGATCACCGCTAGTTGCCCGGCCTTGAGACAATGAGAGAGCTTCCGAGATCCATCTTAGACCTGGATGGAACGTTACGGTTCGACCACGCGGTTTTGTAAGCAGTTCCCCCACGGCATGTCCTCTTTCGACACAGTTCTACCAATAGAACACTTCTCTGCAGCAACGTGGACCTCACCACTTAAAAGTAGAGGCCCCGCAATCTTCGGTAGATAGGCCGCTTTAGCGCTCCCAGGGAAGGTCCGGTACGGCAAGGCAGTGTGCTAACACCCTACTTGCTTAGCAGACCAAACTCGATGTTCCTTTGAGTGCGCGATCTAGACACAACAAAGAAACAAAACACACTCGCAGAAACGGTCACCTCTGCACCGGAACTGAAACAATTTCTCGTCCGAATAATCGGGGTTAAGAATTGTGGAGTACACAAAGGGACAGAAAGGGGTTTCAGAAAGTTCTTGAAGAGGTGGGCCTAAACGATCGTCAGGAAGAATAGCCGTACAAAGTGGCTTGCAGGTTGCGTCATACCCCAGACGTTTACTGCGGGATGAAAAGGTTATTTCTTTCAGACGAGTGGAAAACGGATGGTTGTGGCCATGCGTTGCGGATTGGTCGCCCAGGTCCGTTAGTCATGCGTCATAATGGCGAACTTATTTTGTCTACAGATAGATATCAAACCCAATTGCAGGTTTCGATACGTGATGAGGCATACTATCGCGAATAAGTTCCATGGAGATATTCCCGTAAATGCAGCCGTTGAATTGCACCAATCAGGCCTGCTTTGGCTATTTTTGGATCGTTGTGACTGATGCCATCACCGGACTTCATTCATTATCAATCTCATCAATTTGTTTTGTCTGTACTCCGTAGAACCGAGAATATACTTCGTATACAACGTAGGAATGCGATGCTGAGTAATGCACTCAACCAACCCACTTTACGGAGCACAAATCGATTATTTACACTTGGATTGCACTATGCGCATCTTCGACTTTCCGGAAATGATGCTTTGGACACTTTCTATGGAAGATTCATCAGAACAAAGTGTCTGCTTTCTGGCGATCCAATATACAAAGTAAGTCTATTTCCTTTGGACCGGCTGGTCCGTAAGCGAAAATATCCGTAACACAGCGATGCTCTTGGCATTGGGGTAATCTTACGTGCAGAAAATGCGCAGCCATCTCGTATAGAAAGCCGATTTTCGTTCCTGCATAAAACTGCGAAACGCACCTCCCCTGGCTCTGTGCTTTAGTATGGACAAAAGAGGAAGCCAGAGGTCGAGGTTGTAGTGTATATACTGATAGGAGTTCTTGCTACCACGAGAGAAGAAAGTGAGGACAAGTCAATGCGCACTCGGACAAGGGTCAAGTGCAGTAATCTGCGAGAGGAAAACACGCCATGGATGCTGTCCTTTATTGAGCCAAGACGAAAACGCGGTGTCCAGGAGCTTACGTACAACGTCAGGCGACTGACGCGAATGAATTATTGCGGAGGTCCGACAAACCAGGTCTCAAGAGAAAGCTCTGCTTCGTCATGCTTTGCAAAGCACTGAAAATGGTGGGCTAGCTACAGGCAGCAACGGGATCGGTGTTTGGTAGAGCACATGACCCCATCCCAGACTGGGAACACATGTTTTCTTGGTTGAAGCAGAATGAGCAAACGCCGGTGTGATGGGAAAAGAACGGTAGCATCACCAAAATGCAAGCTACTATGGGATGGGTAGCAATATATGCCGAAGCGTGCCGGGCTTTTTCGCTGGTCTACCAATCGGCCACCCGTAACCTTAATCTCCACTGTTAGCAAGCTCGAGAAGTAAACAACGGGCCAAGCAGGGTGAGCTGAAACTGCTGATCGTGGGGGTGAATTCGTCGTGGTGGAGCCCCAGTGGCACTGACGCTGTGGTGCCGTCGTAAGACCATGTGCAAAGGCTGGCTATGGCTTTTGCTCCGTTCAGACTCTGGCAGACTGGTAGGTCCAAACACCGAGACCGATCGATTTCTGTGGCGAATGCCCTGATTCGAATGCCCTGACATCTGTTAGCAAATCCCGGGACCCATCCTACAAGGTACAGTTCCCATAGACAGTTAAGATCTAACGCGATATGGCCGTAGCGCCGAAGCTAAGAGTGCCTGGCACTTGCCCCGCCACCTGTCCGTGAGTTCATTACTAATCAGGAAGGGGAAGAAGGGCAACGTCCAGCAGACCTGCGAATAAGGTTGCTGCTGATTGTAAGGGTATGTATACGAATACGGGGTCAAGTTGCCTTACTGTGTACATACGGAGTGAGATAAGATACACTTCTGCCATGATGGTGGGATTGCTTGCAGATCCAGTCCTGAATGTGACCAATCTTGATGTTTATCTTTGTTTCCCTGCGGTGAACTGCTCGTATCAGACGCACGGGATAGCAAAGGCGAGGGATGTTGGCCAAGTACCCTGTACGGTAGCATCTGCCCGCCATCCCGTCTGATATATCAGAACTGCACAAAATAGAAACCAATATAGGCTAATTACCGCTCTCGCATCCAGGCGTACGCATACGCCTGTAGGCAGGGGCTCTGGTCTCGATCAGGCCATCCCGGCGATGAAGTAGACAGGAGACCGCTCATTGGTAAGCCAGCTGACGCCGAATGCAAGTGTAGAAACAGTAGCGCATGTACGGAGCACAGAATATACCGGGTCTACCGGAAAGTGAAGGTTGGCAGCCTACTATGTACATGTATATGTATATATAATCCCCAGCGTCCGTCTCGCACTGCAGCTGCCGACTTGTCGAGCATACTGTAGGTCTCTGTCTTCGGATACGTACACGTTATCATGTTCGATTCGGTCTCTCCCAGTCGCCTGCTGGCGCTCACTGTCTGCTCGCTTCCGCTGGTCTCAGCTGCGGCCTGTCCGTTTGGCCACAGCAAGCGCGATGCTACTGTGCCCGACTTCCACAAGCCCATCCTGCAGGAACGGTACAGTGCAGACGGTGTCGACTTTGGCGTGTGTCCGAAAAAGGCCAACGTTGCCGGTGGCGGCACCCGCAGCAAGGACTGGTGGCCCTGTGCCCTGAGTCTGGCTGTGCTGCGTCAGAATGCGGACCAGTCGAACCCGTTGGGCGGCGAGTTTGACTATGCCACTGAGTTTGCCAAGCTGGACGGTAGGTGTGCGTGACCAGAACATACAGGGCCTGTGCTGACCCGATGCAGTGGAGGCACTCCGTAAGGACATCACGGAGCTGCAGACCAACTCCCAAGCCTGGTGGCCTGCTGATTTTGGCAACTACGGTGGCTTCTTCATCCGGATGGCCTGGCACAGTGCTGGAACCTACCGCCAGATCGACGGCCGGGGTGGTTCAGGCATGGGTCAACAGCGGTTTGCGCAGCTGAACAGCTGGGCTGACAATGCCAGTCTGGACAAGGCTCGCCGTCTTCTCTGTATGTGCTGTCGGACAGCCAGTCTGGCGCGTCGCTAATCCGTGTTGCAGGGCCGATCAAGCAAAAGTACGGCAACATGATCTCGTGGGCCGACCTGATGGAGTTCACTGGCCACGTCGCCATCGAGAACATGGGCCTCCCCCTTTACGGCTTTGGCTTTGGCCGGGTCGACACCTGGCAGGCGGACGAGGGCATCTACTGGGGTTCTGAGCATGAGATGTACTCGGAGCCGGGCAGCAACAAGGATCGTTACAATGGCAGCACGGACATCATCGAGCGTGCCGACAAGCTGGAGAAGCCACTCGGTGCCACCAACATGGGTCTGATCTATGTCGACCCGCAGGGTCCCAGCGGCAAGCCTGATCCAGCCGCCTCGGCGCTCGACATTCGCGAGACGTTTGGCCGCATGGGTATGAACGACGAGGAGACCGTCTCGCTGATTGCCGGTGGCCATACGTTTGGCAAGACACACGGTGCCGTCTCGGGCGACTACATTGGCCCCGAGCCCATGGCCGCGCCCATTGAGCTGCAGGGTCTCGGCTGGAAGAACAGCTACGAGAGCGGCGTGGGCGAAAATGCCTACACCTCGGGCATCGAGGTCATCTGGAGCAAAACGCCCACTCAGTGGTCCAACAGTAAGACGGTGCGGTCGAGACAGCCGGCCAAAGACGATATGCTAACAGAGGCGCGTTCCAGACTTCTTCCACTCCCTCTTTGGCAACAACTGGACTCTCGCCTGGAGTCCTGCGGGTGCGAACCAGTGGGAAGCTGTCAGTGCCAACGCATCCATTCCGGACCCGTTTATTGCTGGAAAGTACCGTCAGCCCACCATGTTGACCAGCGATCTGGCTCTTCTCAACGACGTGTCTTTTCTCAACATCTCCAAGACGTTCCTCAACGACCCCAAGTACTTTGCCGACACGTTTGCTCGCACGTGGTGTATGTTACTCTTCCTCTGCTGTCCAGACACGACCTCGGATACTAATCCTTTTGTCCTGCACAGTCAAGCTTCTTCACCGTGACATGGGTCCGCTGTCGCGCTATCTCGGACCCTATGTCCCCAAGACGCAGCTCATCTGGCAAGATCCTCTCCCTACAGTGTCTTACCAGACCATCACCGATGCCGACGTGGCGCAGCTCAAGGCCGCCATCCTTTCTTCCTGTCACGCGAGCACTGGCCTCAACATCTCCAGCCTCATCACCACGGCCTGGGGTGCCGCTTCGAGCTTCCGCATCTCTGACAAGCGTGGTGGTGCCAACGGAGCCCGCATTGCGCTGGAGCCCCAGAATGCGTTCGCGGTCAACAACCCGGACCGCCTGAAGATCGTTCTGGCTGCCGTAAGTCATTTTGTTCCAAGTTCCAATGGGAGTCCCCGTATTCGGCCAAGCTAACACCCTGTAGCTGCGAACCGTGATGACCGACTTCAACGCCAAGAACAGCAAGAAGAAGGTGTCTCTGGCTGATCTCATCGTTCTCGGTGGCACCGCTGCTGTCGAAAAGGCCGCCAGGGATGCTGGCATGATCGTGTGTGTTCCGTTCACTCCTGGTCGCGTGGACACCACCCAGGAACTCACCGACACCAAGACGTTTGCTTTCCGTACGTTGTCTTCCATGTCTGTCCTCTCTTCCAGATAGCGCAACTGACCTTTTCCAGTCGAGCCCGCCGCCGACGGCTTCCGCAACTACGGCCAGGGCAATGCGCGCGCTCTGACAGAGGAGCTGCTGGTGGACAAGGCCAGTCTTTTGAGTCTCACCATTCCTGAGATGACCGTCCTCGTCGGCGGCATGCGTGCGCTCAACGCCAACTACGACGGCTCCAGCTACGGTATCTTCACGGATCGTCCGGGCCAGCTGTCCAACGACTTCTTTGTGAACCTGCTGAACATCTCGACCACCTGGACGGCTGTCAACGGCACCAACGACGAGTACTTTACGGGCACCGACATGTACACGGGAGCGTCCAAGTATATGGCCACACGTGCTGACCTGATCTTTGGTTCGCACCCCGAGCTGCGGGCTGTTGCAGAGGTGTACGCGTCCAGCACGGCGCAGCAAAAGTTTACCAACGACTTTATCAAGGCCTGGACCAAGGTCATGGAGCTGGACCGCTACGATATCAAGGGGCGCAAGCAGAACAATGTCCAGTAAATAGTCTGTCGACAGCATTGTATCAATTAGTAATATGTAATCGGTCCATAGTCAGGACGAAGCTTAATTCACTTTTTGTTGACTCTTCCGGTGATAGCATTACAGAAGGATATTCAGTAAAACAGCGCTGAATGTGCGCTAATGTACTATGCTCATTTTAGTGCAAGTAGCGCCCTAAGTTACAGCTGAGACGGCCCCTACTCAGACTCCTCAGCGTGGTTCTTAAACCCTTGTCTTGTGCACGTCTGCCTCTTCTACATTGCACATGCGGCAGAGTTTTCGTTTGCATGAATCACGTAAACGAAGGTGATTTCCGATCAACCTGCAGGAGGCGAAATGCTACCCCATGACGACGCAATTTGTATTATGTCGGAGAAGGCCATATCCAGTATAGCTCGATATATGCAGAATAAGCGATTTGGTACACGATTCGTGCCATTGGATCGCGTATTTTGGTTCGGTCACAACGTAACATCCGCATAGCATCCAGAACATCTGCTTCTCTTTATTCATACTAGTCAAGCAACCCCGCTGTCTGCCAAGTGATGATTGTGACCAAATATTTGATAGTTCTTTAGCCTCGTCAGACGGATCTCGTAGCGAAGGCGGGGTAGAAATGTCTTTGTACAGGGTACTTTTAGTTCTAAACACGGAGTACACACGGTATGGTACATCGGGTGATTATGTCAAGCATGAAAACAAAAAGATTATTCTGATGGACAATCGGGATGACCAATGAGTAATCCAAATATAGGCCATCTTTTAGTTCCTCAGCATGATAACAGATACACACATATACACAAACAGATACACAAATAGATTCACGAATACAGATACACAAATACAGATACACAAACAGATGCAAATAGATACACAGATACACAGATACAGATACACAGATACACAGATACAGATACACAGATACACATACGAATACACAAAACAGATATTTCACCCAATATTCACTATGACGATCAATAGGACAGGCCACGGCCGTATATCCAACCGCAAGACCTAATCCCCCAGCTTATGCACGACTTTTATTCCAGCCCTGCCAGGACCCCGGACGCGGGCACAAAGAAAACGGACCCGGTCAGCGCGGTCGAGTAGTCGAGCAGACGATCGTGCAGCCCAGGCGGATCGCCGCTGAACATGCGCTTCAACATGGTCTCGAGCACCCACAGGCGACGCGTGTAGCCGATAAAGTAAGTACCAAACTCACCGGCGCCCGGCGACCCAAAGGGCATATTATCGCGCAGGATCTCGAGCTCGCCGCCGTCCGCCTCGACCGTGTTGAGCGTCTTATGTGACCGCTGAACGGCCGTGCCCTCGGCATCGGGCAGCTCCACGTTGTCGAGCTTCGTGCGGCCGATGATGGCCTCCTGCTCTTCTGTCCGGAGGCGTGTCCAGGCGGCCATGTCGTGCACATACTTTTGCACGACCACGTAGCTGCCGCCTGGAGCTGCTGGCGAGGCGTTGTCGTCTTCTGCAGCCACCAGGACGGCCTCGTCCACGGCCGTGCCCGTGGGATTGGCCGTGCCGTCGACGAAGCCCAAAAGGTCCCGATTGTCAAAGTATCTGGACCCGTCAGCTGGCATCCAATCCTGATCACCCAGAGAAGACACACCGAAATCCCACCGTCTCATCTACCACCCGGACTGCATCGCCCAGGCTGCCCAGTAGCTGCCGTTCCAGCTCAAAGCACAAGTCCCGTCGCTCGGCGCGGATGTGAAACAGCACGTCGCCCGGCGTCGAGACAGCCGTGTGTTTCGGCCCGTGAACTGCCTGGAACGGATGCAACTCTGCTGGCCGTGGCAGGCCAACAACCGCATCCCACACTCGACTGCCGATGCCTGCAGTGCAGCTCACGTGACCGTTGAGGTCCCGGAAACCCACCGTCTTGACAAGATCGTCCAGGCCGGCGAGTGTTGACCGGACCGTCTGCATCGTCTCGGCCTTGTCGCCATTCACCGTGACCACCAGGAAGACGGCTGAGGCGGTCAGAGGTGCGTCGACCCGCTGCGGCACTGGCTGTGTGGTCATCGCTGCTGCTGCTGCTGATCGATAGCAGTGATGGAGAGGCCGTGTGTACAAAACGCAACGTCGATTCTGAAACAGAAAAGATGCGCCGTTCCGAACAAGTCTGGCTTGCATGGACATCTCAGCCTGCGACCAGTAGGTCGTTGCAAGGTGAAAATAGGGACAGGTATAAATACTGCTGGCGGGGACTATCTGCCCACTGCTTTAGGGCTTACTCAGAACCAAGACCTCTGTCCAGCCGTCGGTTACTATTCTCCGGCTGTGATTGGCTGTTTGAAACTGGTTTGATACGCTCTAATGGCGAGATTGCAAAACGCGTGTCTGCTCTTGGGTGACGATTGCTTGGAGCTACTGTCTCTTTGATGTGAATTATCTACTCCACTGCATGTCTATTTGCATCAAACACATTTGAGTAGGCAAGTCTAACGATACTGATTATGGATTATTTATTGATAAACTAAACAGGAACATATTACTTGAAGATGACCAATACTCAAAAACTAAAGATTAAAAAAAACAGACAGTATAACATTTAAGTAGGCAAGTCTAACGATACTGATTTTGAAGGATTATTTATTGATAAACTAAACAGGAACATATTACTTGAAGATGACCAATACTCAAAACTAAAGATTAAACAAAAACAGACAGTATAACATCAGTTACGAGTTTGAACTACTTCGTCCACCACTACACCTTGTAGAGATCCTTGTGCGCGGCCTTGATCATGTCCGCTCCCTTCTCGCCAATCATGTAGACCGAGTTCTGGATCCGGCAGTCGGGGATGACGGGAATGACCGAGGCATCAATGACACGCAGACGGCTGACGCCATGGACGCGGAGCTGCGGGTCGACGACGCCCTGGCCAATGTTCTTGGACAGCCGGTTGGTGCCGCACGGATGGAAGGCCGTCTGGCATCGATCGAGCACGGCATGTTTCATGGCCGCATCGTCATCGAGGGGCATGTCCCAGGGATACTCATCAAGGACGAGATCACGGAAACCTTCACCCTTGGTGAGGATATCATAGCTGAAGCGGATGCCCTCGCGCATGGCCAAAATGTCGAGATCGCTGGAAAAGAAATTGAGGTTGATCTCAGCCTGCTGGCGCGGGTCGGCGCTGCGAAGCTTCACGTAGCCAGGATCCGACACAGGACGGACGAGGTCGACGACGACGCTGGTGTAGCATCCCTTTTTGGGGATGGGGTAGTGCCACTGGAAGGCGCTGCCAAACATGCAGACAAAGTCGAGCTCAAAGTGCGGCTGGCCCTCGGGCGAGAAGGGATCGCGGCCACCGTTTTCCTTTTTGGCCTTGACGTAGTCCTGGTCGCGCTCAAAGTACTTGTCGATGCGTGGGAAGCCAACCATCTCGAGCAGGCCAGAACCGACCGGACCAGAGCTGTTCTTCTTGTACTGGGCCATGGCCGCCGCATTGAGAGGGCCGGCTCGCAGCAAATGGTCGTCCATGCCGAAGCCATCCTTGACCTTGAGGACAAAGGGCACACCCGGGTGATCGAGCAGGTTCTGGCCGACGTGCGGCGAGTCAACCACCAGCGGGATCCCATATTGCGTCAGCTCCTTGGCTGGGCCAATGCCGCTCAGCATCAGCAGCTTCGGGCTCTCAAAGACGCCCTGGGACACGATCACCTCGCGATCCGCATACACGCTGATCTCATGGCCCTCTGGCCCCGCCAGCACGGTGACGCCCATGGCCTTTTTGCCCTCCTCGTCAAAGAGCAGCTTCTTCGAGATGGTCTCGGGCAGGATCGTGATGTTGGGCTTGTTCTTGACAAACAAAAAGCTGCCCGACCGACGGCCGTGGTAGATGGTGTCGACACAGTGCGTCAGCCCGTTCATCTCGCCGTCGTAAATGTTCTCCGTGACCGGCTGTCCCGTCGACTTCCAGGCCTTGGTCAGCGCCTCACGGAAACCACCCATGTCGTCCAGCAGCTCGGCGTGCGAGATGGGAAGAGGGCCACCGCCGCCAATCTTCTGCAGGCTCTTGTCGTAGAGCCCGCGATCGTCGTGGTACGTCGCACTCTTGCGCAGATACGGCACCAGCGGATCCCATGTCCACTCCTTGCCGCCAAACTCGGCCCAACGGTCAAACGTCGGCTTGCAGCCCGGCACCCAGGTGAAGTAGTTGAGCGACGAGCTGCCACCCAACGATTTGCCGCGCGTGTTGGGCTTCTCGATCCGCTCGTAGTCGTCACGCTTGACCATGGTCGTCTTGTAGGCCCAGTCGTGCTTGCTGCCACGCAGGTCCATCGCCTTGGCAGGCGTCACAATGTCTGGCACCTCCTCTGGGTTGCCCACGCCGGCTTCGATCACCAGAATCCGCACATTGGGATTCTCCGCCAGCCGTCCGGCGACCACATTGCCTGCCGTGCCGCCTCCAACAACAATAAAATCATAGCGAGATCCGTTGGTAACAGGCATGATGAAGATGAGGTCTTTGGAAATGTGATTGTGTCTTCGGTCTTGTTCTCAGTGTCTTGGAGGAATCTGTTGTTGTCCAAAGAAGGCGGATGCATCTCGCATCTTATAGATCGGACAGCACTCCCAAGTCGTACTCCCTCAACCCCCCTTCTGCAGTTGTTGTTTGTCCGATCAGCAGGACGGAAGTCGGATCCCCGCATCCTGAGCAAACGTCATGGACACTTACTCATGAAGTTTGTAACAGTATCGGCTATTGGCCTGGTACTCTTTCCATTTCGAGCCTTCCGTACCGCGGGTTTGCAATCTAGAACTCGAATCATCGTAAGGCCACATACGTAAAAACTTACTCATGTCAAGCTCTAGAACATGTCCAATTGGCCAATTACTCTGTACGCTTCGAGCTTGTGACCCTGGCGCACTACTTTAGCTTTCACGGTTGCCAAGACCGCCGCCAAGACCGGGAAGTCGTTACTCCGTAGGCCGCTAGGCTATGTAGAGACCTGTTACTCTTTCCATTTCAGGCTTTTGTTCCAGTAGAGGAAATCGAAACCCCGTGTCTACTCAATAGCGGCTTTACAAGATGGGGCTCTTAGCTCCATGGCAATTACAATCGGCATGTTGTCCGCGGTTGATGCGACGTAATGTCGGCGATGGGTGCTGACAATGCTCGACACCATCTAACACACAAACGGCAATGCCATTTGCTTTGTTGACCATGAAAGGCGGCCCGCATTTCGTCACAGGTGATCCTTCCAAGGCCTTCTGTCGCCGCTTGGCCCAGAAGGAGTATACGGGCTGGAGACCCAACATAGAAAAGGATGCATTGGACTGTTCCGCAGTGTGTAAGCATCCCTTGGAAAGCCCACGCAACAGAATGCAGAAAGCAACATGCCGATATCATTCCGCATCTCGGCCATTTGGGCTGAGTCCTCTAGTGCCGATATGCAGGCCAGAAGAGCTAAGGCGAAATAGGAAGCACCATCTAGCCAATCACAGTCCGTTATGACAACCGGCATCAACGGCTGGTCGACGTCAGACGCGCATGAAGCCTATTGACCCATGTGCATGGATGACGTTAGAAAATGAAGTATTGACTATAATTACCTACCACTTCTCTTCTTTATCTGGACGTATGAAGTCGACCACATATCCAATCAAGTTCTAATTCAGTTGACCATACCTGTCGGCCTCGCCACAATCCAACCATGACTAAAGGAGATTATACTCTTGCTGAGGGCTGTCCGTACCCGCGGGACAACACCAGTGTTCAGCTTCGAAATGGCGGTGGTGGTGGCTTGGTTCTCCTCCAGGACACACAGCTAATTGAGACGCTGGCCCACTTTGCCCGCGAAAGGATTCCCGAGCGGTATGTATCGAATGCAGTCAATATTTGTGTCGGTATGATACTACCAAGATGCTAACACAGCATTCACGTCATAGTGTTGTGCACGCCAAAGCAGCTGGGTGAGTTTTGCACTGGATGGATGCGCCGACGTATTCTAACGTCGTCCAGAGCCTACGGCGAGTTTGAGGTTACCCATGACTGCACAGACATCACATCTGCCAGCTTCCTCAACAAAGTTGGGAAAAAGACCAAAGTTCTCCTGCGCATATCCACTGTCGGGCCAGAACGAGGCTCGGCCGACACAACACGCGACGTCCATGGATGGGCTATGAAGCTCTACACGGACGAGGGGAATCTGGACTGGGTTTTCAACAACACTGTAAGTCTTGTGTCTATGTTAGGGCGTAAGGCATGAGAATACGTGACTGATCATGTCCAGCCCATGTTTTTCGTCAGAGATCCTATCAAGTTCCCCTCTCTGAACCGCTCTCACAAGAGACATCCACGTACCAATTCGCCCAATGCAGATATGGTCAGTGTTAAAGCTCTCCCCAAGAACCCGGTGCACAAGAAATACTGACAATGACCTTCATAGTTCTGGGAGTGAGTGACGGGTCTTCACTCGTTTTGTACCATTACTAACCCAAACTCTTTAGTTTTCATGTGGGCAATCCCGAAGGTATTCACGAGCTTCTGCATCTGTTCAGTGACCGTGGCACCCCAGCTTCTCTTCGTCACATGAATGCGTACAGTGGACACACGTACAAATTCACAAAAGAGGTAAACCTATTAAATCCTGCTTATTGTACCGCAAGAAGTGGATTCTGATCCGCCCCTTTGCCCAATAGGATGGCAGTTTCAAGTATATCAAAGTGCACATCAAGACAACGATTGGAGTCAAAAACTTCGACCGTGAGACTGCAGTCAAGGTAGCCGGCGAGAACCCAGACCATCTCGTGGATGACCTCTTTGAGGCGATTGAGAAAGGAAACTATCCCGTGTGGGAAATTTTCGTGCAGGTCATGGATCCTAAGGAGGCCGAGACCTACAAGTTCAACATCTTTGATATGACAAAGGTGTGGCCGCACAAAGATTTTCCTCTGCGTCCCATTGGCCGTCTCACCATGAACCGCAACGTAAGTACAGCAGTGCGTCCTGTCGAACGACGAAGGTGACGTGGCTGCTGACAAAACCTATCATTTCAGCCTAGAAACTACTTTGCCGACATTGAGCAGGCTGCATTCTCGCCGTCCAACATGGTACCAGGATGGGCTCCATCTGCTGATCCGAGTGCGTACTTTCTCATTTAGAGCCGCACTGTCTAGCCGTGGCATACTAACACCTCTTGCCATTTTACAGTGCTTCAAGCGCGCATGTTTGCCTATCCGGACGCAGCTCGCTACAGGCTCGGCGTCAATTACCAGCAGCTTCCCACTAACCACGCCGTGGCCCCAATCTACAGCCCCTTCCAGCGTGATGGGTTCATGACTTTCACCGACAATTATGGGGACGACCCCAACTACGTCGGCTCCATGCTTCGTCCCACCACATTCCGGACCTCCGGCACTACGGGTGGACGGGTTGGCACCACACTGACGGAACATGAGAAATGGGTTGGCGAGGTTTCAACCTATACGAGCTCTGTCCAGCCAGTGGACTTTGAGCAGGCAGCCGGCCTTTGGGAGGTTCTCGGTCGTGAACCCGGCCACCAAGATCGCCTGGTGGGCAACGTTGCGGACAATGTGTCCAAAATTACCAATGCCCAGCTGCGTTCGCGAGTATACGGTGAGTTTCTGCTGCTTTTCCGTCTGCTGAGTACACGAGATGACTAATAGTTGGAATTATGCAGATCTCTTTTCTGGGGTGAACAAAGATCTCGGAAAACGCATTCGCATGGCTACAGAGGCGGCACTTACATAGAACACTAGAGTAACACATTTGCAATCTAAACGTCAGAGATTATGCAAGTGATCTTGGTGATAGCTTTGTGGTAAAGGAATCGTAAGCCAACAGGGCAATATGTGTTTGATACCCACTGTAACACGGGTCTAGATTTTAAGATCACAGTCATCCATTCTGGGGAAGTTGCCACTGAATTATGGAGTAGTGGACTGGGACGTTGGACCAGATCGATGTTTTTCGATGTTTTCCCCTCTGTAATGAAATGTGGAGGGGCACAAGGATTACGCAATATCGAAACGGCCACGCATTTAAGCGTTGCCTGATTAGTCATCCGGTGACGATCGCCCAACCTTGCCAATCGAATTCTATCAATTTGGATTCGATTCTTCCCCATTCTTGTATGGTAATTGAGATCACACCACATCCTCTTTTTATATCATTTCTTCTACACGTTAGCGGACATAGAAGTCCCCCGCTAGCGATGGACGACAATACGGAAGTACTGTCGCAGACTCCGGAGGTTGCGGCAGAGACGACACAGTTCACATTCGTCGTCAACCAGGACCAACGGGGCGTGCGGAGCCATGCGATGCGAGAATACTGGAAGCAGCGTCGGAAAGGGGCACAGGGCCAGGTGAGGCGGTCCATGGTACATCGCACGCGTCCGCTGCTTCCGAGCACTGGGTCCAATGCTCTTGGAAGCGGTTTGTACCATCGAATCGATCACCATGGCGTCCTTGGGAGCTCCTCCAGATTCCCACAGGAAGGCTTTGAAGGCGGAGAGGAATATGTGCCTCTTGCGCAACGACTGAGACGGAAGAAGCGGCAGCACGACTCCGAGTCCCGGCTCCCGTCCGCATCGACAAGCGGGATCCCAACCCAGCTTCTCACTGGCCTCAACCATGCGTTGGCAGGTTGTCGGCTGGACCCGTTCGATATGTTTCCGGTACGACTGACGGCGCAGCATCACCGACTCCTTCATCACTGTAAGTGCGGCGCCGTGCAGAAGACGATTGCTTCGCCCTGGCCATCCCGTTAATCGTCCAGGGCTGTGTATCTACGCAACCATGATGTTTGAACAGCTTCCTGCAGACGCCTTTAACCCGATGCGCGATGTCTGGTTTCCCCTGGACCTTTCGAATGCGGCATCGTTCAACGCCATCATGGCCCACTCCGCCGCCCATCTCGCGCGGCTTAACGGCATCAAGGTCTCCGACGAGGCCATCCGCTACAAGGCCGAGGCGCTGCGCATTGTCCGGCTCTGGATGCTGGACCCAGCCCGCGCTCTCAGCGACGAGGTGTTTGCGGCGGTCCTCCGTCTTCTCACATACGAGGTGCGTTGTATCTCCTGGCCACGTCTCCGATCTGCACTGTCTGACCACCCGTTGCACATAGCGATACTGGGGCACCGAGGCCGAATGGCGCGTGCATCGAGACGGCCTTCAGCACATGATCGAAGCACGGGGTGGCATCGCGTCTCTTCACAGCAACTGGCGGCTCGAACTGGTCACGTATCTGTGCGTCTACTCTTCGGTGTCGTTTTGGTCTGGTTCTGTACTGTGCTGACAGATGCAGCGTCTCCCTCATGTCCAAACCATCGTGGTTTGATAGTTCCAACAACTTGATCGAGCTGTCCGAGCAGCCGGTGTCGGTCGGGTTGCCGTCTGTAGGCGGTGATGAGCATCTGCAACGTGTGCGTGGCCTCTGGCTCCTTTCGTTCATCCAGGACATGCGCACCTTTCTGGTCGACTGTCTTGCACACGGCCGCCGGTCTGTACGCCAATACAGCGGAGTGCAAGAGGCCACGCTCGTTCTGCAGGCAGACATGAAGCGGCGCATGCTCGAGCCCAACCAGCCGGATAAATTTGATGTCTGCTCGCCGGTCGAGTTCCACCGTCTCGCGTGCATCTTTTTCATCTGCATTCTGCTGCAGACGCCATGGGGTGAGCCCTCGTTCCCGGTTGACAGTACCGGCAGCAGTGTCAGCAGCATCAGCTACACCAGCAGCATCAGCAGCGCCAGCAGCAGCATTGGCAGCTTCAGCGGCAGTATCAGCGATAGCGAGACCGAGCTGCCGAGCAACACGAGTGGCCTAGCACTCATGGACGCCTTTCTTCTCTCCAGCCGTGGCCAGACAGAATCGGTGGAAGACCTGTACACGCGGTTGTTTTACCAATTTGTGGAACTACCGGACATTGTGCAGAAGACCCAATATGCGCTGCAAATGACACACGTCCTGGCATCTCTTAGCAAGGAGGCCCGCCGTGGCGTGGAACGATGCCTGCTGCGGATCATGTGCCGTGCATCGGGTGGAGGCGGACATGGGGGCGACTACGAAAGGCAGTCAGAAGAGCACTGGACACCAGACGACTTGCTTTCGTCAATACGAGGCCTGTGAGCGGCCTGTGAGTAAACATGAACGAATTGAATTGTCTAATCGCGCGCCAACTTGGTATAATACATTCCCATTCCATGCCACCCCTACACTACCCCCCAAAGATCAAACCAAAACCGGCAGCTCGGCTCCTACTATACCAGGGCCTTGTCCTGTTTCGTGGGAGTGATGGGCTGGGATATGTCGTCGGCAGACCTTTGGGCATCAATGATAAACGGGCCTTCTTCGACCTTGTGGATCATATGGGCGACATTGATCTTGGGACCCTTGAACCACTTGTGGGCATCGACAGCGAACCAGATGATGGCCAGGGTCATGGGACCACCCCACACGAGACAAGTCCAGTTCATGCCGTCAGCATTCAAGTCAGAGCCAGTGACGGAGGGGAAGCAAAGGATAGGAATCATCAGGAGAGTAAAGGCCGTCGAGAGGCAGCCGGCGATGGGACTGAACTTGCCCAGGTTCCACGGGCCTGGACGGAAGCGATCGCCGACGAAGAAGGTACGGATGGTGATGGGGATGGTGAAGGCGACATAGGCGCCGATGGCGCCGATGGAGAAGATGGCGCCAATGGCAGCCTCGCCTGCAAAGATGAGGAGGACGAGGAGACAGCCGATGGCCGTGTTGAACCAGACGGCATTGACGGGAGTCTTGGTGTACGTGTTGACACGCTTCCAGTAGTTGGACATGGGAAAGCAACCGTCACGGGCGTACGCAAAGGTGACACGGCTAGCAGCGATCATGCAGCCCTGGCCCATGGAGAAGGAGGCGATGATGGTGAGCGAGAGGCAGGCCATGGCCGTCTTCTGGCTGAGACACTGCATCAGGTAGCCGGCCCAGGGCTGGCCGGTGGACGAGTTGAGGACGCCGTCAACGTCGACAACGGTGTAGGCAACGGCCATGTTGAGAGCCCAGCCCGTGATGCCACCGATGCCCGACGTCATGACGATGGCGCGGGGCGAGGCGATATTGGCGTTGGAGCACTCCTCGGACAGGTGGAAAGGGCTGTCATAGCCGCTCATGGTCCAAATGACGGCGATGAAGGACATGAGGATGGAGATGCCCTTGGGGAAGTCGGTGCCGGCGTAAAAGTCGCCCCAGACGTCCTGCGAGCGGTTGAAGCGCGGCAGCCCCTGGCTGACCCGGTTGTCAGCCGTCAGGATGACGATGAAGACGACGAAGAGGGCGACCATGTTGAAGGTACTGCCGGCCGAGTTGAACTGGGCGATCCACCGCGTCGGCATCGATGAGATGGCGCCGTGGATGACGAGCAGCGCCACTGTGAGCAGGAAGATGTGCCAATTTTGCGGGCTGTAGTCGGGGTTCGAGATGGATGCGGCCGCCAGGATCATGCACGCGAGCGAGTAGTCGACAGAAGGGGCACCGGTGACCTGGCCGAGCCAGTTGGACCAGCCCGTCACCCAAGCGGCAAACGGTCCCCATTTTGGAGGCGCAAGCACGGCGGACGCATAGTACAGACCACCCGACGTGGGCATGGCCGAACACAGCTCGGCTGCCTCTTGTTAGCGGTGGTGACGAGAGAGAGAAAGGGGGAGAGAAAGCAGGGAAAGGCAGAGAAACCACTGACCCATTCCCATGGCAATGCACTGGATAAAGATCATGGCGATCAACCAGCCCCAAACCATGCCTGGTGTGCCAGAGTAACCCATGCCGTAGTAGAGGGTCGAAGCCACGGAGGGCAGCAGACCCAAGACGGCAAAGGAAACACAAAAGGTCGTCCATAGCGAGAATTCACGCTTGAACTCTGGTCTAAGACGGGGAGCAAAGGCGAATGTCAGCATGGTGTGCCGTCTCCGGTCTCGCCTTTCATCGCCGGAACACAGGGTCGTCTCACTTGTAACCCAGTGAAGCAAGAACGTCGTCGTCGTCGCCGTGTTCGCCCTCAAAGATGGGAACCTCGTTGGGGCCGAGGACAGACGTCACCGGCTCGTCGCCCACGGCCCGGCCCATTTCTTTCTCGTCCATCATCGCGGCTGTTGTGCAGAGTCGCTGTCTCTACGAGAGGCAGCACAAGGTCGAAAGGATGGGGTGTACAACGACCGCTTTTCCACCCAGCTGTTTGTCTGCAGCGAGACTGGAAATCCCTGGATTATATCTTCCAACAGCCCTGCCTTTGCGATGTTTATGTGCTTGCCACCCTGTCGCGCACAGAGCACAAAACGTCGCGGCCGCAGGTTTGGATTTTGATAAGGTCGCTGTCCCCGACTGGATGAGCGCAAACCCCAGCAAAGGTCGGTCCCCCCTCTCCATCCCACCTAAATAGTTAGGTCAGATCGAAATAGTGTCTGGCTAAGGGCCCATGTGGGGGACAACGTCACTCTGATAACAGCTGCGGCTGTACCTTCTTCTTCTGACACACAGGAATACAGAGATCGCACCGCTTATCCAGAAAGGGGGCCACTTTCCGGCCAAAGTATAGATAAGACGCTGCACGTGATGCGTCCCAACGGTCCCCAGAATCCATGAGATGCAGGCCTGGACCTTGGGATGGATCGCTGCTCGTGGGCCGACAACGCAGGGCACGCAAGACGGGCTGCTGTCACCACTGACCAGACGCATCTGCGGATGCTTCGTTTGCTTGGTTCAGCCGGCTTGGCAAGTCTGCCAGGCGCCCATCTTTGGTTCCCTATCTGCGCCCTTGCGAAACCTTATTCGAGACTAGCGCGTTTCACGCATCGCCTCCACCAAACGCTGTTCTAGAAGCGACAGCGCAATCTTGAGCGCAATCTTGAGCGCAATCTGGTGAGATAGCCTTGGATCCTGCAGTCATAAGACCTGCTTCTCCCCCGCTGTCCGTCGTTTCCTGCATGGCGTGATGTACCGGAAATACCGGCGCAGAGCGCCAGCGCCAAGTCCTCCGTCCTGCAAGGAATGGTTGGTAGAAGAAAGATCCAATTTCGATCCCGCAAGCCCGGGACTATTTTTCCCGCTTTGGTTTAGGGCAGAGATAAAGGGCTGGCCGTTCTGGTCCAATCAAATTCTGCCATTTAGGCGAGCCTGTGATAGCAAAAAGAGCAGTGTGACGACGTTAACCAGCGTTTGTTCTCGTTCTTCCGAGTGCAGAGTATCGTGTAGCATTCACTGCCACTCTTATGAAACATTCGGCCAACTTCTTATTCGCCTGACATTGACAGTGCTCCTCATGGCACTGGCTAGTCCTAGGTGCTGAAGCATGCCCTGTGTATTAACTTTCATTTGGATGTTATGCAGCCACAGATTTGTGCAAAATCGCGCAACCAACTAGATTATCTTACCCTTTTCGGACCACATTCGTAAAAGCTTTACTCTGTGGATGCGTACTGTGACCTGCAAATCGACAAAGATTTGGCAACTTGTTGACTTCACAGTCACCTCTCATACAGAGAATCACGTGCGCATTCACGTGACCGCCGTCAGATCACATTGCAGACAAATTGTCCACAGCGGTTCTTGCGCGTTTTACGTATCGATGAGTGGCAGTTATGTATTAAGACCAATATGGACTAAAGCGAAATGGAAACTAATCCTTGTGTAAAAATGGTGGAACGGACTACTTGCTAAGAATCACGTCCAAAGACCAAGAATGCATTTCCTTTAAACGGATGGCCAGCCGCCCGACCACGTGAGAGTGTTCCAGCCGAACTGGTACTGGCTATCAGCAAGGCCAATGTTGGTGTTCGCTGTGAAGAAAGTTAGCAACACAGATTCGCCATGTTCAAACCAAATTGCCACTTTCTGACAATCCAAGCTTGAGCCGAAAACCAAGACGGGGAGAACTTACCATAGTGGTAGTACAGGACGGTGCCGTGCGTGGGGTCAGCCAAGATACCCTGTCCACCAGGACCATAGACGTTGTCATGGCTGGAGAGAAGAGTGGTTCCACCACCAGCAGTGCAGCTCTTTCCGGTCTTGTCGACGAAGCCGCCGGTAGCAGTAGTGCTACGGCAGATCTTGATGGCGTACTCGTTACCAGCGGCAGGCTTCTTGGTGTCGAAACCGCAGCAGGTTCCGGCACTCCACATGAGGTAGTAGTAGCCCGAGCGGTAGTACATGAACGATCCCTCGGCAGCATGCGAGCCAGACGAGTTGTACTGGACTTGGTAGGCGGCGGTAGAGGCTGCCTTAGTAGGGCTATCCATGGCAACCTAATACGGTGGAGTATATAATTAGCCTATGTAGCAGTAGTGGAAAATCGTCCGACGTACCTGGTAGATGTCACCCCAGAAAGAGCCAAAGTTCATGACGTAAGACGATCCAACGGCGATCAGGTTGGGGTCAATGGCATTGTAGGGACTGCCGGAGACGGACTTGATACCGGTGCTGCCGTGGTCTGTCCACGAACCGACTTCCATCGTGGTGGAAGTGGCGTATCCGATCTCAGAAGCCTGCGAGCCAAAGGCTGAAACGGCATAGTACATGTAGTATACGCCGTTAATGTAATGGACTTCCGGGGCCTATGTGCAATAAAGAGTTAGGAACGAAAGCTGCAAACGGAAAATACGTTTATAAAGACGCCTGGTAGCCACTTCTGGACAACACTTACCCAAAGATCGGTGTTTCCAGCAAGATCGATGGTGCTGCCTCCGGGAAGAGCGCTACCCTGGGCTGTCCAAGGACCGGTGAGAGCATTGGCCTTCATGGTGCTGATCTCGGACCCGGTGTCGAACTTGAAGTACACGCCATCAGATTCGCGGCGGATCACAGCAGGATCGTGGGACCAGCAGTTGCCAGAGCAGGCACCCGGGCTGGAGAAGGCGTTGGCGACCGTGGCACTGAAGACCGTGGCGGCCAGGCCGGACACAGCTGAGCGGAACAGCATTTTGACGATGGATCTCGAATGGTGGAATTGGTTGGGATTCGAAATCTGAGAGAGGCGATGGGATGAAAAGAAGCCGAGAGAAGGAGGGGATTTGGCGGCATTGATATAGAAGTGTCACGATTGCCAGAAGCCCATTGACAGTTTCCCTGCCGCAACTCCGATGCTGGCATCTTACGAGCTGTATGGGTATTGGACCCCGTCGGAGGAGGTGAAGCATAAGGGTGGATAGGTGGCATACTCGCTTGCTCAATTAAACGGTATTTTGATGGAGTGTGGAACTACATCAGTCGTTTGCGTGAGCCGTTTGGTGCGTAGTATCTCCCAAAAATTCGTAATTGCGGGGTCGATTCCTAGACGAAGCATTAGGAGGTTTCAGGAGAATTATGACAGGATACTGCTAGAAGGACGGACAGTATGGGTAGCAACTAGCTTTCACCACCCCGCCCTTTAAAGTGTTGGCGGTGAGGATGGGTTCGCTTGCACGCTTCGACTGGACCAAGTACGTGCTGTTCCGGCTGTCCTGCAGTGTGCCTCAATCGTAATCGTACCAGCGATCCGTGACCGTGTACAATGTACATGCGCAGACCATGTCGTCAGAAATCTGGCTCGTTTCGCTGTTCCCCGGGTGAAAATCACGGTAGCTGGTGCCGCCGCAGTCTCATCTGAACCTTTAGCTCTGGGGGGATGTTTGGATGCTACAGGAACCCCTGTCCTTAGTGGCGTACCACTGTTCCCTAAATTTGCGTTGGGGAAACGATCGTCATTACTAATCCCTCTCTCGATCCACCTTGCTTGCCGATATCCACGTGGACACAAAGTGTAAGACTATACGCCTTCGAATAGCATGCTAAACCGTCCTGTGACGCGGAATATAAGCAGCGACCAAACCGTCTTTGACCGCCAACTTGGTAGACGACACGACTGTGACATAGAAATACAACCATGCGGAACAAATAGCTTATTGCCAGAATAGGAAGGAGGATGCCGGAAGAACGGCCGGAAACAATAGGCTTTCTTTGGTACGGTACCTTCGAATTACATATGCTTCTCGAAGACGACGCTGATACGTTCGAATCTGTCGCCACAATCTGCCGGCCATTCCGTTTGACAAACATACCGGATGCATGCTTTCATCCGTGACGGTCATCTGTTCTTCTACTCCGTACTCCATATTCTCGCCTTCCCATCTCATCCTAACTGTCGCCCTGACCACTGACGATAACAGCACTTCTCTAAACGATGTGGTCGTGCATAGCCGAAATAAGAAGGATCAGCCTTAAGTAGAGCAGTACTCTATCCTTCGTACCCGGTTCGCACTGTAGCGAGTGATACAGCTACACCGCTTCTTGCTGATTAGTTTTCCTGCCAAGCAGTTGCCATTCTCCGTCCTTAGTCGCAGCTTCCCGTACTGATGATTTTTATTATTTGCACCTTCCCCTTTCCGATTCCCATAAAGTGCCGTGAGAGTCCCAAAAGGGCAACTGTTCAGTGATGATTCTTTAAGGCAGTCGCCAGAATACACTATTAGTCGGCGATTGTCTTCCATGCCTTTTGGCGAATGTCTCCCATGCCTTTCAACATCATTCGCATACAGCTACGCCAAAAGCCTAGACAGGGGTAAAGTCGATTTATTCGGATGTTCTACCTATGGCCAACACGCAAGTCCCATTCTTTCTCTACGGAGAACAACGTAAATGCAGATTCCTTTCCCATCAGTACGGAGTCCACTAATGCGTTACCCATTTTTATGTTCCAATGTAAAATATGGAGCATTCTACGTCTGTGCCATTTGTTCGCAGCTTCGTCTTACGTCGTACGTGTCACTCGTCTGTGCTCCCGTGGACCCCATGACGCTAGGCCCACAGTTGTTGATATGCAGCTACAGAGTACTCCGTACAGCCTGTACAGTCCAGCTTCAGAAAAGAAGGCAAAGTCGCCTTGCCGAGTATGTATTTGGCAACTATGCTTTCGTGTCTGATGCAAATCATTTAGCTAAAGCCGAGAGATGCTCGGACATGTTCCAAGACGAGCGACCTTTTTGGTATCGTCTCTTACTTTTGAAACCACGCAATTTTGCAGCTCCGTGTGACCTGTAGGCACCTGATTTTACGCAAATATCAGCAGGCCTTGCATACCAGAAACACTTACTTGGGCCACTGCAATTCGGTGGTGGTAAATTTCTCCGTACTAGATCTACGTGGTCGGCTTACGTGGGATCTTCTGCTCTCGGTATTCTTCTCTTGATCGCATCTACTTACAGTATTTTCATTCTTTATGAATCATACATAATCATGGGCGCTATACTGTGCGGCAGTGCTAATGCGGCTAGAAAGGGCATAGACCATGGTTGCTATTGCCACTGCCGAACCGCAATCGTCCAATGACAAGCCTCGATACTTTCTTTAGTCGAATTCCCCAGATCAAACCCTTGTTTGTTCCAATTCAGCTTTGGCTGACCATGCCGTATAAGATAGACTGTGCCATCGACGATAAATGTGTTTGTGCCTGAAATACGTTATCAAACTCTCAAGTCAAGAGGACAATCATTCATTATTCATTGATATGCCAGACGGTACAGCGACTGCCACCTCCTCCACAACTGCACTGTCAACATCATCCATTTCGAGTTTCAGCTCTATGTCCGCTTCTTGCGAAAAATCTGCTCGCTCTCCCGTCCTGATTATGCCGCCATTTACCACTGGGCAATGTCTGTTTTGCCCCAGGTTCGCACCAAGCTTTTCGGACAGCGTGATACACATGCAGAAATCACACGGTCTGTTTATTTCACATCAAGAGCATTTAGTAATCGACCTTGAGACCCTCTTCAACTATCTGCATCTTGTTATTTTTGGATATCGGGAGTGTCTGCAATGTGGGATAGAGAGAGCTACTGTACAGGCTGTACAGCAACACATGATTAGCAAAGGTCATTGCAAGTTCGATATATCAGCACAGGACTCGGAATTTTCCGAGTTCTACGATTTTTCAGAATCAGAAGGAGAAGACGACAGCAAACAGTGCGTGGCGACAGGGTCAAGTCGAAAGCCACAGTCAGCTGATGAAGACTCAATACGCTTACCATCGGGTAAAATAATAACACGAAGATCAGCAACACCAGCGGTACTGTCAGTAACCCAACAACGGCGCCGAACTCGGAATTTATTTCCCAGACCGGAGCCGAGCAAAGAGGATCCCGATGCAGGCAGATGTGATTCAAGAACATTATCGAAGAAGGAGAAACGAGACGAGGCAATGGTGAGATACCAGATAAGAAACATAAGCACAAATGATCGAAACAGTATAATGCACTTGCCGACGTCTCAGCAGCGCTCAATAATAGCCATACAACACAGACACACTGAAAAGGTACAAAAAGAAGAGAGAAGAAGACAGAGCAAGGTTGACCGAAAGGGGAACAAGAATTTGTATGCATACTGGGCAACCGAAACACCCGTCTATCAATGCGGCTAGAAATAATTCCAAGAAGCTGACTGGTTCCCAACTGGTCGATTTTTGCGCACTTCTCATCACACTTGAGCGGGTATCTCGATTACGCCACACAATGTAGACACACAACTGAGTTCTCGTAGTCGTCTGAAAAAGAAGGAAAGAAGCATCTGGACTAATTTCGCACAATTCATCTCACGGTCCAGCAAAACAAAAAAGTGCAAGTGACTTGATTATATTGTGTAACGGAATGGAACCCCAACTTGAAGACCAGACTATTTTAATCTGGGTATGTAGTCATTGGAAACACCCCGTTCCTGAACTGATTGGCTTAGATGGCTGCGGTCGCCGCGGCCGGGCCACAACCAGTGGACGAGACGCAGGCGCACACCTTGGAAACAGAGGCCACGACTCCGAGTCCGACAGCAAAGCCGCAATCGCCCAGAACACAGTTGAGGGCAGCGTCCCGGATGGCGGCCGAATGGGAGCACTGGCAGGCGTAGTCACCGTTGGTGCAGTGTGCCTGGGTCACGGCAGCCGAGAGGATGCAGCCACTGGCGCACGCAGGCACGGCGTTGATGGCAGCCGAGCAGGGGGCGCAAGGCGGAGGCGTGATGGCAGGGGCCTGAGCAAAGGCCTGAGCCTGGACACTGGCAGCGGCACCGAGAGCCAGGATGAAAGAGAGAGCAGAGACCATGTTGGCGGTGGTTTTGTTGGTGGGGTGGAGGTGGCTGTTGTATCAATAAGGGGTCCTTTTCCAATGAGGCGTTGACTCATTTATTTGGACTGACAATGGGAGATCGTGTCTGGAAAATAGAAAGAGGTGCACATACTCTCTAGGTCAGTCTAATGGACTATCGACGTACTTATATTCGCATTTTCTCTTTCTTTTTGATTCGGGTTATGCTTTCCCCCCTCATCTGGCTCTTACTGCCGTTCTGTACTGTTGGTAGCAATGGGCAACGGCAGCACAAAACACTGTATTTACTGGTCACAAGTCTGTGGCTTAGCATGCACCCTCGCCTCCAACGCCCGATTTTACGTCTGACTGATAGCGATGAACGGTGAACCGGTATAGGCAAAGAAGAACACAGCACCCCTAACGAACCTTTCAACGAACTAACGGCTTGCTTCGGGCAGACGACACTTGAGAACACCAAGCAGTAAAACGAGTTCCGACAGCGAAGGAAGTGTCCATGTATAAGCTGGACGGCAGCCAAACAACTTTTTGGTCATAATGACTAAGCTACCCAGATGGCTGCTGAGATCTGCGAATTGTCTTATCGTCATCTCGGCATTTTCTCCAATCCTTGTTGTTGCATAGGCAGAGTGCCCTATAAGATAGTAGGGTTTCCCGTATGTCAATATCCGTACAGTGTCTATTTCAAGCTCAATCGGTGTATGCTGTAATTGCATAACCAATTATCAGAGCCTCTTTTGAAATTCAAGAAATACGCCAGTGCTAGGAGCCCCTGGATAATATGCTTGCTGTACAGTCATCCGAAATGCATCCTCGGCAATCCTCTTTGGCAGATGTTAAATTTACGGGATGGCCACCATTTGGCACCCAGCATCAGCTCTGACCGTGGAACACCACCACGGAAATATTCTTTGGGCCTTGTAGCTGCAATAAGAATAGTGATGTTGAGGTTTAGGTCATCGATATATTCAACATGCTGGGAACACGGGCTATCCACGCCGCATTAGACCAGCCGAACTACAGCCTCCGAAAGGGGAGATCACAAGAGAGCTAAAGACGACAATAGACAAGAAGCAGAGCTTACCCACACTAGGTTGCATTAGCACCGCCGCCACTTTGATTGTGGGGCTACAAAGCGGTCTGCCAGGCTGTCATATTGATGGAGGAACTGAACGACATCATTCTTTGCCAAGCTTGTTATCTTTCCAAGAAGAGAGTACAGAACTTGCGCTTTAAGATTAGGACTTGCTTTTGTTTATATCTGATCAGAGGCCTCGTTTGTCTTTTGAAACACACACCCGGAGTTCTGTTAGAAGGGTCAAGTAATTACGTGAACTAAAAAAGGCTAGCTTTATGCGCTATAATTGGCACTCCGTACGACTCACTGTGGGCCAGACAAGTGGCCAGTTAGAACGAATCGAAAAGAACACGTCTTATTGTGCATTCCTTGAAAGGCTCCGTCCACCGGGAACGATGCTGACTTGTGTGTGTTATTTTCCTTCTTGCAGCACTTCTACATGGCTGTATCGCAGTTCTGGTTGCCCTGTTGTATGTCCCTGAGAAACCTCCGCATATTCAGTAATTCTGGAAATACTCCGTACAGAATACGCAGAAATTAAGGCTGGGGGATTTACCGACTCTTCTGCATCTCCACTCCATTGCTTTCTCACGTATTCTGTATGTACATCTAAATACGTCTATCCCATACACAAAATCTGCTTGCGAGAGAATCTACATATTTATCCATCTACAGCCCTTTGCGAGACATCGTTCAGTGCGAGAACGGCCTGGACTTGTATCTTGGGTCGTCCTCCGGTTTGCCCTCGGGCGGCACTTGTATTTCCTCCTCATTGAGGTACCAGCTAGGATCGCCTCCCGGCAGCAGAGCCTCGGTCAGGCCGTTGCCCAGCCAGCGTAACCTGTTCTCCTCACGGCTTTCCCACTCGTAGTCCTCCCAACGGGGCGCCCGCAAAGCCTCCATCATATGCACGATGCTGCCTGGCCACAGCCCGGCGATGCGGCCACCGCGGCCGCCCTCGCTCTTGTACCAGCTTTTGCAGGCGCCAACGTAGACGGTGGACTTGAAGTAGTCGCCGACATAGTCGCTAAAGTCGCGCACGCGCGCGGCCTTGGGCTCCATGCTGACATAATCCTCCTTTTGCAGTTTGCGAGCGCATTTGATGACGTAATCACCCTGAGCCTCGAGCACGACCGTGAGCGAGCCGGCACCGGTGCTGGCGTTGGGGCCGAGCATGAAGAAGTAGTTGGGAAAGTCGTCGACGGCGAGTGAGAGGTACGTCTGCGGGTAGGGCGAGAACTTGTCTGCGAGCGTGGCGCCGTGGCGTCCCGTCACTGGAAAAGGCGGCACCGACGACGTGTTGAAGCCGGTCGCGCAACAGACGACGTCCAGGTCGATGTGGCGGCCAGTCGCCATCACGATGCCCGTCTCGTCCATCGCCGCCACCTCGTCTGTGATGCAGTCTACATTGTCCTCCACCAGCGCCTCCAGGTAGCCCGGCCCAGGCGTTAGCCGCCGGCAGCCAACGCCAAACGGCGGCGAGAAGTGTGACAGCAGCTCTGGTTTCTTTGCCAGCCTCTCCTTGGTGATGGCCGAGAACATGTCCACAAACATCTTCTGCATGTCGGACCCCTGCTTGGACGAAAAGTGCACCATGTTCCCGTCGTCCTCCACCAGCTTGCGGAACTTTTGGTACGCAACCGGGTCTTGAAATTGCTTCAGCTGCTCTTCTGTGACTGTGTGTTTGTTAGAAACAACACTATCTGCAAGACGATCACAGCAATCACCTACACTGTAGCTGGTTTGGATCCAGGCCCATCTGCGTCATCAGGTAATCGCCAAACCGGTTCGAGATCCACACCTTGCTCCTTATGAAGCAGCTCAGAGCGATGCCCTCGATCTTTTGCAGCTCTGGCACGATCTGGATCGAGCTCGAGCCCCCGCCGATGACACCGACCTTTTTGTTGCGGAAATCGTAGCTGTAGGTCTCGGTTAGTTCTAGGTCCTTGTATGCTCTTCTGATGACTGCATCGCCTACCTTTCATCCCATGCTGCAGAGTGCATCATTTTGCCTTTGAACGTCTTGAATCCCTTGATATCAGGCCATTTGAAGTCGTTTAGGTTGCCCCGTGCGCTGACCACAATGTCTGCCTCTTCTTCAAACACTTCGCCGGTATCCGTCTTCTCCACAGTGATGTGCCTACAGACAGTGAGACGATAGCCTTGGTCATAAGTCAAGACCCATCCTCACCACTGTTTCGAGGAATCATCCCAGGCACAGCTCGTGACCTTGTGGTCGAGTTTCACAAATCGGCGCACTCCGTACTTGTCTGCTACCCGCTGGATGTAGGCGCAAATCTCCTGTGACGGTGCATAGAAGCCGGACCAGGTCTTGTTCGGCTCAAAGCTGTACTGGTACGAGTGGGCTGTAGAAGAAGAATGTGTCAGCCTCTCGTCTGTCCATGTCCCTCTCCAAGCAGGCAGACGAGATCGTACACAGAATGTCGCAGGCGCATCCGGGATACCGGTTCTCCCACCATGTGCCACCTATGCCCGCGTTCTTTTCGTAGATCTGAAAGTCGACATTGCGCAGTCTTTGCGGGATGCGGATCCCCAAATACACCCCTGCGATTCCTGCGCCGATGACGCGGATCTTGAGTGGCCGGTGATTCTCAATTGGCGCATCCTTGCAGGTGAAACCGCCTGGAGTAGGACTTGCCTCCAACGATGACTGTGCACTCATGGCCGGCTGTTTCTTTTTTGGCAGGGGGGATTCTCAGCAGGAAAGATTGGTACGTCGATAGTGGGAAATCGTGTCTTGTAGATTTTGAACGGAGAGATTCGGTCGAATTATAGCTTGTGAACTTGTAGCCCATGTTCCCGATATCCGAGAAGCTGTTCTAGAGTGGATTTTTGTCGGCCTTTCAGTCGGATCCCGGATAATGGTCTTGGCGAGCAGAGACATACATAGCCCCCGCACACATCGTTTCCATGTGATAGGGGGTGACCTAGAACTGATCGGAACTAAGCCTTCGGAACTCCACATGGCTTGCTTCTAGGCTCGAGCAGAGACATACAGGGATCATCAGTGTTCAGTATCGTCAATCTCAGAGGCCTGGGCTACACCCAGCGATCTTTAAAAAACACCGCAGGGATCTTACAAGAAGCTATTTGCTATCGAAACTCTTGGCAACCATGAAACCCAACTGATGATATCTCAAAGGGTACTTCTTTGTATTTTGTAGCCTTGATACTGTTCCTTTGTAGACTGAAAGCAATTGTCGGCCAAATGGCAAAGTTAGATAGCCTTTACATAGCCTTCTCGTCGTGGTTCCAACCAGCCAGGTCCGAGAGGTCTTTTGGTGCTGCCCCTCGGGTAGACTTCAGCGCATCGCCTCCAGGCCGCCATCTCCAGTAGTGAGCGAGGTCCGAGTCCAGAGTCCCTTCTATAAGCTCAACAACGTGCTTCCCAATACTTGGGAGAAGCTTGAATGAGTGTCTAGGAGTGTTAGAGTATACTGTTTTAGGCCATACGTCCCACCGTCGGTAGATGACCTACCCGCTGTCACCAGTGGCAAGAATAAAGTTTTTCCACTTGGGATACTCGCAGATGAGTAAATCAGAGTCTGCGGTGTCAGTGCACCAACACATGCTTCGGTTGAACATCTCCTTCTCCTTGAAGCGGGGCAAATAAGTTGCAATGGCCTTGCGAATGGTGATCTCAGACTCGTCCGGATACGTGTCGGTGGGATGTTTCGCATGAGACCGGGGCACCGAGATTTTCTTTGGCGAATCGGCGCCACATGGCTGGTGCATCTTGAACCGAGAGAATCCAGGGAACTCATCGCACACCTTTATGACACCATACCTGAGAACGGTCAGTACCAGTTCTGCTGTCTATGCAATCCACTGCGTTGCTACGCACTCATTTGGTTCAAAAAAGAAGCCAATGTCCCCATTATAAACGACAGGGACTCCCTTGTACTCGGCTGCTTCTTCTTTCGATAGCTGAATATGAGCGAACACCCAAGCCTTCACACCTAGGGTTAGCAGATCGTTCCTGCGGCAGCAGTAGATCCAATGTGAATATGCACTCACCTTTGAGCAACACTGGTCTTCAAGGTCTACCAGTGTTGGACTCCAGGCTCCTGCAGCCAGAACGACTTTATCAGCGTAATACTTGGTGCCGTCTACTGTCTCGACGCCGATGCAGGTAGATCCATCTTCCTGGAAGAGAGGTTGTTTGAAGGAACCAGCGCTACAAACATCGAGAATTAGCTCTGACGGCAATGGAGGAAAGTGATTGTCCCACCTTCCAAATCCAAAATTAACACCTTCGGCTTTCAGAACCTCTCCGATCGCATTGATGGCCTTTGCTGCCGCGAGCCATCCACCGTCCTGGCTAAATATCGCCTTCCAGCCCTTGAAGATACTTACCGTCAGCCTGTAGCCTTACAATCAAACAAAACAAACACCAACCAACTCGCCCCACCTTAATTTGATCCGCTTCCAGTTGTGGAATCTTGGCCAAAATCTGCTCCTCGGTGTCTAACCATTCATGGGTTTCTTCCAGCTTCACATCTGCATCGATAAGGGCCTGATACTCAGACCGCAGCTCTTCGATGCCTTCTTTTGAACCCGCGCAGTCGAGCTAGACGATGTTCAATGAGTATGATCGGAAGCGCAGATCTCGATGGATTTGCATACTCTACCAGTGTTGTGGAAGAACGGCTTGAAAAGCTCGTCGTTCCGCCACATATCTCTCGCCTCGAGGCTGATTTGAATGTCGGACTTTTTCCCCACACGAACACCCATGATCTTGTTCAGATCGTGTCCGGCCGACTGGGCTGAGGGGATCGGATACGTATCGAGAACGGTGATATTCGACGGACTGTAGCCAAACCGCAACAGGTGAAGGGCAGTCGAGGCCCCCAAGGTGCCGCCGCCGCCCACCACAATGACTTTTGTCGAAGTCCGCGAAGAGGCCATGATGGTGCTGGCTGTTTATGCCGGACCGTTTCGACAGATAGAATGTGGGAGGTTGAGGACATATGTATAAATATTATTGACGTCGTGCGCTGTATCCACTTCGGCGGCCGCCAATTATCCGCTAATATGTGCCCAGTACGCATACCGTACCGGATAATGGCTCGCTAAGGTAGATGGAGCATGTAGAGATAATGTGTTCACGACATCTTGGCCCCTCATTGGCGGAGCTATGGCACGTCTTTCGGCTGGACCTTCACGATGTTTGTGGCTGAGGAAGCGTTTGAGTCATCGTATGATGCAGTGCATTTTTGTCGCGTGACAATATTCGATAACCTATTAAGTCGAAAAAGGGTAGCCCGTGACTGGGAAACAACAGTCGCATTCGTCCAGACACTGCGACCGGTTTCTCAGCGTCCGAATTTATGCACTTAGTCAATGCCGACGTCAGAATCAGGCTGGCTTTCAGGTTCCCAATGTCGTGCCACTGGAAAGTCTTCGGCGTTCCATCGTTCCTCTAAACAATGTCTTCAGTGAAGATTCTTCTAAAATCGCTGGCTACGGTACCAGCCGGCACTTGCGTTACCATTATGACTATTATCACCTGTTTCGCACCTTATCGACTAGCTACCGCGTTTCTAGGTTGTAATAGGTTTTCGCTCACTACCTATCGTGTCCTTATATAATCGTGTGGGGGAGTTATTAGTAAAGACATCGCTTGTCTCAAATCAATTCTGCGCTTCACGTTCGGCCCAAGTTGCCTCTCTCTATTATACATGAATTCTTTCTTGATAAAGGGGAAAACTGGCTTGCAAACATACTAGAGCTTCTTGCTACAACTACCGGCTTTTTTTCGTTTCAGCTGAAAGCATGCTCCATCTTCTCCACGTCGATCTCGTCAGCCGTTCCACTAATATTCAAGAACGCTAATCATGGAAGTGGCCAGCTTCATGGACCTCTTCCTGCGCAATGGCACCCGACGATCGCAATGGAGCCAACTTGTACAGACGATCTAGACAGAACCATTGCTTACGGCGTAAGAACTAAGAGACGACTCCTCTAAAAAAGCGTCTCTCCACACCTCCTCCACATCTACTATCTATATTTAAAGCAAAACTGTAATGTGTATCCATACCTATACGGATTACGTCCTCTGACAGTGGGCCTGATAGTACCCCTGCCCGCTATGACTTCTAGCCGTACCCCGGCCATCTCATTAAGGTTATTATACGACAGATACGAGTCGTACGGAATTCATATCCAGAACTACGGCGTAGCCAGTAGCTCCTACGAAAGTACAGGATAAGGCCCAGTGCAGCATCGAGATGGCCGTTCGGTTACCATTTCACAGGTGGTAGGTTACACTAGCAAACTAAATACGCTTAACGTCAGCCATTGCTGTAGAGTTTTGAGCACCCTCCCGGGTGCATTCCATACGTCATAGCACTGTTCTGTATCCGTTGTATCTTATGGTGCGACCTTAAGTTGTGCCTCCATGGCGGCCATTAACCCGAATAATTGTCTGGACGTGATCAAATGCCGATAGCGGTGTCGTACATGGTAAAACATGACCTCAATTTCGACGACACCGCCAGTCTGCTCGTCAGGAGACACGGAAAAGAGAGTTGATGCATCACATCTTCCTCCAATTCACTACTGAACTGCCGGATGAAACGTCCGCAAAGTTAGTATATGCTCGTACTCCGCATACGAACGTTGCAGGCGTGACGCAGCAATGTCAGACGAAGCGTTGGTCAGATTCCTCTTTCCCTTCGTAAAGACTGTGCCCTTTCGACTCTTCTGTACACGGACATCGCCGACGCTGATCACGTGCCGACCACGTGCTGAGCATTTATGCCTCAATATGCCTCAAGCCCAATTCGCCCCCACCAGTCACGGCATACACGAGCTGGCCGACTGACCCAAAGAGCCTTCCGCACTGGCCACAAAGCATGCAATTCAACGGGACAACATGATCGATTCCGTATATGCCGTGCTGCAAGGGCAACGCAGATGACACAAAAAGCAGGGATCCGGCCCTGAGCGGTGTGACTACCCCACTGCGTCCAAAAACTAAAAAGTCAGGCAGCTCTCGTGCCCGTCCTATTTTCGGACATCCGTGCGTCTTTACCGCCTTTGCCCCCACTAGCCCCCACGAAAACAGTTTGGTATTACACATAAGTACTGTACCCCGCGGCCGGCTGTTATCAGCGCCCGCTACAAGTACTAGTACGTGCGCCTTTTCTGCCGGGCTTTCGACCCTAGGCGGTGAAGCCGTCCAACTGCCTCCAGCCAGGATCGGCCGACTAAGCAGAACCCAAGCAGCCAGACATAAAGGAAAGCTTGCTGGGCCCGATCGCCCTTTTCCTGCATCGTTCCTCCATCCACACACGCTCAAGACGATTCCCCTGCAATCGCCCTATCCTCCCATTCCCTACCCTGCTGCCAGCCTGCCACAGTCGCCCTCCCCCCGCATCCCTCTGCCCGCCGGTTCCGGCTTCTACCAGAATGGCGCCCATCAAGCTCAGCAGCAAGAACCTGCCGCAGATTGCGGCGGCCGGCCAAGGCGCCAGCTCGATTTCCATTCCCACATACGCGCGCAACGGTGCGGTCAAGGAGGGCATCGTGCACATTGGCGTGGGCGGCTTCCATCGCGCCCATCTGGCCGTGTACATTGACCAGCTGATGCAGAAGCACGGGCTGACCGACTTTGCCATCTGCGGCGTTGGTCTGCAGCCATTTGACGTGGCCATGCGCGATGCCCTCAACGGCCAGGACCATCTCTACACCGTCGTGGAGCGGTCAGCCAAGGGCAGCACAGCCCACGTGGTGGGCAGCATCAACGCCTATCTGTTTGCGCCTGACGATCGCGAGGCCGTGGTGGCCAAGATGGCCGATCCCGACACCCACATCGTCTCGTTGACCATTACGGAGAGCGGCTACTACTACGATGAGCACACGCACGAGCTGCAGAGCGACCACCCCGACATCCAGCTCGACCTCGACCCCGCCAACGAAAAGACGCCTCAGACGACCTACGGCTTCCTCTATGCAGCCCTCGCTCGCCGTCACCAGCAGGGCCTCAAGCCCTTTACCGTGCTTTCGTGCGACAATATGCACCGCAACGGCAGCATCACGCGGTCCATGCTCGAGTCGTTTGCCCGCCTGCGCGACCCTGCCATCGCCGACTGGATCGCCGCGCATGGGGCCTTTCCCAACTCCATGGTCGACCGCATCACTCCCCAGACGACGGCGGCCGACAAGACCGCTCTCGCAGACGGCTTCGGCCTCGAGGACGCCTGGCCCGTCGTGACCGAGCCGTTCATGCAGTGGGTCATCGAGGACGACTTCGCCGACGGCCGCCCGCCTTTTGAAAAAGTTGGGGTCCAGGTGGTCAAGGACGTTTCGGACGTGGAGCAGTTTGAGAAGCACAAGCTGCGCCTGCTCAACGGCAGCCACTCAGCCCTGGGCTACCCCGGTCAGCTCGCCGGCTTTCAGTACGTGCACGAGGTGATGGGCAACCCCCTCTTTGGCGCGTTTGTCTGGCAGATGATGCAGGAAGAGGTCAAGCCGCTACTGCCAGCCATTCCTGGCGTCGATATCGATGCCTACTGCCACACGCTGATCGAGCGCTTCTCCAACCCCACCATCATGGACCAGCTGCCCCGCATCTGCCTCAACGGCTCCGGCAAGATCCCCAAGTTCATCATGCCCTCCATTGCCGAGGCCATCTGGGCCACCAAGCCGTTTCGCCGCCTCTGCTTCGTCGCTGCCGCCTGGTTTCACTACATCCTCGGTGTCGACGACAACGGTCAGCCGTTTGAGGTCGATGACGTCATGCGCGAGGAGCTCCAGGAGAGAGCCCGTGCCGGAGGCAACAGCCCGGTCGAGCTGCTGAGCATCAAGACACTCTTCGGCGACGATCTGCGCACAGACGAACGATTCCTCAAGGAGATAACCACAGCTATGGAGGACATTGCTCGGGACGGAATTATGAAGACCATTCCCAAGTACATCAACTGATCAGTACATACACAGGATACGTAGACGGCGGACGATAGACCATGACATAGAGAAAACAATTAGAATGCGCCTGATAGGTTACGAAAAAGATATCAGGTCGCCATTGCTACACATACACGCTTCAGTTCTCGTGGAATGCATCCAGCCTCATCCTCCCCTTCATCAGCCGCCAGACCCAGAGCCCGTCCACGACGGCAATATCGAAGAAGCTAAACACCAAACTCCCACCGAACACGATGCTGTGATAGGTCCACGCATTGTCCGTCAGGTTGATGACCTGGCAGGCAATGGCCCAGGGCAGGACGTAGAGCAGATTGCTGGCCAAGCTCTGGTAGAGATACCACCGGGGCCGAGTAGCGAGCAGGATCGTCGCCAGCTGGGTCGACACAGCGTAAAAGATATAGCACCAATCGATGGTCCGCCACATGTGCGCCGTCACGTTGGCCACGTCTGCCGACTCGCTGAGATAAAAGGCAAACGAACGGGCGCCCCAGGTTGAGAGGAAAATGGCCAGTGGGACCTCCACGATCAGGGCGATGATCAGGGAAACCAAGGCCGGCCGACAGATGCGATAGAGAGTGTGGAATGCCACGCGTCCAGGCCGACGCACCGTCTTGCCCATCTCATGACGCCACGCACCCCAGCGGTGTCCGATAAAGGTGAGGCTCGTCGCCTCCAGAGCCTGTACGGGCACCATGACGAGTCCCCAGCGGATCGTGTTGAAGATCCCCCAGGCCGTCGCATACGTCTGTCCCAGGGCCACGATGGTCGAGACGAGCCAGAGGTAGAGCGCATTGCGTATGGCCGACTCGGCCAGCGTGAGGATGCCTGGTCGCAAAAGCACGCCCAAGGCACGCAGACTGGGGCCACGGTCTGCTGGCTGTCCATCGCGTGCGGCCTTGCGCATGGTCCAGAGAAAGTAGTCCAGCCCGACCAAGGCGGCGGTCATGTTGCAGGCAAGCTGGATGCCGGCCTGCATGTTGACCGTTGGCCTGTGTCGGCCCACGTGGACGCGCGAGATCAGCAGCAGGTCCAGCACGATGTTGATGGCAAACTTGGCCACACTGATCAACAGCGGCACGTCGGGCTGATCGAGCGCGCGCGTCGCCGCGGCCACGGCCGTCTCGATGGCCGAGCTCAGGGCGGAAAAGGCACTGATCCGCACATACGTCAGGCTGGCCGCCCGCACCTCGACTGGGACAAAGCCCGCCGCAAACGTCGCCGCGCCGGCGCAAAAGGCGATGCTCATAATCAGGCCCAACACCGACTGGAAGAGAATCATCGTGTGGGCGAGACCGAGTCGCTGTGCCAGCGGCCGCGACGCCTTGTCACCAAGGATGACCCATGCAACACGTGGAAGGCCCTCGTTCAGCACCTCGGCCACGACGCCAATGTACGTGTACACATCCGTCGTCACCACCAGGGACGAGTCAATGCGCGCAACCCACAGTTTGGAGAGGGTGCTGTAGAGCGCTGGAAGAAGGAATGCGGCCACATTGAAGAGCAGCGCACCGACGTAGTGATCCCGACGCCAAAAGGCCCTCCGCTTGGGAGTCGTGGCCGTCTCGTGCGAGATGATCTCGTCCTGCGACGATACCGGTTGGATATTGTCCTCGTCTAAAAGAGCCATTGTGGAATATACGCCACTTTGCCTTAGAGGATGCTAGTAGGAACTATCGCCCTTTGCTCCATATATTAGAGATCTTGTGGGGCTGGAGGGGTAGTCTTGGCATTGGTGGGGCCGACAAGTCGAAATATCTGTTGGGCAATTATTATATATTTTACTGGTACACTGTTGAGATATCTCTAAAGTGTATGAAATCCCCTACTAAATAGCGCTCTACGCTACTCAGTATAAATACACAACACTTTGGCAGAGCAGCCAGCATACGGCTTATTGCCTAAAATTCGTGGAAGAAAGGAGATAAACAAACATGCAACAAAAAGACAGAAACTATCTTTTACGCTTACATTTTCTTTCCCAGCCACTAGCACACTGCCACATACCTAAGAGTCAACCATAGAGCCCACGCAAAAAGACCTGTCCGCGATTAACAAGGAAGTAGAAGAGGTAGATGCTAGTATAGCATACATTGGTACGCTCCGATTTGTCGTTGCTGAACTTGGACAGCGGTACTGGGCCCAAATAAAAACCTCTTCTACTTTGAAAAAAATACTTTTTTTTATCGCCTGTAACCGAGCCCACACCCGGTCGCGCTCCTCTTATACAAGCCGGTATAGCGCGCAGACCTGTCGGTGCGCCACTGCGCCTCGGTGGCTAGGTCACTGTGTGCGTGAAAGAAGTCACGCAGCTGTTCGTTGTCGTCTGCCAACGGCAAGATGGATCTTGGCGCGAGAAATTCGTAAAACTTTTTGTCGCCTCAGACGGGCGCTGCAGACAACGGGCAAGGCAAAAGAGTTGGTCGACGGCAGCCCGGTCCGGGCCTGCTGCTGCTGCTGCTGCTGCACCGCACCACTCGTCCTGCATCATGGTGCAAATGTTGTGTGTCTGGGCTTTGTTGGCAAGGGCCGCCTGAAATTCAGCGTGGATCGCGCGCTGTTGCAATATCTTTACTTGTAGCTACATACCGCATTGTCGCACCTCGCTTTGTAGCTTGGACCAGATATCGTCGTCCATGGCAGTCGTAAGAGGGATGCGGATCACCCACCTGATGCCTCGACGTCGAACTCCACAAAGAAGCATGCATTAAAGCTCCCGTTGCGCTTGCGGCAACGCGTGCCGCCACCGCGCCATAGTGCTGGGCAGCCAACGCACAGATGGCGTCCAGGTCGATGTTGTCGATCCATGCCGGTGGCAAGCGGAAAGCCTTGATCATCCAGGGGGCGGATGCTGTAGTCAGCGGTGGCCGTTTCAGTCTTTGTCATGTTGTGTTAACAAAGCTGTGCCGCCTTCCATTTGGTGTGAATTGGGTAGAAAAGACGGGGCCAAAAGAGGGGAAGCAGAAAACGTGGTCCTATGCTTAGCAGTTAGGCAGCGATAACGTGCATAGGTGCCCAAGTGTGTATTATTGCAGTCAGCACCTGGTGTTGCCGACATCCCTTTTCATCACACGGCACGACGCCGCGTACCTCTTATTTCGGGACTGGTTTATTCGACATAACTTAGCTAGGAGGACTTTTGGGCGCCTTACAAAGGGATGGAAGTGGATGGAAGCGGCTTCGTTGTGGATACAGTTGTGTTTTATGCCCGGAAATACTCCATACACTAATAACAGTAGCGGTATCCGGAGGATTATGCGGCAGCAGCGGAAACGCTATATTGACTCCTTTCCCCTTATATCCTTGTTTCTTTTTCTTAGCTTTCTTTTTCTTTTTCTTCTTACGTTTTGCTTATTGTTAGGACCTTCTGCTTGCAATAGCCAAGCAAGCAATTTTCTGCATGTTGAACAGGGAAGTCAGCATATATTAAAGCGCAAGTCAGCTTTGTTTCCAATCTAGTTACCGTTCACGTTTATTTAGATTGTCATGCTACGGATTCTAAGATCATCGCAGTGCTAAAATCAAATTCAATTCAACTTTAAACTGTGCAAGATTTATGTGTACACGACAAGCTATTCGAACTATCCTGAAAGTTGCACCACTGTTCAGTACACAGATTAGTGCTCTAAATTCGTGATATTGGAAATGATGCAGTGATGCTAAAAAAGTCCACTTTAAGTTACAGTGAGCAAGAATTGGTGCCCGGCTCACAAATTTAAGGCTTAATCCAAGAAGGAGATGGGTGTAGGCGCTAGTAGATAGCTTTGTGTAAAGCTCTAGAATGGAGCGCTGTAATCGTTCTGACTAATGTCAGCAAAGCCGCCTCTCATTGGTCAGACAGATACAAGTGGGGAGTAGCCCCAGTTAAATCTCTGCACCAGTGAAGGCGCGCCATGTACTCCTTTCTAGCTAGATACATCACGCAGATCTTCAGCCACAACGTTCAGACCCATACAGTGCATCACTTCCCCTGCCTACAGCATTAGTTGTGCGAGCTTGTGCAATATAGCTATAGTCTATAGCCGGTAGTAAGGCTGTAGAGGGGTAAGGCCGTTACGTTGTATAGAGCCAAGGGCAGGGCCGAGGCATTATACCGGGCTATGGCCCGTTACAGTGCATAGCGTTGGCGAAGTGGGACATAGTGCGAATAACGCTGTTTCTGGTTAAGGTTTTCACTTTGCACTGTGCCGCAAAAAGAGGAGATAAACACGTAAAGAAATTACGTGTGGCCCAACTCGCTTTTCTCTGAAAAAACACAAAACTACGCATTTCCTTACAGCACCAGACTTTCCGGCAATATTGACTGCATAACCCTTTCTACTACTTGTTGCGCTTTGCCGATCATGTCTTCCCACTCTGAAAATATTAGCGAGGCCGCTTCTGCTACGTCTGCCCACTCTGAAAATATTAGCGAGGCCGCTTCTGCTATGTCTGCCTACTCTGAAAATATTACCGAGGCCGCTTCTGCTACGTCTGCCCAAGAACAACCAGTACCGTCTAACCAGCTTGCCACAAAGGTACCCCCGAATACTGAGTCTACTGAGAAAACCCCTGTCCCTACGCACCTTGATCTTGAAGAGCTTCTACGTCAGATAAAAACACTTCAAAATGAGAAGAAAGAAGCAGAAGCGCAAACAGAGCAAGAGAGACGCCAAAAGGAAGAAGCAGAAGCGCGAGCAGAGCAGGAGAGACGCCAAAAGGAAGAAGCAGAAGCGCAAAAGGAAGAAGCAGAAGCGCGAGCAGAGCAGGAGAGACGCCAAAAGGAAGAAGCAAAAGCGCAAAAGGAAGAAGCAGAAGCGCGAGCAAAGCAGGAGAGACGCCAAAAGGAAGAAGCAGAAGCGCGAGCAGAGCAGGAGAGACGCCAAAAGGAAGAAGCAGAAGCGCTATCAGAGCAGGCGATACGCCAAACCCGCAAGACAACCCTCGAAGAATACCTGCAAGCATGCTATGAGCTTGTCCTAACG
>JADHKJ010000079.1:0-97574 GCA_019925595.1 Grosmannia huntii
CCCCCCATTACCAGAGGAGGCTCCAACCCCAGATGCGCTTCAGGCGGACGAGAAGCTCTTGAAGGAGCTGCACAGCGTTCTGGTGGAAACGGAGATTATCGAGGGAAAGCTTTTTTCTCATTCCCTCCTCACCCTCCATCTACCGTTCCAAAGTACCGCCGTCCATGGCACAACCCAGGAACTATACAGCTGAACCTGCTTTCCGCCTTCCGGGCCTCCCTCCACGTCCGGCTTCTTTTCCACCACACGCGTCCCGCTGGCCACAATCTTGGTACGCACGTAAATCTGAGATATCACAACGTACGGAGTACACATAGTACCCGTACATACCCGTATGCCTCGTAGCGTCCGCCACATGCCCGGCATTGTGGGGAATGCATGCCGGTAGCCTCTTTTAAGCGTCACAGCCTCGTCCAAACAAAGCCCACGCGGTCGACCCGCCCTGAAGACTTACTTTTCTACATGCCGAGGGCCAGCTGGCACACTCGTCCCGTCTGCTCACAGCAACACGTCGCTGGTTCTGCGTCTCTGCACGCGGAAAACGCCATACGTTCTTCCCAGCCTCCAGCCTCCATTCCGGCTTCTCCCCGACTGGTCGGAATCCACTCTTCCCATGTCTCATCTCGGTCTTCTAGAACGCCAATGGGACCGGAAGACGCCACCTGCATACGGCACACCCCTTGGTGGGCTTCCCCTTGAGACACGAACCTGCAGCTTGTGCCTTCTCTCCGGCCTGTGTCTGTTCTACGAGTCGCGGCAGAAGGGAGCCGGATATATCTTGCTGGATAGGATATATCTTCTCGCTTCTCGTATCAAGCCGGTGTGGCGATGATTTATGCGCCATCGATGAGGACGAGCAAGTTATAGTACATGCGGAAACTTTCCCCGGATATTGAGCAAAAGAATGCCGGAGCTGAGATACACCGCTGCGTACTGTCCGCGTACGCATAGATTGATTTTCACGAGGAATGCGCGTAAAAAAAGAAAGGAAGAACGAGTACTTCGTACTTGCAGAAGTACTGCATTTCTCGACAAGGGCAGTGCAGAAACAGGTCGCAGCTTGCAGATGCATGTATCAGTTGATGACATGTCTACATGGCAGCACACGGAGGCCGCTACGGAGCATTGATCTGTGGACATACGGAATGGGAGGAAAGAAGGGACGGGGGATGAGACATTTCCCATTCTGCAGCTGGATGTCTTGGGACGGGAAGGGAGGCGCGCCATGCGAACGGCAACAATCCCAGTCCATCACGTGGCTGGTGTCGATGTCTCGATGTCTAGGACTGGCATTCTGTCTCATCTCGTCACAGCATGCGTCATATTCTTCACCGTTGGCACAAAGTTCACATATATATGCTATTCAAGCGAGTGATTGGAATTATACATTATCAACTGCCTCGCAAGACAGTTGCTTTCTTGTCCGTGGACAAGAGAAAGGCCAAACAAGTGTGCGACTGGGCATTGTGCCGTTGCGTCGTAAAAGCGAGTGATGGGGTATGCGCATCATCAAAAGTGTAAAGGTCATAAAACGAGAGACGTAGAACTTCATAGGTGTTAGGAATAAGGAGACGAAGAGTCTGACGTGAACGTCTCTCATGATTCCAGGTTGTATTCGGCAACTCGCCGGTTGTCGACGCCGAGACAAGAGGGCGGGAGGGGTATATTGTGCGCTGTGCATTGTCCCGCCCTGTGCTCTGCTCCACGACGCCGTGGCTGCCACGACGCCCGTGTTGCCTAGACAGTGACGCCGCCCTCGGGAACGGCGGGCGTGGCAGTCGGGGCATCCTTCTCTGGGAAAGAGCCGCTGGCCACGGGCACGCGGCCGTACTGGGTGAAGGCGATGTTGAGCTTGTTGTAGTCCCAGTTGCGGGAGAGGAAGATGGTGCCGAGCGAGAGGACGGGGACCAGCAGGATGTCGAGGATGCCGAAGAAGATGAAGCCGCTCGTCTCGGAGATTTTGTTGCCGCCGTCGCTCAGACCAAAGGCGATGGGGTACAGCAGCCAGAGCAGGTTGGTCCAGCAGGCGAGGATGGTGTAGTCACGGGCGACGCCGACGCGGCTGGCCGACTTGAACGAGTGGGCGGTGGTGTTGGCGGCCAGCAGGACCCAGGCGATGGTGCCAAAGCCAAAGAAACCCCATTTGTACGTGGTGGTGGTGTAGGCGGACGAGATGTAAGTCAGGATCCAGAACCAGGCGAGGAAGACATTGTAGATGATCGTGGCCCAGGAGACGCCCGAGAGCAGGCCGAGGCTGAGGATGATGCTCGGGAAGGAGACGACCCAGTTGATGTAGCGGGCGAAGAAGATCTGGCGCGTCAGCCCGTTACCGAGCTGGTCGGTCGTCTCAATCACGCTGAAGGCCAAGTCTGAGGCCTGGGCAAAGTACGTGACCGCGCCGACGAGCAGGGCGATGGAGTAGATGTAGTGGAAGATCTTCTCGCCACTGCGGGCGACAAAGGTCAGGCCGCAAAAGGCCAACTGGAAGTGTTAGTGGGGGGGGGGACGGAGAAGAGAAAGAGGAAGAAGGGAAGAGGAAGGGGGACGTGAACGGAGGAATGAGAAGAGGAATGAGAAGAGGGAAAAAAGAGAAGAGGAAAAGAAGAGGAAAAGAAGAGGATAGGAAGAGGAAAGGAAGAGGAAAGGAAGAGAAAAGGAAGAGAAAAGGAACAGAAAGAGGAAGAGGAAAGGAACAGAAAGAGGAAGAGGAAAGGAACAGGAACAGGAACAGGAACAGAAAAAGGAAAGGAACAGAAAGAGGAAAGGAACAGAAAGAGGAAAGGAACAGAAAGAGGAAAGGAACAGAAAGAGGAGAGGAACAGAAAGAGGAAAGGAACAGAAAGAGGAAGAGGAAAGGAACAGGAAGAGGAAGAGGAAAGGAACAGGAAGAAAAGAGTAATGCATTAACTCACAAATATAAAGAGGTACACAGCTGTCACAGCCCAAAGCCAGTCAGAGCCGTTCACCGACAGCTCCTGGTCACCAGAAGGAGGGTTGATTTTGAGAGCATCATTTGTGCGATACTGGATGACACCCATTGTGAGAGGAAGAGTAGAAGATGTGTCGAATTAAGTAGTGGATAAGAAATGTATTAGTGTGAAAGACTACAAAGCCTTGATCGAATATTGTAGATGGGAAGAAGTAGCAAGAGACGTGATCGAGGCGGACGGGAGGCGACTCTTATAGACATCTGGTGATGCCTGGTGTGGACAAGAACTGCTGCAGGAAGCACGAGCATGGGACATGACAAAGCGTCAGCCTTGGCCAGAAGTCTCCAGAATTCCGAGAGGGGGCCGAGAGGCCGAACGGTTGTGAAGCCACCATCGACGCATCGCGTTTTTCTTGTTCCGTCCTTCTTGTGACTGTTGGTCTTCCTTCTCGTTGGCTCCCGCTCTCTTGTCTGCTCGGCCTGTTCGGAAGAGGATTGTGGGATAAAAGACGAAAAGACGAAAAGACGAAAAGACGAAGCGAAACAGGCCAATGACATCTGGCAGACGAGCAGGTCCTGGTGCGTCACATCCACGGTTCGACCGGGGACGCCAACCGTGCCGTCCAGCGAGAGAGGGACAAGCATCTGTTCCATCCCGCGTGCATCTCGACACTTGCTGGCTATCTGCCGTTTTGGGGGTCTTTTTGTTTTTTTCCCTTCTTCTTTTTTTCCTCCCCTCCGCTCATTGGCCAGCCGTGCAAATCGGACAAGGCTCGCTTTGTTCGTCGTCAGGCAGGAAGGCGCGCCCCACCTGCACCTCGTTCTAGCCATTTCTGCCCGTGATGTCATGGTGGGCTGCATCCAGAAAGCACGGGCGACACTCTGGCTGGACGACTCCTTCCTTATCGCGTCTTTACACGTGGTTTGTCATATATACTACCATCACCGACAGGCCACATCATCAGCGATCAGGCTGTTCTGTATCCGTCTGTTTTATTCTTTTTTTTATTCCTTTATCTTTTTTCTTTTCCTTTTTTCCCTTTTCCTTGTTCTTTTTCCCTTTCCCTCTCCCGTCTGCGTTGTCGCCAACGAGACGAATCAGCAGGATAGCCCCGGCACGTCCGGATGTGCTCTACGGAGGACGATCGCCCTGCAGTGACGGATGGAGCCCTTTTGGCCAGCGAACGGCACGGGAATGCATGGCCAGCGTCGATGCGTTAGTCCTACCACGCGTAGTAGTACTACCGCTTCTGGCCAAGGCGTCCGGATGGCCCGGAAGCCAAGGCTGTCGGGCGCCAAGTCAGGTAGTTTAGGTTTAGGGCGATGAGCAATCAGCCATCAGCAAGCAACCCGGAAAAGGACTCAGTCCAGGTCACACGGTGGCAAGTGTCCACAACGGTCGTCTTCTGTTGGTCTCCCCGTTTCGTCGCTGGACGGCCCACCGGACGGCCTGGTGACCTGATTTTGGTCTTGGGCACGGCCGATGAGCTGATGGCCTTTCAGGTTTCACCTTTCAGGGCGAGGCACGCAAACGGACGCTGACGTGCACATTGGCCCACGACGCCAACGCCGGCCTCGCCCTGCTGGATCGCCGATGCGCAACGGCGCCCGCTGTCGGCAGTGGACGTGGTCACGAGCTGCACGAGAGTGGGCCTTCTTTCTCTGGAGCTGCCAGAGGCAGAGCCTTGTGGGACGGGAAAAAGGTAGACGTCATGCCATGGACGGCAAGCGTGCCCATCCAAGGACGTGCGCTCCTCGTGCTCGTACCCGCCTCTTCCGACCCGTAGATGCATCGAGAACGGCCATCCCACGGAGTCTCACCGCTTGTACTCGTAGGTCTGGCCCATGTCCTGGTGGCTAGCTTGTGTCCATTGACAGTCTGCGCGAGCCTCGCCGCACTGGCCAATTGCACGATGCCACGTTCAATAGCTCAGAGGAAAGGAAACAGGAAACAAGAACAAAACAGAAACGGTCAGGAAACACACAGAGGATGCGCTGGTAGTCATTAGGTCCCGATAACACGAAATGCCTGTAAGTGAAATGCTAGAGCGGCTTCTGTCGCTGATTCGTACAACGCTTCCTCGAACAACTCCTCGAACAACTCAAACTGTTCCTCAAACTTCCCTCCATTGTCTTCCGTCCTCACAACCCCCCCCTACACACTCAATTGTCCCATCTGGTGGATCGCCATCTTTGCCTGTTCCCGCACGTCCAGCTCGACGTCTTCCTCCTGCAACACCTGCAACTGGTTCAGCAGTCCCAGCCGTTTCAGCTCCAGTGCCCGTAGCGACACCGACGCCGTGTCGGCCGCGTCCTCGCGCCACGTCAGGTTCGACAGCAGGTGGCACAACGCCAGCCGCACGCCCTTGTTGCGGCTGCCAAACTGGGCCACCAGTGCCTTGAGCAGCTCTGTCTGGGCCACCACCAGCTGCCGGTGTCGTGGCACGCTCGCCGAGATGTGCACCATGATGAACACGACCGCCTCGACGATCTTGGTGTGGGGATAGAGGACGCGGGGTATGTTGTTGTTCAAGCCACCCATGTCGCTGCTATTCAAGCCACTCCTGCTGCTGTTCAAACTCCCACCCCTATACACCCTCTCGTGCAACACCCGTGTCCGCAGCTTTGACAACAGGATCTGAAAGAGCCGGTCCTGGCCAATTTCGCTAAACAGGTGGTCAATCATGTCCGTCGTCTCCCGCAACGTGTCGCTGGCCGATCCACCCGCCGAGGGTCCGGGCCCAATCAGGTTGCGGATCAAGTTGAGCCCCTGCTCCTGGATCTCGACGTCGTCGCTCCGGTTCGTGCGCGGCTGCCGCTGCTCGGCCTCGCGTAGCAGCGCCAGCTTCGCCTCTGCCTGTCGTAACCGTCCCGTCCGGCTGCGCTCGTGGCTCATCCGTGGAAATCGAGCCCGGTACAGCGACGAGGACACTGTCCGTCCTGCGCCCGACCATGTTATCTTGCCGTCGCTGTCGGCCGGCACCGCCACCTCGATCCCGTCGTCGTCGTCGTCGTCGTCGTCGTCCGGCAGGTCCATCACGACATCGTCCATCGCGTTGTTGTTGCTGTTGCCCTTGGCCCACGCAAACAGCGAGGCCTCGTCCTCCATATCAGGTGCGATCAACCGCACCAGCCAGCCAGACTCCAGCTGCTCGAGACAGGCCTTCTTCCGCTCCGGCTCCACCCCGTCCACAAAGTGCTTCAGTGCCCACAGCGCGTTGAGCCGCAGGGACGAGTTGTGCGAATGGGCATGGCTGCAGAGGATGCCCATGATGTTGGCCTCGGCGAATTGCTGCAAAGTTAGCGTTTCTGTGACATGCTTCTTGAGCGCTTCCCCTTTCTTACCTCCCGCATCGGACTCGTCTCCGTCACCAGGTTGCACACCACCGCCGTAGCCGCGTTCTGCACCTCGACCTCGGGATGCCGCAGCAGCTGGAGCACCGGTGTGGCTACGCCGGCATCCTCGAGCGTCACCCGCAGTATCGCTATCGACCGCGAGAGCATCCGCACGCAGTTGCACGCCGCCACCAGCACATCCACCGGGTTGCGTCCGTAGTCGGGGTCGACCTGTCCGTCTGTGCTACTGCCTCCCGCCGCCGCCGCCGCCGTCTCCTTGGCGTTGCGCGGCTTCCACGGCGTCGGGCTCAGCGACGCCACCACGTACGGCATCACCTCCTGCTCCACAAACCGCTTCTGGTAGTCGTACTTACTTGCGATCAGCGCCGCGATCGCCTTGAGGGTCGCCGCCCGCAGTCGGATCCGGTAGGCCAGCAGCGCGTTCTGTCCGGCCGGGCCCAACTTGCTGGCGCGTGCCACCTGCATAGCCTCGTCGTTGTCGTCGTCTTCCTCCTCGTCCTCATCCCCATTCTCATCCTCATCCCCGTCCCCATCCTCATCCCCATCCTCATCCTCATCGTCCTTGCCGCCACGAATGGTATCCGGTGTCGCCGTGCGCGATGGGGCCGGCGTTGGATTCCACGGCCGTAGCATCGATCGGGCCGGCGAGGGTTCGTAGGACTCCTTCAGCAGCTTGGCAAGGATCCCGGTGGCGCCACAGTCGACGGCTGCCTTCTGCAGCACTTCCTTGTTGGTCACCAGCCGTGCCAGCACCGTCAGCGCCGTCTCCGTGATGGTACGCTGCTCGGCCACGGCGTTGTCATCGTCACCGGTACCGGTGCTGTTGCTGTTGTCCTTGTTCGCCGCGTCGCCGAGCATGCGCAGGAGCAGTGGCACCACCAGCAGAGCCATGGCAGCCTCGCGTGACCTGCTCGCCAGCTGGGCCCGAAACAGCGATGTCAACACCGACGCGGCCGCCAGCCGGATCATGCCAGACGACGACCGCACCAGCCCGAGAAGCCAGGGAATCATGGGGCTCTCGGCCTCGGCGGTCTCCCACTCGGGCGCGAGCGGCGAGGCCATCTCACGCGACATCACGTCCCAGCCTGGCAGCGGTTGGCTGTGTGAGCCTGAGCGCTTGCCGGTGCTGCCGCCGAGTCCGAGTGCCGCCAGGTTGTCGCGCGACAGAGACACGCCCAGCGGCGGGAACGGCGAGCTCTGGGCAAAGTACGCCCGCGACTGTTGCGACGGGATGGCCGGCAGCAGTAGGTCCAGTGCCCCGAGCGGCTGCTCGTGCAGGTTACTGAGCCCGCCCATGCAGAGTGCGTTCCACGCCGCGTAGATGTCGTTGGCCGAGCTCTCAAACTCCATCTGTGGGAAGATGGCCAGGATCGACGGTGAGTACAGCACCATGCAGGCGCGCAGCCGCGAGTCGCCCACAATCGCCGTCACCGCCGACAGCAGTGCTGCTACGTCCATCCGCGCCGACGCCGCCTCCGGAATCGCCTCGCGCAAGCCTTCCTTCTCGGCTGCGATCTCCGCCCCCGGAATCACCTGGCCGCGTGCCACCACGAGGCTGGCCACCTTGACCGCGAGGTCGTCGAGGATGCCGGCGTTGGCCAGCGCCACCTGGTGCCGTTCTTCGCGGCAGAGCGGCCCAATCAGGCCCATGGCAATGTTGGCAGTCGACTCAGCCCACCAGTGCTGCTGCTGTTGGGGTGCCGAGATGATGTTGTGCAGCGCCCCGAGGTGGTGGTTCGAGAAGAGCGCGTCGGCCAGTGTGACCACGGTGAGAGGTGGCAGCGATGCAACTGACGGCGGCGACGGGCTGACCAGCGTGGCCGCCTTGGACATGGTGACCAGTGCTCGCAGGGCCGCATAGACGAGTCGTGGGTGGCTTGTGAGGGGATCGATGCAGGATAGGATGGCCGGCAATGCACCAGCCGCTTGGAGAGGCGCCAGGAAGGATGGGCCGCCTGCGGAGTCAGAACGAATAAAGCTTGTAGCAGAAGACTAGAAGACCAAAAACCAAAAACCAAAACCTACCACTAGCAAATACGCCCAGCAGCTCGAGAGCCTGCAGTTGGGCCAGGTCCACCTGTGACAGGTTGTCTGGCGGCGTGACTGACGACGGCCGCCGGCTGCTGTCCTGGCGGCCATGGCCGTCACCATGTCGACCGGTCGATCGTGCGAGCCCAACGCAGCGGACTATCGGCCGCAATACGCCCAGCTCGACCCATCTGCTCTTCTTCAGCACATGACCGACCGTGTCGTTCTTTAGCGCCTGCAGCGCCTGGATCCGGTCTCCGGCCGTCCGGGCGTTCTGGAACCGCTCGAGGATCGAGTGGCTCTGGATCAACATCATGGTTGTGTGGCGTCTCGTTCAATCGAGTGTTCGTCTGTGGTCAGCACGCTTCTGGATCCCCCCTCCCCGGCTGTGTGCTTTGCATGAGCTGTCGTCGATGGGGGCGTCGCGTGCCTGACGGACGGCCGTTGGGGCAGTCAGGCGGATAAAGGATGCTCGAGAATCAATGTCGATGTCGATGGCAAAACCGTTGCGGGCCGATGCTTCATGCACGTGCTTCTCCTTTCGCGGTACCAAAGGCGATGGCCAAGTTCGCACTGCGGAGATCCAGAACGACCCTGGAAAGAATACGACAGCCGTGCCAAGTTGTCTGTGTGGTCGCCACCTTGCGCGTGTGTGCCGTCATTCGACGTTGAATTTTCGGATTCGCTGCAACTTAGCTGCCTGCGTGCCTTTCTGCGTGGTGCTCGAGCTGAGGTCACATGCGATTATGTCGATTATGTAAGCATACTTGCGCTTTTTAAACTTTTTCCATAGCTGTTTGATTACATCAGAAGAGCGGGCCAGTGACTGCTGACTGTTGTCAGTACGCGAGAAGAGCACGCCCTCGAAGCCGGAACGCCTATTTGTCTGTTTCGACTTTTGCCGCTTCCACGGCAGCCCGCGACGATCGTTGCTCTGTGCAGAGGAGGCTGTCTGGTCTAGCCTCCTGGTTGTCAATTGGCCGGCTGCTGATTGTGCCTCGAACACCTGTATCGTTGTCGTCTTGCTGTGCATCGCACTCGTACAAAGTATCTTACTCTGTATCGTACATAGCTCTCGCCTTATCAGACTCGGTGAGGCAAACTAGTTAGCAGCCGATACAGCGGCCTTTGCCCTGGAACCGATCGTCTAGAATGCTACACCGGTGAAGCTGCTGACCCGCTCTGTAACTGAAAAGTCCCAAAGGGCCTTCCCCGTTCAAGCCTTGCCGTCATTCGCTGTCTGTGTCTCACCTGATAACGAGAGGCGCCACTGGAAGGGACAACGTGCGCATCTAATTGGGGAACGGAAAACAAGCGGAAAGGACAACGAAAAGGCTTGGAGATCCAAGGGTCGCCCATCTTCGCTCGCTTCTTCGCGCCCTCATAGACGAAAATGGGACAACGCCTTTCTCCTTTCTCCTTTCTCGCACCATAGGCAACGTACTAGACCGTGTTTTAGTGCTGCCCTATACTGGTCTGTTCCAACAGGACGGCAATCGTTGCGACGAGGCCAGCCGTCACCGCCATCCGGACTCTCTATCCCTGTCTTTCTCCACCCCGCCGCTGGCTAAAAACCCGATCCGTCTGGGTGCAGAAGTTGCGCACAAGCTGATACGAGGGCAAACGCAGACCGAAGATACGGCGAGGGACGAATCATTGCAACATCGACGACACCACGAACACCACGATCACGACTACGATCGACTACGAACACGACTAGATCACGACTACGACCGACTACGATCACGACTACGATCACAACCACGATCACGACCACTTCCACTTCCACGACACAACCCGTCACCTTCGCCATCGAACAATGACCGCCGACACGTCATGTTGACCCGATCGACCAATGCCTCTCCCTGCATCCCCGGATTCCACTATGCAGCCACTCGCTCCCCGCGCCACTCGCCTTCCCGCATCTCGGCTGCCGGTCCTCGGCGACCTTCGCCTTCCTCTGAGCCGGCCGTCCTCCCCGACGCCGTCCCTGCTGTGAGCGCGCCACTCTCCCGTCCGCTCTCTACTGCCCCCTCTGCCAGCATGCCGCCAGCCTATGCGTCTGTCGACGCTGCCACACAGTACTCGCCCATGGAGGTGTTTGACTACGCCGCCCATCCCCATCGCTATCCCCCACCGTCGACGCCCTTGGATCCGGGAATGGAACAGGGCGTCGGCCGAGACCGGTCGTCACAGACACTGTCACAGACACCGTCACAGACACCGTCATATCCTCCGCCAGCAGACAGCCACACGCCAGCCATGGCACCACCACAACCGCCACAACCACAACCACCACAACAACAGCCCCTGCAGACACCCTCCCCCAACAAGCGGCGCGGCTCGCAGAGCGCTGTCCCGGGCGAGACGACCGCCGACGCCACCGTGTCGCCGTCCTCCCTCGCCCGCAGCTCGCCTACACACGCCAAACGCGTCAAGGCGGAGGCTGAGCCGTCCAAGATGCTGCCCGAACGCTACGAGCTGTGCGCCGTCGAGGACATGGTCGTGCTCATTGCAAACATGCTCGGCGAGCTGATCGAGACCAACGACGCGCTGGCTCTCAAGGCCGGGCATCTGACCCGGTTCCACTCAAGGTACAGCTCTCTCTCTCCTCTCTCTCTTCTCTCCTTCCCCCCCCTAACGCTCTGCAGAACGGCTCCAGGCATCTCCGTCCTGGACTACCTCAACCGCCTGGCAAAGCATGCCACGTTGACACCGCCCCTCCTCCTGTCCATGGTCTACTACATTGACCGTCTGTGCGCCATGTACCCCGACTTCACGATCAACACGCTGACGGTCCACCGGTTCCTCATCACGGCCGCCACCGTCGCCGCCAAGGGCCTGTCCGACTCGTTCTGGAACAACTCGACGTATGCGCGCGTCGGTGGCGTCCGCGTGACCGAGCTCAAGATGCTGGAGCTCGAGTTCCTCTACCGGCTCGAGTGGAAGATCGTGCCGAACCCAGAAGTCCTGGCTGCCTACTACCGGCCGCTGGTCGAGCGGTGCGCGGGCTACGTCTTGCCGGCCGACACCACCGACTGGACCATGGATGGGACTGTGAACGCGGCCAACAGCAGCACGCCGCTTCCCGTCGTTCTGGGCGATCGGGGTCCGTCGAGCACCAGCCTGGTCGACAGAGACATGGTTATCTCCGGGCCGGGCCCGGTCAGGGACAGCAACCGGTGAGGAGAAGAGGCGGAGGAGCATGCACATATAATAGGACGCGCAAACATCTGTCCGAGTCTGTTTGTTTCTTGGGGGCGACAGGGCACCAGCAGGACTTGGGAATCGTGCTTTCGAGCAGACGTGTGCTGGCAATAGTGGGAAGGACTCTCGTGAGGGACAAGAAATGGAAAAGAAATAAAAAAAAAACTAGAAATACCACCATAGGAGACGGCGCCAGCAATGTGCGTAAGATACGGAGGCATGAAATATAGAGTAATTGATCTTGCTGGTTCGGTTCTAGTGCGTTTGGGGGCGATGTACAGCGCGCAATAGCCAAAGGACGCTAAGCGACAGCGTCTATTCGACCAAACCGTGGGCTTGACAGCACGACCGAAAAGCGTCATCCACGCGGATCTGTCATTTTGCAAAACGCCCCTCGACTTTCTGCCCATCCTTTTCGGCGACCTTGGCCACAGTGACGCACGCCGTCGGATTCCCCCCTTTCCACCCGTCGCCCATCATGCGGTCGTCCCCGTTCGCCTCGCTCGTCCTCCTGCTGGGCGCCGTGGCAGGTGCAGCCGCTGGAGGCGTCCAGGTTGACGCCGACACGGACGTCTTGGATGCCGCCGCTGCAGCGCCAGACATGCAGACTGCCGCCATCTACATCCAGCCCGTCGCGCCACTGTCGGCGGCACTGGTCCAGCCGTCGCTGCTGGCCACGATCCGCTTTGCCGTGGGCGACCTGGCCGAGGTGATCAGCTACGAGGCCCCCGATCAGGAGCAGAACGAGCGGGACAGCACGCCGCTCTACCGCATCGGCCTCTACGACCCGGTCGCCCACCGCTGGCTCTCGGCCACATCCGTCACCGCGGCCGCCAACTTTGCCAAGGGCTACCAGCCACACTTTGTCCTGACGGTGGCCGCGAACAGCCGTCCGATCGCGGCGGCCGTCCGTGGATGGCCCATTGATGCGGGCGCCACGCGCGACTTTGGCCCGCAGGCGACGGTGGTGCCGGTGGGCGTTGGCAAGACGCCGTCGCTGAACCGGCCGGTGGTCCTCAGCCCCGAGGGCAAGAAGGTGGGGGAGCCGGAGGAGAAGAGCTTTCTGCAAAAGTGAGCACACGTATTCTTTCTTGTTTCATCTTTCTTCTCTCCGTGCTAACACATCGCTTCAGGTACTGGTGGATGCTTGCTATCGGCGTCTTGGTGTTGACAATGGGCGGCGGCGACAAATAAGACGTGTACGACACGTTGGCATCGAGAGAGAGCAACGGACGCAGAACCTGGGGGCAGGACGTGGACATGGACACAAGGACGAATGCCGTGGGCTTGGATACCTCTGCAGATCCTACCATGATGGTAGCTTTATATGCTGCATTGGAGATGCCAGCAGCCTTGCAATAGACAGCGGCCCTGCTTTGTGTCTTCCATAAAAATACTTCTACGACAGCTCTCCATGTTGCCCTCAGCTAGAAGAGTGAGATCAGCTCGCTCTGAGACCGATTCGTCTCAGGACTGCTCCATATATACTAGTGTACACTTTTGGCGTATCGTGCAGAAGGAAGCGGTTTCCCCGAGAACTTTCAGCCCCACAAAAAAGATCGCTCTGCCCAAATAAACTCTTAACTGCGACAGCTCCCCTTTGGATCTGGCCACAACAATAACAAACTCGGTCTTTTGCGCGCACCACCCAACCGGTTTTCCCCTTCTCTGCTCTTCCGCCATATCTATCCAACGCTCTACGCTGCGCCTGCTGCTACCGCACACATCGTCCACAATGGCTTCCAACGGCAGCGGCGTGACCGACCCCACTAAGGCCCCTCGTGTGGTGTCGGAAGCAGTCAGCAAGGGCAAAGGCAAGGCCGCCGAGGACGACACCATGAAGGATGCCGGTGCCCCGGCCCACGACGACGAGGACGATGACGAGGAGGACGAGGAGGACGACGGTGCCGAGGTGAGAATGCCTTGCCCATTCCGGCTGGTGGTGGCAACAAAACTAACAGACTCTGCCTCAGGTTGACGAAGAAGGTATGGCGGCCGGAGGAGAGCCCGCTGCCCCTACATACATGCTAACCAAACACAGAAGACAATGACGACGACGACATGCAGGGGATCAACCTCGAGAACGTGGTCGGCCGCCGCACGCGGGGACGGGTCATCGACTTTGCCAAGGCGGCCGCGGAGAACCCAGCCGCCGACGACGAGGACGACGATGACGACGACGACTTTGAGGACCCGGACAACAACGACACCAAGATGGACGAGGACTAGAGAGGACTAGAGAGGCCGCAGAACGAACACGAAAACAGGGCAGACGCCCGCTGGGCATGCATACATAGCATCGGATCGAGGATCGGGGCTGGGACGGGGACGGGGACGGCGACTGGACGGCGATGGACTGGTGATGTCGTGATTGTTTTTTTTTTATTCTGTTCCATCTCGTGCCCCCTTTTTTTAGTTATATCTACGGATGGGGATGGCAGGCAAGCCTGGCTCCCAACACCGTCCCAAAGCGAGAAAATACAAAACAAATAAAGCCAAGTGTCGGCCGTGCCGCGTCGACGATCCAGAGAACAGCTGCCGTGGCACAGAATGTCGATGCGTACTCGTACAAACTCACTCGCAGCTCAGATGGAGGCAATGCGCCTCCTCTGGGCGGTGGGGTCTGCCGTTGTGAGGACAACTGCCTGTATTATTTTCGCCCTTGCCACTAGCCTGCAGTGCCTTCCCAGTGTGGCATCTTGCAGCGTGTTCGAGTGCTGCCTACTGCCGTCTCTTTCTGTCGAAAGCAACGATCTGGCTTCTGTCTGCTTTGAGCTGTCACTGGATCGGTCTTCTTCCTCTGCTGGCTTGGGGTTGTAAGCCAATCTGGCCTATGTACCATGGAAGAGGACACCACTGCTATCTTATCCGCTGTAGATCTCCCTTTCCCCTAATTCTCATTGGCGCTTTCTTGTGTCCCTCTCCTTTTCGCTTTGTCTCTGGGCTCTCTCTCCTCTCCTCTACCCATCGCGCACCCGCGACGACGCCTCCCCAACATGGCATCCTCCAGGTAAGACACCCAGCGTCCGTTGCGTGGTCTGTTGCCAGCTGGCAGCGCATCTGTCGGCCAATGTGTCCTCCTGGCTGCCTGCCTTTTACGTCGCTCTCTGCCAGCTGTGCCGGTGGCCCTTCTCCTCTCCGTTCCAGGCTAAGCGCATACCCGTCTCTCTAGATTTGGCGCCTCCAGCCTGCATCAGCGCGATCCTCGCAGTGCGCTGTTCGAGGGCTACACTGGCTCCGGCTCCGAGTCGACCCGGCGCAATGGCAGTGCCAGCCCCGGGCAATACGGTGGCGGCTATGGCTACGGCTACCCGGGCAGCAACGGCAGCGGCCTGGCTGCGCCGGCACACAAGGCCTTCCGGCCAGCGACACCCAACCGGAAGTGAGTGTTCTGCCTCTCTCTATTTGTTTTTTTTTCTCTTTCTTTCTTTCTTTCTTTCTTTTTCTTTCTTTTTTTTCTTTTCTTCCCAAAGCTAACCAACAGGGGCCAATACAGCGACGCCGTCCTCAACGAGCTCGAGAGCCAAAACGACCAGCAGATCGAGGGCATCCTGGGCAAGGTTCGCGTGCTCAAAGATGTGCGTCTCCCTCCTGCACTCCCACTCACACGCCCGTGTTCTGACCCGCTCTCCAGATGACGGTGGCCATTGGCGACGAGATCCGCGAATCGTCGGCCTTGGCCGAGAAGATGAACGACACCTTTGACGCGACACGAACCCGGCTGCGTGGGACAATGAACCGGATGCTGCTCATGGCCGAGCGGACAGGTGTCGGCTGGAAGGTCTGGCTGGGCTTCTTCGCCGCCGTGGCAATGCTGTTCACGTACGTCTGGCTGTTCTAGACGACGTGCGACAGGGGAGCAGCAGCCAAGCGGAGGGAGTAGGACGGAGGGTTCTGTAGTGTATCATCGGGAAAAGGACAGCTTCAAAAGGTACGGGCCAGGTTGCCTCTACCGCGAATCCATGCCTGTATTTATGCTGGTTTCTCCTCTTTCTTGTCCTCATGAATACTCATAATAATACAAGAGAAAGTATGCCGTTGCGCTTCTGCCAGATGAAGCCTACGAATGCAAGACAGCGGTGACACGCGTGTATGCTGCTCCTCGCCTCACAGCCGCCGTATGGCCGGGCTGCTGTCCATCCTGCTGCTTCCATCCTGCGACAGCAGTCCGCTCACGTCCAGGCTGTCGCGGTCGCTGCGTGCGAGGCTGCTGCGGAACCGCCGATGCACCGTCTCGGCTGGCGTGCCCGTGGAGGCCCCCCGGCCCAGAGACGGGTTTCTGGCACCGGCCAAGAAGCGGCGGCGCGGCAGGTCGTCGTCATCGTGGTCATCGGACGCGTGGTCACCGTGACGGCTGCTGTTGACGTTGCCACTGCTGCTGCCGTCGTCGCCGTCTCTGCTGCTCAGCTCCGCCTCCGTGTCGGTGTGTTCATAGCTGCCGTCCAGAATGCTGAGCATCGATGCATCGGGGATCCCGTCGTCCATGTCGGCATCCATATCCATCTCCAACCCGTCGGCCTCCTCGCCGCCATCGCCCACAGGTCCACCACCACCGCCACCGTCGTCCACCGTCTCTTGCTCGTTGTCAAACTCGCCCAGACTGCTGCGGATCCTGCTGCTGGCCTGCCGACGACGGACACCGACGCCGATGCTGGTGTTGTTGCTCTGGCTGCGACGTGGCTGTCGCGCTGATCGACGACGTGCTGCACCGCTTCGCCGGCGACGACCCGCACCACCACCGCTGCCGTCCTCCCGCACCAGGTCGTCTTCCTGCAGCATCTGCGCCTCGTCCTCCTCGTCCAAATCGCCACCCTCGTCGTACAGCCCGCCAATGGCCGACAGCCGCGGCTGGGCCAACATCGCTCGCACGCGGTCCTCGTTGGCACGCATCTGCCGCATCTCGCGCCGCTCGGCTGCTCGTGCTCGGAAGTCCTCCTCGTGCGTGCGTGGCGGAAGGTTCTGCGCTGGCGTCACCGGCATGCCCGCCTGCTGGCTGCCAACATCGTTTCGCACAATGGCCGTGCTGGCCGTCGCTTCGTCGTCGTCCTCGCCCTCTTCGTCTTCCCGGTCCTCCTCCTCCTCTTCCCTGTCTCCCTCTTCTTCGTCCTCTCCGCTGCCCTCTTCCTCTTCCTCTTCGTCTTCCTCCTCTTCCTCCGAGCTCGCAAAGGGATCATCGCCGTCGGCTGCATCGTCCCCAAAGCTGAATCCCTCCCCATCGCCGTCAGGAATCTCGCCATCGAGATCCTGCTCTCCCATGCCGACATCCAGGTCCACCCCCATGCCGTCGTCGTCCCCGCCGATTCCATCGCCGCCTACAGCCATTCCATCCATCCCGGCGCCGCCCTCTGCCTCCAGAGCCGCTTCAGCCTCGGCCTGGGCCAGCTGCTGGGCCAACTCCTCCCGCCGCTCCGTCTCGGCCTGCTCCTCCTGCTCACGCAGCTCTTCGCGGATCTGGAAGAGCGTCTTGGGCACTCCGGGCGGCTTGAGCCATGTCGCACCAAAGTTGGCAATGTGCAGGTTGCGTCGATCCTGAAGGGCCTTTTCCGCATCAAGCCGGGTCACAGAGTTGCGGTCAAACACGGCATAGCGGCTGTTGTTGTGGTGGTGCTGGCCGTGCTGCTGGCCGTGATTCTGTTGGTGGAGTTGGCGCCGGCCGGCTGCGTTACTAACCATTCCAGGGTCACCACCGCCGAAATAGGCGTCGTCAGCGCCATAATAAGAGCCATTGTGGCCGCTGCTAGAGAGGAGGGCCTAGAAAGAGGGATCCCGGTCAACTTGTGGGAGCCGCGTGAGAGTAGAGATCCTTACGTTATACGCCGAGAAGTCCAAGACGAATGACCCCATGGAGTGCGTATTACATGTGACAAGCGGTAGGTGCTCTCACGGATGAAATCCCAAGCAACTCCCAGCTGCACGATGATAATGTCGTCTAGGTCGAGTGTTGGAAGGATATTCACGGGACAACGCGAATCAAAGTGAAATAATAAGTGTCGGGTATCTGGAAGAAGCGTATGCCTGACAAGCCTGGCTAAGCCAGGTGGTGACGTCTGAGAAGAAACGCGATGAAGCTCGTCAATTGGTGTTAACGCGTTACTAAAGAGCTAATATTGGCACCGCCACAACCCCGCGAGGCTGATTACTTTTGAGCAGCCCAGCCGTTTGGTCAGCGCTAAGTGCTGTAATAGTACCCGTAGGGAGGCTTATATTATTATCTGCCTTCTGTATTTGGACATTGGGCCGTCTTACTGCACTGCCTACAGAATTTGCCCCTGGTGTTCTTTAGGATGACGCAGCCCCTACAACCAGCAAGCATTTGTGAGCCATCATATCGCGCATTGCATAGCTTGTCATCCCTCATGCAGCCCTTGCATATAGCATGCTCTCTTAGTGATCGACCTTTGGAGTACGCGTCTCATCACGGATGGCCGCGGAAATGGATGCGGGGTGAGATGTTGACTGCTCTGCCAGGAACGAAGCGAACGATGTTCCCGGTGTCTGACTCCGTCAACTTGTCATAAGCGGATATGGCCTGCAAGACACTAACCGCAGGGGGATGTCTCGTGCAGCCTCGTGCTAGCCTGGAACGGAAGTACCGCAGCAGACCAAAACCTCTTTTTGTCGTCAACGGCGAGCTCAAAAATCCATCTTCAGTAATTTGTAAATGTAATATACTGCATCGTGAGGCGAACAAATCGCAGCCTTCAGGCCTCCTTCTTCTAGTTCCAAGCCCCGCACCGATCGGCAGTACTGAAGAAGTGCCAGTATGACCGCCACCAACACAAATCTATTAGAGATTATTATACTCTCATCGAGAGGATGGGCTGCTTAGCACCCCCGCTTCAAAGAAAAAGAAGAAAAAGAAAACCCTTTTTGTTGAGAGCCGACTCTACGCGTGACACCTTCCGTCTGCATGCATAGGACCATATTTTTCCATAGTGGAGAGCGGGAAAGGAGCTTCGCCCGACTTGCGTATAAAGAGGAGAGCTATGCGAATGGCCGCTCCTTCCCTAACCGGCTGACGCTCTCCTTCCTGCTCGTCTCTTCGTGGTAGCTCTCGAAACTCGCCATCTTTGCCTTTGTGCATCTCGCAGGACAACAGAAGAAAGGCAGACCCTTGCGGCCCGTCACCATGTCCTCTCTCCGCTCGCTGCTGCTGGCAGGCCTCTGTCTGTGCGCCCCGGTGTCTGCTGCCCCCCTCGTGAAGCGTGGGTCCTCGACGATCGCGCTCACGGAGCCAATCGCCCCCCGTGACGATCCGTGGTATTCGGAGCCTGCTGGATTCGAAAACGACGCGCCCGGCACCATATTGCGCATCCGCGAGGCCCCGGGCAACCTGACGACCATCACCGCCAACTGCTCGGCCGCCTACAACATCCTCTACCGCACCACCAACAGCCTGTACAAGCCGACGTGGGCTGTGACCACGCTGTTCGTTCCCACGAACAGCACCGATGCCCTGCTGTCGTACCAGATCCCCTATGACACCACCGACCTCGACGCCAGCCCCAGCTACGCCCTGTACTCGAACACGCCCACCGACGTGACCGCCTCGCTAGGCAAGGGCTGGTTCGTCAGCGTGCCGGACTACGAGGGCCCCCTGGCCAGCTTCACCGCCGGCGTCCTGGCTGGCCATGCTACCCTCGACGCCGTCCGCGCCGTGCTCTCGGCCAGGGACCGCCTCCATCTTCCGGATGGGCTGAAGTACGCCCTGTGGGGATACTCGGGCGGCGCTCTCGCTAGCGAATGGGCGGCTGAGCTGCAGGTCCGATACGCGCCCGAGCTGAGCTTGAGCGGCGTGGCCCTGGGCGGTCTCACGCCCAACATTACCAGCGTCCTGATGACGATCAACAGCAAGCTCATGGCCGGCCTGGCCGTGGTGAGTCGCTCTCCGCCAGAGGGCCGATGGAGCGGGCAGCTGTCGGCAGAAGGCTAACCACAATCCCGGTTGCAGTCTTCCATCATCGGCACCTGCAACCAGTACCCTGAGATCATGGCCTTGCTCGAGTCCAAGCTCAAGCCGACGGGCGCTCTCAACAGCACCAGCTTTCTGGCGGCGCAGAACATGACCCTGAGCGAGACTCTTGTGGCTTTCGCCGGCAAGAACATCTCTGCCTACTTTGTCGACGGCGAGATGGACATCCTCAACCCAATCACCGACAGGCTCATCAGCAACGACGGCATCATGGGCTACCACGGCGTCCCCCAGGCTCCCATGTTCGCGTACAAGGCTGTCGCGGATGAGGTCAGCCCCATCGCTGATACCGACAAGCTGGTCACCAGATACTGCGCCATGGGTGCCAACATCCTGTATCAGAGAAACAGCATCGGCGGCCATTCGGCCGAGCAGACCAACGGCCGTGCGGCTGCTTCAGCCTGGCTGGACAGCGTTCTGGGGGGCACCTACTCGACGACATACAACACGACTGGCTGCACGATCCAGGATGTCGCTCTGAATATCACATCCTCGCCGTACTAGACCATATAACCAACACGATGATCTTGCATGGTGTAATGAGTAATTAACAGGCTGCGTATAATAAAGAATAATCTAGAAGCACAGACTCGTGGATGTATACTCTATACCAAAATGTAATTTAGTTGTAGGAGATTTGGAAGCATGATCTCAAAAACTATGTTTCGGTTGATTGCTTTCATATGCTGTCTGAGAAAAGCCTTTATTCCTCCCTTCGGATAAGCTTCTAAATCCCAACTGTACGAAAGGATTCAAAAGCTGTTGGGTGCTACATAGCTAGCCGGCCTATGCTTCTTCAAGTATGTAATGTTTTCGTGCCTTGTCAACCGTTTAAGCACTCATTAAACCAAATATACAAAAAACTGTCAACAGTGCACATAAGAACAGAGATACGCCATGTGTACGGGAACAGACCATATGGGCGAGCAAGTCACATGATGCAGACCGTTATAAACGCAGCAACTCGAGCACTGTACTGATACTTGGGACCAACAACTCGTAATACAATATCCTGTAAGGCTGGTTGGATTCCCAACACCACGGATATCTGCCTCTTGAGCTGAATTGTCCCAAGAATGTGGATCCAAGTCTCTAGCCTCTACAGGGTTGGCCGAAAACGCAAGCGGCGTATCTTGCCAGTGGATGAATTTTAGACGAGTCCTTGCGTTTTCGTTCCGACTTGTCTCACATTTTGTTGAAATTGACAGGCGGCTGTTGGTGGATCCGAGTTTCCATGAGGTAATAGTGTATTAAGCCTCACACGCCAATGGGCAGCGGAGATCTTTCCCATTACGGAAATCTGGCAGGGCAGGCATCCTCGTGTCCTGTGGCTTTCTACTGACAGCATGAAAGGGAAGAAGAGAAGACCACACAAGAAGCTCACCACATAAGTGGGCCGCTAGCAACGGCTGCGTGGTCTGCACATTCGGCAAAGTGGCATTAAATTGGGACCGGGAAAAGTAGGAACAAAGGGTTTGTGTTGGTCAGCAGCATTGGCACCCGCCCACCCGTGTTTTTGCGACGATGTTTGCAACTGTACGGAGTATGAGCAGCTGGGGTCGATACGTTGATAAGAGTTGGATGACACTCTGGCCAGAGAAGCCGGCAGCCATAGCAGCCAGGACATGCTCGCGGGACGGGCCAGAGCTCCTGTTGATCAAGACTGCAGAGGAATCGGTGTGCCCCCAACCAAGCCAGGCTAGTCGGCGTCTTGGTGTACGAGTACGAGTATCTGCCATGTACGCACTCGGTGCTCCGTACTCCGTACATAGATGCTGAGCTCTGGCCGATTTCGGCGGCCTGGCCAGGAACGAAGCCAGGTAGGCACAACAATACACATAGCGGAAATAGTATACAACGAACGGCTTGTATCTTACGAGTACTTGTGCAGACCACGCTACCGTTGCGTGGGGACCGCATGTCGAAAATTACGAGTACGGGGTATGTGCCTGCTTTCTTGGCAGAAGCCGCTAGCAAGACGTAGATGCAACGAGAAACCCTACGACTACGTTGTATGGTATGCAGCCGCGCATGGGACGGGCTGGCTGATATGGGGGGCTTCGCTCGTACGGAGTACGGAGTACGGAATACGTACGTAAGATGCTCGTACAATACAGCCTACGTGGTATTCTCTTGGCTGTCGCAGTCTCCTGCCGGCCGGTTGCCGGTGATTCTAGTTGCCTCTAGGCAGGACATGAGAGCTGGACAGGACTCCCCTTGCCGTCGTGACGAGTTGCACAAAGGCCCGGGACCTGTGACAGCGATGCCAAGAATCAAATGCGGCCAACCTTATCTATCTTTGCATAGTATGTGATACGTATGTACGCCGTCTACTCCATGTTTTATCGCTCTGGTGCGCACGATAGCATTCGCACTCGTAGCCCGCAAGTATCGACACACGACAACTCGCAGCAGCACGAATACGTGTTAGATACGATACTGGCCAAAAGAGCGCTAGCGAGGCAGGCTAGCCTATTGAAACCATCTCGGAGATGCGTGCCCCCCCCCTTTCCCCTCCCCTGTATCGTCTGTGCGTCGGGACGATCTGAAGTCCAATGTAGGATGACTCGTTACGTTGTAGCGTGGTACGAGCTCTCTGGCCGTCTCTCGCTGTCTCTCTCGCTGCTATCATATCCTCGTCCGGCCGAGATAAGGCAGAAGGCTGGGAGCATAGCTTTTGATTGGCTGCAGCGGGCAGTTTTCTGTTGATGATTTATTGACAAGGGATTTGGTCACGGGGCCAGTGGAAAACCCCCTCTTTCAAGGCATGTGTCTGCATCCCAGTTGGCCGGAGATGAGCCTTTTTCCACCCCCTCCTCGTGTGGTGCTTTTTACCCCACCGATCCTTCTCGTGGGAGGCAAGACGTTGCCGGAACCGGCCGGTGGTGTGTCGGCGTTGAGGCTCTGTCGATGAGGCCATGCCGGAATGCAGCGTGACAGACATCAGGCAATAGAGCACAGCACCGTGTAGGACACGGTACTATGTGAGCAGAGAGGCGTTTGCGCATTTACGAGTGCACACTCGGACTGGAGCACAGCACATGAAAGACTCAGCCAGCAGAAAAGCGGAAACGGCTGAAATGCCGAGATCCGGCCGCAGCAGCTTGTCCGTTCACGCAGCACGGGCAAGTCGAGTCGAGCGGACGCAAAATTTTCGTCTGTCCAGAGGCGACATCGGCGGCTTTTTTTCGGTTTCACCATTCTTGTTGGAATACAGGCCGGTGTGATTGGATGGAATCGAGGACCGACAGCTGGAGGGGGCAAATCCAAAAAGGGAACCTCTCAGGGCTCTGGCTGGAATGACGGCAGCCCCCGGGGACATAATGACGAAAAGGGCCAGTCCACTTCTGGGCCTAGCCAACGAGCTGGCAGCGCTTCAGCGCTTCCCCCAGTCAGCACCGGCAGGCTACGGCGCACGGCTGTTCCTCCGAACGCACAAAGTTACATATCTTGGTCGTAGTCGCAAACGCTAACTGAACATTGGCTACGCGAATTCTGGGAGAAGGACAGCTCACGTTGCATGGCTCCGGCCAATCACAAGAGCGGAATAAAACTGCTAGGCTGGTCAGGAAAAAAATAGCAAATAAGGCTACACCAGAGGCGAGGATGGAGATGCCGGGGAGCGGAGGGAAAGTCCCGCAACGTGGCACAGCCCTTTTTCTCGTTTTTCGTCTTTTTTTCCTTTACTCTCTTGGAAGAGAACGACTGGCTGTTGCAGGGAAAGAAAAGGCGAGTCCATGTCACATGACCCAGTGCCATCCCATGTCGTCACGACCCCAGGGCAGGGAAGTAGTCCGTACTATGAAAGGTATGAGTGGTATTGCCCAAATCGTATTTTGTGATCATGGCCAGGGCCCGGGCGTGTTGTATGGTTGGCTGCTTGCAGGCCTTAGTCTCGAATACTGTTCCCCCACTTCTAGCGTATCTTTTTGCCCCCAGCGCCATCTTCCACATGCTCTTCCCTTCGTTTTATCAATTCCCCATCGCTTGATGGACGCGAGGAAAAAAAAGGCCAGCTCCGACACCGTTCGACTCGAGTCGGGTCGTCTAATAATCCCACGCCAGAGGGCCTACCCACAGTCCACCCCCATCCTGTAGCCGTGGATGTGTGTCGGTCTTGTTCCATCCATCCTAGTCCGGACTGCTGCTGCTCCTTCATATCCCCCTTCACGCCTGATCCATATAAGCTGCTCTTCGCCCCCCTTCGCCCCCCCTTCAACCTTTTTTTCCCTTTCTTTCCTTCTCTTTTTCTTCCCCCTCCCCTCTCTTACTTCTTTCTCGCCCTCTCGCCAGCCGATACCAGCCTGCTTGTGCATCTGCTTTGCCGAGATATTATATACCCAATTCGGAAATATCGTGATACCGGTATCCGTTTCCGCTTTTCTTCCCTGCTGCTGAGGCACCTTCGCGCCCGGATTTCCAGCGGGCCACCAAAAGGTAAGGCTTTCTTCTTTTTTCGTCCTTGTTTTCCGTCTTTCCGCCCGGTGGCACACGACCATCCGCGCGATCATCGGCACACACCATGCGACCTGTACCATCCCGGACTGGTCCTGGCGAGCCTTGTTCCGGCCCCCAGTACCGAAGCAGCGCAGGCACTTGCATGACACGATCAGCTGGACGGCAGAGATGCTGCACGAGAGCGGAAGCAAGCGCAAATCCGGTCCCCAGAGACCGGAGGCATGGAGAATCGGACTTCGAGGGGTGCACCCGCTGCTGCAGCACAAAACCCCAGAAATAGGCGGCGCATGCTTGGATTGCGGCGCCCTGATTCGTCTCTTGGGCCTTCCGAACTCCTCTTCCCGCTGGCTCCCCATTTTTCCTACAGGGGTCGCAATCGCGACTAGCCTTTTTCTGCTTTTTTTCCCCTCCGTTCCCTATGTCATCATTCTGCGGCCTTTGCAAGAGGAACGAGAAGCAGACGAGAAGGAAGGAACAGGATTGCCTCTCCTAAGCGCTGGAGCTTCCAATTGGCTGAGCACTAGGCGGCTCTGATTGGTCAATGTCTATCTCATCGGGGCGTCGAAGGCTGTGTCACTTTTCTTTGAAAGCGAAAGGACATGTCTTAGCAATATTGGGCCCGAATTATTCGTCTTATCTGGTGGTTGCTCTTTGTCCACTGAGTGGGCCTCCAGAAGCTTCGCAACGAGGAAACAGACTGAATTGACGGCCGGGTTGAATTGAGATCGGACTGAAGCTTTTTAAACAAGAAACTAACAGACTCAGTTACAAATCCAGATTTATCTGCCGAGCAGTATCCTCTGCTCTGTCACATATCCACCTATCGAACTCTGCACGTCGCTCTTCTCGAAAAGGCTTGCCTAGCATGGGACTGACGGCCGAATTCGACGATCGAAACATCCACAACGACGCCGCGGCCGAAGAATACCATCCCTATGAGTATCAGACGGACAACAACAGCTCTTGGGCTGGTGCTCTGCCGGTGAAGCAGGGTCTGTACGACCCCAGCTTTGAGAAAGATGCCTGCGGTGTGGGTTTCGCCTGGTGAGTTTTGTTTTATCTTTTTTCTTCTCTCTTCTCTTCCTCCGACTAACTCTTGCAGCAACATCAAGGGTGTGGCGAGCCACAAAATCGTCAGCGATGCCCGCAATCTGCTCTGCAACATGACCCATCGGGGTGCAGTTGGCTCGGACGCTCGTGATGGTGATGGTGCGGGTGTGATGACGTCGATCCCGCACAAGTTCTTTGTGAAGAACTTTGGGCGTGATGCGAACATTGAGTTGCCGCCGCCGGGCCAATACGCGGTGGGCAACCTGTTCTTCAAGCCGGACCCGGAGACACTGCAGGAGTCCAAGCGGCAGTTGGAAGACATTGCCGAGTCGTTGGGCCTGCGCGTGCTGGGATGGCGAGAGCCTCCGGTGGACTCGAGCCTGCTGGGTCCTGCGGCAGCGTCGCGCGAGCCGATCATCCTGCAGCCGTTTGTGGTGCTGCAGTCGGCCTACGGCACAGGCGTCGTGCCGCAGACGACGAACGCGGCCTCGTTCGACTCGCGCAAGTTTGAGATCCAGCTGTTTGTGCTGCGCAAGCGGGCAACCCACACGATTGGGCTACACAACTGGTTCTACCTCTGCTCGCTGTCGAACAAGAACATTGTGTACAAGGGCCAGCTGGCGCCGGTGCAGGTGTACCAGTACTACCACGACCTGGTCAACGCGGACTACGAGGCGCACTTTGCACTGGTGCACTCGCGGTTCTCGACCAACACGTTTCCGTCGTGGGACCGGGCGCAGCCGCTGCGATGGGCGGCGCACAACGGCGAGATCAACACGCTGCGCGGCAACAAGAACTGGATGCGAGCACGCGAGGGTGTGATGCAGTCGGACGTGTTTGGCGACGAGCTAGAGCAGCTGTTCCCGGTGGTGGAGGACGGCGGGTCAGACTCGGCGGCGTTTGACAACGTGCTGGAGCTGCTGACGATCAACGGGGTGCTGTCGTTGCCGGAGGCGGTGATGCTGATGATCCCGGAGGCGTGGCAGGGCAACACGCACATGGACCCGAAGAAGGCCGCGTTCTACGAGTGGGCAGCCTGCCAGATGGAGCCGTGGGACGGGCCAGCACTCTTCACCTTTGCAGACGGCCGATTCTGCGGCGCCAACCTGGACCGCAACGGACTGCGGCCGTGCCGGTACTACATCTTGGACGACGACCGCATCATCTGTGCGTCGGAGGTGGGCACGATCCTGGTAGAGCCGGAGCGGGTGATCCAAAAGGGACGGCTGATGCCAGGACGCATGTTGTTGGTGGACACGGTGGCCGGCCGGCTGATCGACGACTCGGAGCTCAAGGCGGCGGTGTCAAGCCGGCACGACTTCCGGTCGTGGCTGGATCAGGAGCTGGTGACGCTGCCGACAGTGCTGCAGACACTGGAAGGACAGAAGACGGTGGCACTGGCGGCGACGCCGGACGCATCGACGGTGCAGACGGATCCGCTGCTGCAGGCGTTTGGCTACACGTACGAGCAGGTCAGCCTGCTGCTGGCACCGATGGCATCAGACGAGAAGGAGGCCCTGGGCTCGATGGGCAACGACGCACCGCTGGCCTGTCTCTCGCCCGGGCCCCGCCTGTTGTACGAGTACTTCCGACAGCTGTTTGCGCAGGTGACGAACCCGCCGATCGACCCGATCCGCGAGTCGATTGTGATGTCGCTGGAGTGCTACGTGGGCCCACAGGGCAACCTGCTCGAGATGGACGCGACACAGTGCAACCGGCTGCTGCTGCCGAGTCCGGTGCTGTCGATCCCGGAGCTGCGGGCGATCCAGAACATGGCAGTGCTGCACCCGGCTTGGACGGTGCGGACGATCGACCTGACGTTTCCCAAGACGGAGGGCGTGGCCGGCTACGTGCGGCACCTGGACGAGATTTGCCGGCAGACGACGGCGGCGATTGAGGCGCACGACCGGGTGATTGTGCTGTCAGACCGAAAGACGTCAGCGACGCGGGTGTCGGTGTCAGCGCTGCTGGCATCGGGCATGGTGCACCACCACCTGGTGTCGAACAAGTGGCGATCGCGGGCGGCGATCGTGGTGGAGACGGCGGAAGCGCGCGAGGTGCACCACCTGTGCGTGCTGCTGGGCTACGGAGCCGACGCGATCAACCCGTACCTGGCGATGGAGTGCATCATGAAGCTGAACCGGGAGCGGCTGCTCAAGGCGCGGCTGAGTGACGAGCAGCTGGTGCAGAACTACAAGCACTCGTGCGACGGCGGTATCCTCAAGGTGATGAGTAAGATGGGCATCTCGACGCTGGCCAGCTACAAGGGCGCGCAGATCTTTGAGGCGCTGGGCGTGGACGACGACGTGGTCGAGCGCTGCTTCAAGGGCACAGCGACACGGATCAAGGGCGTGACGTTTGAGCTGATCGCCGAAGACGCCTTCCGGTTCCACGAGCGCGGCTTTCCGTCGCGTCCGACGGCCACGGTGCCAGGCCTGACCGAGTCGGGCGAGTACCACTGGCGCGACGGCGGCGAGGCGCACATCAACGACCCGACCTCGATTGCCAACATCCAGGACGCCGTGCGGACGAAGAACGACAAGTCGTACGAGGCGTATTCGCGGTCCGAGTACGAGCAGATCAAAGCCTGCACGCTGCGCGGCATGCTGGACTTTAAGTTTGACGAGGCCACACCCGTGCCCATCGATCAGGTCGAGCCGTGGACTGAGATTGTGCGTCGCTTCTGCACGGGCGCCATGTCGTATGGTTCCATCGCCATGGAGGCGCATTCGACCCTGGCCATTGCCATGAACCGTCTTGGCGGCAAGTCCAACACGGGTGAGGGTGGCGAGGACCCCGAGCGGTCGCAGGTCATGGACAATGGCGACACCATGCGCTCGGCCATCAAGCAGGTCGCGTCTGGCCGCTTTGGCGTCACGTCTGCCTATCTGGCCGACTCGGACGAGCTGCAGATCAAGATGGCCCAGGGCGCCAAGCCGGGCGAAGGCGGCGAGCTGCCCGGCCACAAGGTCAGCAAGTCCATTGCGCGCACGCGTCACTCGACCCCCGGCGTTGGCCTCATCTCGCCGCCGCCGCATCACGACATCTACTCGATCGAGGACCTGAAGCAGCTGATTTACGATTTGAAATGCTCGAGCCCCAGGTCACGTGTCTCGGTGAAACTTGTTTCCGAGACCGGAGTGGGGATCGTCGCTTCTGGCGTGGCCAAAGCCAAGGCCGACCACATTTTGATATCTGGTCACGACGGCGGCACGGGAGCATCACGCTGGACAGGAATCAAGTACGCCGGCCTGCCATGGGAGCTGGGCCTGGCCGAGACTCACCAGACGCTGGTGCTCAACGACCTGCGTGGCCGTGTTGTCGTGCAGACGGATGGCCAGCTGCGAACTGGTCGTGATGTCGCCATGGCCTGTCTGCTGGGCGCAGAAGAATGGGGCTTCGCAACAACTCCTCTGATCGCCATGGGGTGTATCATGATGAGAAAGTGTCACTTGGTTAGCATATTCTTGCTCCCCGGCGATTGTTCATTATGCTAATACTTCAACAGAACACATGTCCTGTCGGTATCGCGACTCAGGATCCTGAACTTCGCAAGAAATTCAAAGGCACTCCTGAACACGTGATCAACTTCTTCTACTACATTGCCAACGAGCTGCGGGCCATCATGGCCAAGCTCGGCTTCCGCACGGTCAACGAGATGATTGGACACGTGGAGATGCTCCGGGTCCGCGACGACCTGCGCACCAAGAAGACGCAGAACATTGACCTGTCGCTGATCCTGACGCCGGCTCACAAACTGCGGCCAGGCGTGGCGACGTTCAACGTGCGCAAGCAGGACCACCGGCTGCACGTGCGGCTGGACAACAAGCTGATCTCGGAGGCCGAGCTGACGCTGGACAAGGGCGTGCCATCACGCATCGAGTGCGACATTGTGAACACAGACCGCGCCATGGGCACGTCGCTGTCGTACCACATCTCGAAGCGGTTTGGCGAGGCTGGTCTGCCGACCGACACGGTGCACGTCAACATCAAGGGCTCCGCAGGCCAGTCGTTTGGCGCGTTCCTGGCGCCGGGCGTGACGCTCGAGCTGGAGGGCGACGCCAACGACTACGTTGGCAAGGGCTTGTCGGGCGGCCGTCTGATCGTCTACCCGCCACGCTCAGCCGTGTTCCGGGCAGAGGAGAACGTGCTGATCGGCAACGTGTGTCTGTACGGGGCGACGAGCGGCACGTGTTTCTTCCGCGGCGTGGCGGCCGAGCGGTTCGCCGTGCGCAATTCGGGTGCGACGGCGGTGGTGGAGGGCGTGGGCGACCACGGCTGCGAGTACATGACAGGCGGCCGGGTGCTCATTCTGGGCAGCACGGGACGCAACTTCGCGGCCGGCATGTCGGGCGGCATCGCGTACGTGATGGACGTCAACAACGACTTCTTCGGCAAGCTCAACACGGAGATGGTGGAGGCGTCGAGCGTGGAGGACCCCGAGGACATTGCGTTTGTGCGCGGCCTGATCGAGGACCACCACCACTACACCGGCTCCGAGCTGGCTGCCCGCATCCTGGTGGACTTTAGCCGGGCGCTGCGGCGGTTCGTCAAGGTGCTACCGGTCGACTACAAGCAACACCTGTTGGAGGAAGCAGCCAAGGCGGCCGAGGCGAAGCGGGCAGAGTACAACCTGCCCAAGGAGACCAAGGCCAAGGCGAAGACGGCGACAGCGGCATCGCACGGCAAGCTGCAGGATCTGGAGGACAGCGTGGGCGACCAGGCAGCCGACAAGAAGAAGAAGCTGGTGCTGGACAAGACGCGCGGCTTCATGAAGTACCACCGGCGCGCAGAAAAGTACCGGCCAGCCAAGACGCGAGTCAAGGACTGGGCCGAACTGTCGAGCCGGCTGGACGAAGACGAGCTCAAGTACCAGGCAGCCCGCTGCATGGACTGCGGCGTGCCGTTCTGCCAGTCGGACTCGGGCTGTCCGCTGTCCAACATCATCCCCAAGTGGAACGAGCTGGTGTTCCAGAACCAGTGGCAGGACGCGCTGAACCGGCTGCTGATGACGAATAACTTCCCCGAGTTCACGGGACGGGTGTGTCCGGCGCCGTGCGAGGGTGCCTGCGTGCTGGGCATCAACGAGGACCCGGTGGGCATCAAGTCGATCGAGTGCGCCATCATCGACCGCGGCTTCGAGATGGGCTGGATGGTGCCGACGCCGCCGCCTGTGCGCACGGGCAAGAAGGTGGCCATCATTGGCTCAGGGCCGGCCGGACTGGCAGCGGCCGACCAGCTGAACCGGGCGGGCCACTCAGTGACGGTGTACGAGCGAGCTGACCGGCCGGGCGGCCTGCTGATGTACGGGATTCCAAACATGAAGCTGGACAAGCGAATCGTGAAGCGGCGAACGGACTTTATGGCGGCCGAGGGCATCGACTTCCGGTTGGGCGTGGCAGTGGGCGAGGACGGGTTGACGCTGACGAAGCTGAAGTCTGAAAACGACGCGGTGATCCTGGCGACGGGCGCGACGGTGGGACGAGACCTGCCGATCCCCGGACGCAACCTGGAGGGCATCCACTTTGCGATGCAGTTTCTGCACCGGAACACCAAGTCGCTGCTGGACTCGGAACTGGCGGACGGGTCGTACATTTCGGCGCGGGACAAGGACGTGGTGGTGATTGGGGGCGGCGACACGGGCAACGACTGCATCGGGACATCGCTGCGGCACGGGGCCAAGTCGGTGACCAACTTTGAGCTGTTGCCACAGCCGCCGGACGAGCGGGCGCGCGACAACCCGTGGCCGCAGTGGCCACGCGTGTACCGGGTCGACTACGGCCACACAGAGGTGCGGCAGCACCACGGCAAGGACCCGCGCGAGTACTGCATCTTGTCGGAGCGGTTCCTGGACGACGGCCACGGCCGGGTCAAGGGCATCGAGACGCAACGGGTCGAGTGGACGCGCTCTGCTTCGGGTGGCTGGGACATGAAAAAGGTCGAGGGCAGCGAGCAGTTCTTCCCGGCCGACCTTGTCCTGCTGGCCATGGGCTTCCTCGGGCCCGAGGCGCGTGTGCTCGGTGATGAGATTGAAAAGGACGCGCGCAAGAACGTGCAGACGGCCCCTGGTCACTATGCCACCAATGTGCCCGGCATCTTCGCCGCCGGCGACTGTCGCCGTGGCCAGTCGCTCATCGTCTGGGGCATCAACGAGGGCCGCCAGGCCGCCCGCGAATGCGATCTGTTCCTCATGCAGTCCACCAGCCTGCCCGTCACCGGCGGCATCGTCAAGCGGACTGCCCAGGAAGTGTTTGCGGCAATGGCGTGAGGTGGTGGGAAGGCTGGCCAGGACGGTGGCCGTGGTTGATCGTTTCATGTTGGTGGTTGCGCATCGCATTGCATCGGTTGTGTATATACAGAAGCGCTACGTAGAAAAGTGTCGTTGGATTTGTTTTGATGTTTCTGAATGTCCTCGTTCATCCAATATGGGATTTGGGTTCTACAGTATGTGGCCAAAACGTGCATAAGTAGGGGGCCAAACGTCGCGGTGTTGACCATAGCACGCTTTCCAAAGAAATGAATCGTTGTTTTCAAGAGTTGCGCAAAGTAGCGCGACGACCTCAGTGGCGATCGTGGGTATGGCAAACAGGTAAGAGCGCTTTACAATACAGAGTACGGACAAGGAGACAATTGACCAAACGGTAGCTAAACAACCCCGCCTCGATAGTATAAAGGCCATCTGGTAGACTCCATAGCATCAACGCACAGGGTTTACGGTATATGTCGTTCGATGCTTCTGAACGGAGGTGAACGGTGGTAAACGGACACCTTGGCATGGGTTTTTATATGGAAGAACCTCTGCAGCGATTCTGACCCAGATAGATGGTGCGCCATGGTACCCGGCGACTTCCGTTCCGGTTTCTGTCAGGGCTGTGACAGAAATGCCGCAACTAAGAGCCATCTCCTTGGCACCCAGCATGGTCTTCTGGTGTTCCTGGCATTGGCTGATGCGGTATGTGTTGTGGCTCTTTACGTAGCAGCCATCTGTGATAAAAAGGCCGGGAAGAAAACCTAGCTTGATAGATCCCGCCCAGATATACATATGCGTTATGGTTATGGCGTTTGCTGGTGCGGGGAGTTTAAACCGATATGCCGGTGGATAAAAAGCGTTGCTTGGCCTGTTAGCAGTTGCACTGGACTGCTGCAGAAATCAAATGCTTGTCTTTGGATAAGCAACAACATCCCATACCGTCTCTTGACAGTTACTTTAACCAAGTACTGCCTCCGCTCGTCGGTTACGTTCAACAATAACCAAATAGGAAGGGTGCTAAGGTGAGATGATATTTAATGTTTCCAGTATTGTAGTGCTTCTACTGTAATGTTTCCAATGTATGGTTGTGGTGTAATGTTTCCAGCGTTAACTCTTCTGCGCATAGGCAGCTACAACCCTTAATCGGGACTCCTCGCATTGCTCTCCTTCGTCCGGAACGTCGCCAGAATATTCCAGCGTTCTTGCAGCAGTCTGGAGTACTGCCTCTTGTTCAGCACTTCGCACTCTGCAAGAGTGTTTATAAAGAGAGGCAAGCCATACCCAGCGTCTTCCGAATCCAGACTAGCGATATAAGCTCTCCGTGTAAAACGCAGAGACACGTCAACCTGTGCTGTGCTACGGCTGGAAACATTGCCCTTTTCTTTCACCGGTGGGCTGGCCTTCTCTCTCTTTCCTTGGAGAGAGTTGCCGAGAGTGTCGACAAAGTGGGCACCTCCGAGGCTATTGGCGAAGACGAGTACTGCCTGTGGCTGCATCATGTCGGACGCGTACATAAGCATCTAGGCCGTGATTCAAACCGTTACCAAGTCCACCTTGAAGGCGGGATCGGCTGCAATCCACAACAATCATTGTCCGTCGAAAGTATTCTCTCTACAAAGCAGACGAGGACATCACGTGTGGACAGCTACGAGCTAACCAAATATGGATCTTACATAATCTATACACACCATAAAACTCACTCCGCACGTGTGCACATGCACCCTTCTGATAGGCCAATAAAATGGGCTCAGCAGAGAGACTTCTTTCTGCAGACGACAGCTGAGGTGGAGAAGGCAAAGCTCTGGAACAAATTCGCAGTAGAAGAACAACGACAGCCCTTGGTGTCGCCCCATTGCGTCCATTCTTTCTTTTCCTCTGCCACGCCCAATCCACACTCCAGCCGTGCTGCGATATCGAATACAATGCGTTTCGGCAAGACTCTCCGCGAGTCGGTCTATCCTCCGTGGAAAGACGCGTACATTGACTACACCAAGCTGAAGCGGCTGCTCCGCGACGATGAAGACGAGGGATCCGACGCCGAGGGCGGCGAGACGGGCTGGACGGACGAGGACGAGAACCGGTTCTGCGACGAGATCTTCAACGGACAGCTCGAAAAGGTGGCCCGCTTCCAGGAAAGCCAGTCGAATGCGCTGCGCGAACGGACCGACGCGGCGTTTGCAAAACTCAAGGACCTTACGCCCGCCAGCGAGGAGGGCGAGGGAGGAGACGAAGAAACGGCCAAGGCGACGGACAAGGAGGCAGCCGAGGAGGTGGCCAAGAGCGAGATCACGGTGCAGCGGGTGCGGGAGATTGAGACGGAGCTGGACAGCATCACCAACGAGATCCGCGCGCTCAAGCGCTACAGCGGGCTCAACTACACCGGTTTCCTCAAGATGGCCAAGAAGCACGACCGCAAGCGAGGGAATCACTACCGGATCCGGCCGATGATGCAGGTCAGCCTGACGCGGCGGCCGTTCAACTCGGAAGCGGGCTACTCGCCGCTGCTGGCCAAACTGTCGCTCATGTACGAGGCGGTGCACCAGTACCTGAGCCCGGAGGAGACCCATCCGGTCGACCTGGAGACGCCGCAGGAGAAGGTCAACGGGGGCGTGTACACGGCACACAAGTGTAGGTTTTTTTTGGGGGGGTTTTTTTTTTACCTCGCTTCGCTCGCTTTCTTTCTTTTCTTTCCTCGCTTCGCTCGTTTTCTTTCTTTCTTTTTTCCCCTCTCTAATCAGACAGACTGGGTACATCCCGACAACCTGCTAGAGGTCAAGACAATGGTACTGCGTCATCTACCGGCTCTGGTGTACAGCGACTCGTCAGCCAAGGAGGCCGATGCGACGGCAGACCCGACGGTGACGTCGCTGTACTTTGACAACAGCAAATTTGAGCTGTACAACAACAAGCTGGAGCCGAGCGGGGACGCGACATCGCTGCGGCTGCGATGGTACGGACAGCTGGCGACGAGGCCGGAGATCTTCCTGGACGAGAAGGTGGTACGCAAAGACGGGACGAGCGAGGAGCACCGGATCCCGATCAAGGACAAGTACATCCAGCCGTTCCTGGAGGGCAAGTACGGCATGGAGAAGAGCATGCAGAAGATGGAGCGACAGGGCGAGCGGCCGGCCGAGGTGGCAGCCTTCCGACAGACGGCCGAGGCGATCCAGGCGCTGGTGGGCCAGAAACACCTGGAGCCATTGATGCGGGCCAACTACGTGCGGACGGCCTTCCAGAAGCCGGCGGACGACCGAGTGCGGGTGTCGATCGATACGTCGCTGGCCTTTATCCGCGAGGACAACCTGGACCGTGGCCGGCCTTGTCGAGACGCGGCCGAGTGGCATCGCCGCGACATTGATGCCGGCACAGTGACGTATCCGTTTGCAGACCTGCCGCCGAGCGACGTCTCGCGCTTCCCGTTTGCCGTGCTAGAGATCAAGTTGCGGGCGGGCGAGAGCGCGCGCAAGCAGCGGCCGGCCTGGGTGGAGGACCTGATGGCCTCGCACCTGGTGCACGCAGCGCCGCACTTTAGCAAGTTTGTGCACGGCGCGGCCGTGCTGTTTGACGACTACGTGAACCGCCTGCCCTTTTGGATCGGCGATCTGGAGCGCGACATCCGCCGGGACCCGCAGGAGGCGTTTGCTGAGGAGGAGCTGCGACGGGCGCAGCGGGCGGCCGACGAGCAGGCCGTCGGCAGTCTGCTGGGCACGACGGGAAAGCAGGGCTCATTCAAGCCGATGCGGAGCTCACCGGCCGTCCAGTCGGCGTCGTACTTGGCGGACAAGCTGGCGGCCGAGGCATCAGCAAAGCGGACGATGCGAGGAATGGGGATGGGGGTTGGGGAGAACGAGAACGAGAACGGGAACGGGAACGGAAACGGAAACGGAAACAGAGAATCGATCGAGGCCACGAGCAGCGACATCCCTGCGGCCTCCTATGGCACCATCTCGTCGGTGCTCCCGTCCTTTTCGATGACACGCTACGCCAACTGGCATCGGGCCCAGAACCGCGGCCCCGAGCTGCCCGAGGGCGTGACGGAGCCGACGGAGTGGCTGAAGAACGCGGGCCCGCTGCGGATCGAGCCCAAGGTCTGGCTTGCCAACGAGCGCACGTTTCTCAAGTGGCAGCACATTTCGATCCTGCTAGGCAGCCTGGCCGTGGCGCTCTTTACGGCCGCCAGCAGCGGCAGCAGCGGCAGCCAGGCCGTGGCTACCGGCATGGGCGTGGCCTACGTCGCCGTCGCCGCCTTTGCTGGCTTCTGGGGCTCGTACATGCTGCACCGGCGGCGCGAGATGATCGTCGCACGCAGCGGTCGCGACTTTGACAACATGGTCGGACCGGTCGTCGTGACGGTGGCGCTGGTCGTGGCACTGGTGCTCAACTTTGTGTTTGCAGTAAGTGTGGGTGTGGGGGGGTGGTTGTGGTTGTGTTTGTGTCTTCTGTTTGCGTTGTATTTGCGTCATCTACTCGATTATGCTAACATCAACAGTACCGAGCTGCTTTCAAGAGATGGGCAGACAACCCGACAGTATTCGACAACGCAACCATGGCTTATACACAGATATGATGGCGATGGTGCCAGTAAGGACTAAAGGATCGTGAAAGATGCGCAGTATTCCGAAATGTTAGTTATTATGTAGAAAATATGATTACTAAGCACTACCATCGCAACAGTGAGAGGCCGCCAGCACCACAGCCTTGTCTAGCGCCGAAAGCCCTGATGCAAGCCTGCAGGCAGCCGCATAGCGGGACGGACGGAGATGCGAATCATCCAAGCCCAAGTGTGCGAAAAAGCCGCCGTCTCGTCTGACCGCTTGTTCGCATTTCGCTTGTGAGCAGATGGCGCCAAAGGTGCATGGACTTTTAGGAATACTCTGCCATCGCGGTCGCGCCTTCCTCTGGCACGCAACATGTGTAAAACTTTTATTATCCTTGTAGACCCGCTGTCGTCCGAGCTCCTTCCCTTGTGCATCCCCCATCTCGCATCCCGATCTTCACTTTGGCCTCAACATTGCATCCTCGTTCCAGGCTTCGGGGCAGCGCGACAGCCAGCCCACCTTCTTTTTATCGGCACACCCTCCAGCCCTGGTCGTCCCGCCCAACACCCAGACAACGCACGTCTCGCTCGCCCATCCCTGTGCAGCAGGGCGTCTGGCTTTGCCCAAGCTCCACATGTTGGACGCCAACTGAATGTCCAAGGCGCAGTGATCGGTTTGCCCCTCTCGCTGTCCTTTTGCCTTGTCTTTCGCGTTCTATAAACAGGGCCATTTGCGCGTCTGCACGCTCGCGCCGAGCGGCCTGGCACTCCCATTTCACCGCGCCTTGTGCTCGTCTGCATGGCCATGGGCGACAATGAGACAATGAACACCGACGAGAGTCACCCCAGCAAGCGACGATTCTGGAGTGGTCTCTTCCGGTCCCTCAGCACAAAGAAAACCGCCAAGCTTGTAAGTGGGCTCCATGTGTTTGTCGATCCGGCATTCTGACCAGCTCTGGGTCCAGGAAAAGGAACGACCCTGGAAAGAAGCAGATGACGAAGCGACGGTCGAGACACCCCCAGTCCGAGCATTACCAGTCCGGCCTCAGGACCCAGTCCAGCCTCAGGACCTAGTCCGACCGGCATTACCAGTCCGACCGGCATTACCAGTCCGACCTCAGGACCCAGCCGGCGCGCAGACCCAGGTCCGAAAGCAGAAGTCGGTCCTGGTTCAGCAGCCACGTCCCCGTCAACGGGTGAGGAGGGACTCGAAAGAGAGGGTTCCCAGCAGACGGACGACGCCACCGACTGCAGCTGCCAGTGTCCCTGCGCCTCCTGTGCCATCTGGACCTCCCGGACCTCCTGCCACCCCGGGTGCCACTGCTGCATGGCGAAAGCACAGGGGTAGCGCCATTCCGGACGGCCGGTCGCAGGTGATGCTGCAGCCTGGTCCGCTGACGGAATGGCCGCCATGGGGAGTGCCGGTGAACGCGGAGCTGCCGCTGAGCAGTGCCATGGAGCTCATCGCCCGTGGCGCGCCCATCCACAACGGCCACAAGCGGGACGTGCCCCACGCGCCGGACGACTACTACACGCTCTACACGACGTCCTCGGGCAACCAGCCGGATGCCACGGCCAACAGCCGGAGCGGGAGGCGAAGCCGCGACCAAATCAGCCGGGACCGCAGCCGGAGCAGCCGTCGAGGCGACCGCGTGGGCCGGCGAGAAGAGGCTGGCGGAAGCCCGGCCGACGGGACTGACGGGACCGATCTGTACGACGCAATGATGGAGCTCATGACGATGCGCACGGCCCAGACGCCTCGAAGTGGGCACGTGCCGGTGCTCTATCCGTGGGAGACGCTGGAGCAGCCGAGCTTTGCCTTTTGCTTTGGCGGACGGCCGGGCACCATCACGCTCAACCACTGGGCTGGGCAGTCAGGGGTACAGCCGCCGTCGATCGCGCTGCGGGACTCGGGGGTGCGTCCGCGCGACGTCAGCCTCGTGGAGATGTGCCAGCGGCTGCGCGAGCTGCAACGCGACGGCCTCGAGGACGACGACCCGGAGCGGCTGTACCGCAACCTGTACCGGCGGCTGTTGCGGGATCCCGATCGTGGCGCCAGTCCGCGACGCACGTTGGACAAGCAGATCACGGACCTGATCATGGCCCTCTCGCGGCCGGACTATTGGATCGACCTGACCGTGGCACGCAACCAGATCGTGACGCGCTTCATCTTTGACACTGGGCCGGCCAGCCACCAGCAGTACGGCCGGTTCTTCCACCAGCTGCTGCTCAGCATCGAGCTTGATCTGCGCATCTCCTCGCGGCTGCACGACGCGTGGGCCAAGGAGAAGCTGATGCAGCAGCTGCCGCCGACGCTGCAGTACGACCTCGCGTTGGCCCGGCGCTGGCGCGAGCACGTCCGCATCGAGAGCTATGGCAAGACGGCCGACCAGGTCCAACTACGCCTGAAGCTCAAGAGCCGCCAGATCCGTCTGCTACGGCGCTTTGCCCGTGCCATGAAGTGGCCCAATCTGGCCGCCATGGTGGCCAATCTTAAGCAGCGCGATGCCGACGGCAGCCTCGAGTCGATCAGCTCCCATGTCATGGCGTTTTTCAGTGGACTTGTATTGCCGGGGGTGAGTTTTTTGCTTCTTTCGTTTCTTCTTTCTTCTTTCTTCTTTCTTCTTTCTTCTTTCTTCTTTCTTCTTTCTTCTTTCTTCTTTCTTCTTTCTTCTTTCTTCTTTCTTTCCTTCGTCTTATCTCCCTCTTCTTTCTCCCGCTAACCCTCAGCCTACTTTCCCATTCATCCTCATGAACGCCCTCATCGACATCGACCCTGACCGCGCCACCGACGACCTGTCGATGCTGACACACATACACCCACACTGCGGCTTCCAGTACCGCAACAGCTACACGTACTGGACGTCCACGTCGATTGTGGGCAAGGTACTGGCGCCGACCTGTCGCGAGCTGGCCGGCTGGGTGGGTCCTGCGCGGCCGTCTGTCGATCTGGGCCGGTCACAAATTGCGCGCATCCGGTCTCGTCGACCGCGACAGCGCCTGACCGTCGACGATGTCGTCTCCATGAACGACCGGTCCGATCCTCTCGGGCCCACGTCGGAGCTGTTCCCCATTGGCGACTACAAGCTCGTGACGACGGATCCGACCAACATCATCGACACGGTCCGGATCGAGCTGTTGAGCCTGCGTCCTGCACCCAAGCCAGACGGCCCGTCCAACGGCGGCGGGACCCCCAAGAGTCCGGGCTGGTTCGACGCCTCGGTGCAGTTTGCCATTGACGGCGTGTCCTGGCCGCTGCGCTTAAACTTTGACGTGTCCTTTATCAGCGCCTGGCCCTGTTCCAACGGGCCGCACCCCCTCTTCTTCGACTATGCCTTTGCCGTGATCCAGGCCGACACGGTCGTCGACGTCCACGACTGGGCCAACGCGGCCTCGCACGGTAACCGGACGGCGTCGCCCACGGTCCACTTTGGAAGCACGCGGGTTCTGGGCCAGCCGTCTGCGCACGTGTCCAAGGACGGCGACGAGGACAAGGTGCTCGTAATTGAGGCGTTTGGCGTGCCGGACAACGAGGTGCTCGCCCGGGCATGGTGTGCCCATTGGGGACTGGGAGCCATTGTGGCGGATGTGAAGACGACATGGTGAGATGAGTTATATTTCTTTCTGTTTACGAAGACTAACTCGACTAACTCGGACAGCATGGCTTGTGCCATTCGCGAAGCATATGCAGCCACCATCACGGTGGTCATCCTGGTGGATGGTCAGGTGATCAACAGCGATGAATAGGCGATGATGACTATACGACATATACGTTTTCGTTTTTTGTATTTTTTCATTTCTCAATTTTTCAATTTTTCAATTTTTTCCCATTGTTTTTTTGTTTTTTCCTTTTTCCTTTTTCCTTTCCCTCTTCCCATACCCCCCTCCTTCTTTTGTCTGTACAAGTATATGGAGTATGAAAATAGTCTGATACCCTGGTTGGCCGGAGGGTTTGCCTATAGTACTAATACGTTGGGTCTTTCATTTCAGAAGCGTGGATTCATTTTGTACTATTGTTGGAAGCAATTTAGCAGTGGGCTTGATTTGATTGCTCTTGATAGAGTATTGCAACGGAAGTGACGTGATATTCACGATTGCCGGCCGATAGAGCATCTCATCTCGGTAAGCAAATTGTAGTTTTTACATTGGATCTACGTACGATGTATAACCTGTCTTTTTTATTTTCTACCACATACTGTAAGGACTCAGACAGACGGCAGCTTCCGGTCCTGGTTGGCGGCCATGACACGGCCGATGCGGTCGAGCAGATCGTCAGAGAGGACGGGCTGGCCACGGGCGCGACGGAGGGTCTTTTGCTGGAGGTGGAACTCGTCGAGGGGCGTGCGCATGCCGGGTGGCGGCAGTCCTGGCTGGCGGCCCTTGACGAGGGCGCGGCCGTAGCGCTTGGCCTCGAGGGCGGCAGCCTGCTCGGCCTCCTTGGTGGCGATATAGGCGGCCGTGTGGCGGGTGCGGAAGCGAGAGTAGCGGTTGCGCAGTTCGTCGAGCACGGCCTCGGGCGCGGGCGGCCGCAGCAGCGTGGGCACAAACGAGACCTGTTCGACATCGATGCGGAGCGTGTCGCCGGGATGGTCTTCGTGTTCGGGGGGTGGAGCAGCCGGCCGTGGCCACGGGATCCGCACATTGAGGCCAGGCACAACACGGGAAAAGGCGAGTCGACGAGTGGCCCGGTCGAGCTGGAAGGCCGTCGCCCGGAGCTCGCGGATGACCACGTCGCGTGTCCGGCCGGTGGTCGCGTCGGTGAGCGGGTGTACCAAGCGGACGGCGTCTATGGGGATGGCCGACTCGAGCTGTTGGACGGCCTGACCGGTTTCCTGCACGAGGGATTCGGCGACAGTGATATTGGTCTGGGGGGTTAGATTAGTTGTTGTTCAGGGGATTACGCCAGTCTCAACTCACCCTCCCAACTCCATCCAACGTCACTGTCCCGTGCTCTGGCCGCAGTTCCTTGACCACGCCAATGGTCCCCTTCCAGGGTCCCTCGGTCACGACGACGCGGTCGCCCACCGCCAGACAGAGCCGTTTCGGCGTGCCGGCCCAGGCACAGCGTGCGGCCGCCTCGCGCGGCGTGATCGGACTGGCCTCGTTTCGGATCCGCCGCACGCTGATCGAGCCCCAGTGCGGGATGCTCTCGCTCGCAAACTGCTCGCCGCCAAACCGGTTCGTCGTGCTGCTGTGGCCGCGGCGCGCTGTGTCCACGGCGGCGCCCGCGTGGTCCCGTCGCGGCGCCAGCGGTCCCATCGTCCACGCCTCCCACCGCAGCCGCCGCGCCTGGCGTGCCTGCACCTGCAGCTCCTCGTTCAACAACCGCCGCGTGTTGCTCGCCTGGCCCGACGCCGCGCCCTCCAGCGCCCGCTCCCGGATCCGGAGCCGCTTGGCCGCCTGCTTCTCGGCCTGTGCCGTCCGGAGCACCAGCTTCTGCATCGTGTCAGCAGGGATGAGAAAGGAACAACAAAAATGAAAAGGCAGCTGCACTCTCGTCCTATCGCGGCTTCAGTTTTTCGCATCGCTTAGTTTTGCCCGTCCGGTCACGTGACTATACCAATTATGTACTCCGTACTCCTGTCACGTGCCAAAGCAAGAGTGGAATGAGACCATCTCGTACGTCTGGTCTTCTCCTTTTCCCGTTGGGGCGCTGCCCCCTTTTCCCCACTAAAAGTCCTACCAACACGCTGCTAGGACTTTTCTGCTCGCCGAGTCCCCACCACTGTCCACATAGCTGACCGCGTCTCGTCATCGGCACAGCGGCGACGACCAGATGCCGGTAAGACCACCTATTAATATCTTACCTTGGGACTCTCGGACAGCCCGCCGCTGTTGGCCATCAGACTCGTATCTTGCATTGCTCGTACGCGTATTCGTCCGGCCGCCTGGCCGTCCTGATACGCCGACCCTGCACCATATCGTACCGTCGACACGCGTTTGCCAACGTTGGCCTGGGGCCCGTGTACGACAACGACGCCTGGCCTGCAATCCTGCTGCATCGTGCGGGGAAGCGTCCGAGGCCGGATCCTGCTGCTGCCTGTGGCCAGAACGGATGGCGCAGGCGTGTCGTCGCAGCAACACTGCAATACTGCAATACTGAATACTCCGTAGAATCCAAAATACAGGGGCCACCACCATACGTTGGTCAGATACATAGTCCCATGCCCGGCCACAAACGCCCTTGCTGCGCCCTGAAAAGGGGGCCCAGAAAGGACGGAGGAGGCAGCCAAGCGCAGGGGCCAGCCCAATCAGCCCTTTTTGGCCTGTTTGGCCTGTCTGGCCCGTTTGGCCCTGACTAGGCGCTCTGCAGGTAGCACGAGCAGGGTTCGCCAGAGGGTCCTACGCTTCCTACGTGCTCGTAGCACTCCTTCCAGCGCTTCCTGCTCCCTCTTCCAGCACCCACTCCCCCTACAGCCCGCTGCCAATCTCAGAGACCGCCTTTTGTTTTCTCCGCCCTGGGCGGCCCCCTTGTCCTACCTATCTTAATTACATTGCCCTTCCCTCCGCCTTTTAATATTTTCTTCCCTATTTCCTCCCCAATTTATTGATCCTCCCTTTCACCCCCGTCGTCCGAAACGCATCTAAAGCTGTCTTTGTGCTGCTCCTCTCCCATTGCTGCTGTTCACCATCCATCTCCCTCGATCACCCGTTTCCCTGGCTCTTCCCATCCCCAACCTTGGAGCCGCCATCTCTGTCGACTTCTCTCCACCCCGTTCCTTCTAACCGTCAGTGTCCGCGGCTTATCGCCCCGAACACCCTGAATCGACTCGTTCGCTTTTCTTGCAATCCCCAAAGACAACTACAATGGCTGAGATTCGCCGGAAGCTCGTCATCGTCGGTGACGGCGCCTGCGGAAAGACGTGTTTGTTGATGTACGTGCTCACTGCTTTGCACCTCGATGGACATACCGACATCGATGGTCGATGCCTCATCCTCCCCTCGTGCCTGCACATTCCTCTGCCTTCTCCAGCTGCCGCGCCATCCAGCTGCCACGAAACCATCAACCTCTACCATCGACCCATTGCCTTCTCTTCCCCTTTACGTCTTGCATCGCTTCTGCTACGCTTGCCATCTCGCTTTTCATTGTCTTGTTCGCCGTTGTAGCTCATTGATACTGACATACCTCAGTGTCTTTTCCAAGGGCACTTTCCCAGAGGTAAGATTACAAGCACCATCATGAACATCGCATTCTCTTCTATTTCCATCCGTTTCCCCGTCTCCCTACCGACGACTACGGCCGGTAAATTCTCGACAGCGCCACAGACCTCTCAGCCGCAACCTGTCGGACAGCAGAAAAGGGGTTCGCTTGGCAAAAAGGCTTCCAAATTGCGCCAAGGCAATTCGAATGAAACGTCAATCGGACAGGCAAGAAAAAATTATGTCGTCTCGCTGGTCTTGCCTTCTGGGTACCGTCACAACGTGGCAGCCTCTGCATTCACCTTTCTGGCCGAGCTCCACTCTCCTCCAATCAACGGACGCCCTATCAACAACAGCTGATCGCCTTATCGCCTGCCGCTCCTACGGCTCCTCTGCATCGACGCACCCATTGCCTGCTTATCCGTGTGCTTTTTTAATCTTGTTCTTGTCTAACAACGTTAAATCGCTCAGGTCTATGTCCCCACCGTTTTTGAGAACTACGTCGCCGACGTTGAGGTCGATGGCAAGCACGTCGAGCTGGCCCTTTGGGATACGGCTGGCCAGGAGGACTACGACCGTCTGCGTCCCCTGTCCTACCCCGACTCGCACGTCATCCTGATCTGCTTTGCTGTCGACTCCCCTGACTCTCTTGACAACGTCCAGGAGAAGGTATGTGGACATGCTGCCGCTTTCCCCCGGCCTAGCCGCGCCTGAAGCAGGATGCTGACAGCACGTGCTCTGCAATACAGTGGATTTCCGAGGTTCTGCACTTTTGCCAGGGCCTTCCCGTCATCCTGGTGGGCTGCAAGAAGGATCTGCGCCACGACGCGAAGACAATCGAAGAGCTGCGTAAGACGAGCCAGAAGCCTGTCTCTCCGGAAGAGGTAAGACAACCAGCCCCAGTGTGCTCGGCCTGCGTAGCCGTGTGCTAACGAGCGCAACAGGGCGAGGAGATCCGCAAGAAGATTGGCGCCTACAAGTATCTCGAGTGCTCGGCCAAGACCAACGAGGGTGTACGCGAAGTGTTTGAACACGCCACACGTGCTGCCCTGCTGTCGCGCACCAAGAAGCCCAAGGGTCGGGGATCGAGGTGCCTAGTCCTGTAAACAGCAGGACGACTCGGCAGCAACAACTCGACATGACAAGCTCGTCTTTTCTACTTTCTTCCTGCCCCGGGCCGTTTCTTCTCGCTAGCCACCCGGCCGGGCCTGGACCCCCAACCGACCGGTTTTGTAATCCATACTTTTCAATATTGGCACCAGGTTTCCCTTCTTTCATCGTGCTCGAGCTGTCTCGATGGCAGGGGACGCATGCTTTCACCAGGGCCATCAGCGGGACGCAACGATGCTCGTCGCCTGACGTAATGGATACGGCTGGGAGTTTTGGTTCTATTTTCGTGCCACGCCAAACACGATCTCTGCCGGGGGGGGCGGCAAGTCGAAGTCGAATGAGGTCTCTGAACACCAAGCAAACAAACTCTTCTCGAATATACCGTGGCTTTTTTATTCCACTCTGTTTTTCTCGACTGCGAAGTAAGGACCAACGCTGCGATTTTGCTAATATTTCTTTATTTTTTCTCGCTCTGCTTTGATGTTCGTTCTGTTTTCTGCTTTCACAATAGCGACGAGAGGAGGAGTGGAGGTGGAGAGCCAAGACCAGGGCGACAGGAGTGAGGGGAGCCGGTCGATACATGCAGGACGGCGGGGAGGCAGAAGGAACGGAGCAGACGTCTAGGTCTGTTGGATGGCAAGACATCTGAAGACCTAGGCCGGTTGGTTGTGTGGTGCTCGGTCAAGTTTTTTTCTTTGTGCTATCGAAAAGAATACCTTCCCCTGCCTCGTCTCTGGGGAAACCTAGACTGGGCTTTTCGAACAAAGAAGTTGTACCACTGGACTTGCTCCCTTTCTTTCGCATTCGCGCCTGTCTATTCAAGTCCGCCGTTTGTGCTGTGTACGTGTGCTGCTTGGCTTTAATGGGCTTCTTCGCTTTTTCTTCAATTTAGTTTCTTGTATTCTGTTGTCCAATCTCCTTGTCCGTATCGGTGCCACATCTAGAAAGAAATGATGTCGCGAAATCGTGGGGTACGTAGAGCGCACGAGACATACTTGACTACAGAGTGTGCCCGGAAATCAGATGTTCAATTCGGATACGGGGACTATTGCTACTCTATCTATGAAAGAAAGGAATGAAGGGCTGGAGGGAGTATAAAATGTGCTCCCATCCTTAATCGACGTGCCGCAATCGTCTTAGACTGGGCAGCTCTGGGTAGAATGGTCAGCACGGCGAAGGGAGGATGGCCTGAAGGGGAATAAACCTACTGCGCCGCAGGACCCGCAGGTCTTGGTCGAACCAGAATAGGCAACACCGCACTTGGGGCAGCTGTGGCCGTGCATTTTCAAATGTGTGAGTTGGAGGTGGGGAGCAAAGGTGCTGAGGATGGTGAGCTTGCAAGAACAGAGACGTTGGCAAGAGATTGTTTGATGTCGGTGAAGAGAGCAGAAAGGTGGGGAAAGGCAAGACTGCCGAGAGGGCGTGTTCTTTTATATATTAGCAGAATGCGAACTTGAGGGTGCGATTAATAGCTGTGCTACCATTCGTCAGCATGACCTGCCCTTTCTCCCTAGGCAACTTAGGCAGAAGCCAGCTTTTCCGCTACTTTGATCAGGCGGCGTCCCTTTTTTTGGCAGCATTGATATCTTGCCAATCGTCATCAAGTGCCATTCTGCCTTGTGCCAGTCGGACAAACATGCGACAGTCGATACGAGACACGAGACACAACGGGGCCCACACGCCAGAGGGGTTGCATTCTTCGTGGAAAGACGGAGGTCTGGACACGACATGCTACGTGGACAGGGGGTTGCTACAGCAAGAGAGGCAATATATTCTAAGAGTTACGGAGTACAGACCCCTTTTCTCAGGCAAAGACGGAGCGCTTGAGCTTGACAAACCAGGGCGCGGCCTTGTCCTCGGGGCCATGCGAGTCGGGCTGTTCGACAGGATCGGGCATGCGACGCCCGGTGACGAGATCGGCTTCCAGCAGGGGCACGACCTTTGTGCGCTTGACGATTTTCCAGCCGAGGTAGAGGACGACGAAGACGACGATGACGACATAGTTGACGACGAAGCCGACGACATCGAAGCCGTCGATGAAGACGCTGTAGCCGGAGATAAAGACGAGGAAGAGGTTGATGATAACGACGAACCAGGTGCCGTAGGGGTACCAGAGGGCGCGGAAGGGCAGGGCCTGGAGGCTGTTGCCCTGGGCGAGCCAGGCCTTGCGGAAGCGCAGGTGGGTGACGCCGATAAAGGCCCAGGCGATGTAGGTGGCCGAGCCGCTGATGGAGGTGAGGTAGCTGAAGATGAGGGCGGGGCCGGTCTTGTAGTTGAGGATGGCGACGAGGCCGACGGCGTTGGAGAAGACGAGGGCGTAGACGGGCGTGCCGCTGCGGTTGGTACGGGCGAAGAAGCGCGGCGCGCGGCCGGCGGCAGCGAGGGCGGCGAGGCTGCGCGAGGCCACATAGAGGGCCGAGTTCATGGACGAGAACTGGGCGGTGATCATGACGACGTTGATGACGTGACCGACCTGCGGCGCACCGGCGCGCTCAAAGGCAATGGTCCAGGGCGACTTGCCGGACTTGCTCGAGGCCGTCAGCAGCTCCGGGCTGTCAGAGGGGACGAGCAGCCCGGCAAAGAAGACGAGGCCCTCAAAGATAAAGGCGCAGCGCCAAAAGGTCTGTTTGATGGCGCGCGGCAGATCGCGGCTGGGGTTCTGGCTCTCGGCGGCTGTGACGGCGAGCATCTCGGTGCCGCAGTAGTAGACGGCGGCCAGCAAAAAGCACTGGCCAAAGCCGTTGATGCCGTGGGCCACGGGCCCGGGATCACGCCAGTACGTGAAGCCGGTGTAGTGGCCGCCAATGGCACCGGTGTTGAGCAGGATGGCGACCAGGTAGCCACCCAGGATGCACAGGACCTTCCAGCAGGCGAACCAGAACTCCATCTCGCCAAAGACGACGACACCCAGCAGCGACGTGGCCTGGTAAAAGGCCCACCAGACGAGCACCCAGGTGTAGCTCGGCACGCGCGACGTAGGGACCCAGTAGGACATGAGGATGGCGCTCGCGTTGAAGTCGCCGGCGATGTTGGTCAGCCAGAGGTAGTAGTAGTTCCAGCCGAGGGCAAAGGCCAGAGCCGGGTCCAGCCAGCGGCCGGCCATCTCGGTGAAGGCGCCCTGGATGGGGAAGAGGGTGGCCATCTCGCCGAGACACTGCATCACAAAGTAGACATCCACGCCGATGACCAGGAAGCAGATCAGCGCGCCGACCGGGCCGCTGTAGGCCACCGCATAGCCGGTGCCATACCAGATGGAGGCACCGACGACGCCACCGAAGCTGATCATGATGAGGTGGCGGTCCTTGAGGCCGCGCTGGAGGCCATTTTCTGGGGGGGGTTAGTGTGTGGGTGGGTGGTGTGGGTGTGGTGAGGGTGATGTGTAGATGAGGATGTGGATGGTGTACATGTTGCGGCATGGTGGATGTAAATGGTTGAAGATGGGTGGATGAGTATGTAAAGGTTGAAGATGAGGTGGATGAGTGCTTGTAAATGTTGAAGCTGAGGTCTAGGATAGTGTAGATAGTGTAGATGGTGTGAATGGTCTGTGAGGTCTGGGATAGAGGGTGGTGTATGTAGGAAGATGAGGTGGATGAGTGATGGGTGTATATGGTTCAAGCTGTGAGGTCTGGGATAGAGTGAATGGTGTACATGTTTGAAGGTGAGAGATCCCCAAGCACTCACCAATCACATTCCCGTTGGCCAAAACGGTCATTCCGTCCACCTCGGACGCCGTGGTCACGGCCACCTTCTTCTCGTCGGACGACATGCTGCTGTTCTACTGTCTGGACCGCAATGTTGCCGGCTTTGCTGTTCTGCCACCAACATGAGCGCCCGCCACTTTATACACCCCCGGCTGCCACGATACGGGACAGCGTGCCGTTCGGAGTGGTCCTGCGGCGTCCGATACGCAGCATCCCGACAGCATACTGCTCGCACACAAGCATACACACACACGTCTTCCCGCGGAAATCTGCGATCCGCGGCCGTCCTGATAATGCAGAATTCCGACAGAACCACTAGGCCGGATTGGGGGCATGATCGTCTAGAACCGAGTTGCCTAAAAGGGTAATATCCTAGCACTGCCTGTCGTTGGACTTTACAGCGCAGCAAAGCATACTACAGGCAGTAACCCCGCTATAGCTGTATTTACAGTGTATTGAGGACTAGTATCTACTCTGTACTGCAGTATTGATTTGATAACCACTAGGACGTATTCTACTGCACATCCACTCACCTCACAATCCCGTTTGTCGCTTGCTGCGCCTTGTCCTGCGACCGCGCCATGCAGGCCTCATACACGACCCGATCGCGCAGCGTAAACGTCGCCTCGTAGTCGCGCGGGATGGCGCTCTGAGCGGCCGTGTTGCGGTTGTAGTCGACGTAGTCGGTGCACGGCTGCCGCGCCGCCGTGCTGCCCTGCTCGATCCGATACGTCACCACCAGCCGCACAAAGGCCGCGTACAGGATCCGGTTCGAGAACGACACTGCCGTGCACACCCGTGACCCGGCCCCAAAAGCCCACTGGAACGGTGCCGGCGTGTCGTGTGCTGCGCCGCCCTTGAGCCACCGCTCCGGCCGGAACTGGTCTGCATCGGCTCCGTAGGTGGAGGTATCTGGAGGTGGCGGTTAGTACAGAGTAGTCCGTATGTCAACCCTTTCTGCGTAGTCATCACTCACCGTGGTTGGCCGCCTGGGTGTTGACCAGGATCATGACGCCCTGGGGAATATGGGCGTCTCCCCAGTCGAACGCGTCAATGGTCTGGCGCGGCGGTAGCAGATGCAGCGGCGGGTAGTGGCGCAGGGTCTCGCGCACAAAGGCCACCATGTACGGACACGTCTCCTCGCTCACGGCCTGGGCAAACGCCTTCTCAGCCGTGCCGTAGGCCTCAATGATCTCCCGGTAAGCCTTCTCCTGCAGGACCTGGCCGGCTGGTGAGGCCAGGTAGGCGATGCCAGCAATGGCCGTGGAGAAGACCGTTTCGAAGCCGCCGGACATGAGGCCGCCCAAGATGGTTTTGACATCCACTGGAGATTAGCGATGTTCACTCCCTTCTCTCTTCACCCCCACTCACTCTTTGTCAGCTTCTCATCCTTGGTCGTCAACAGACCGGCCGCGACGCAGCTGCCGACGGTGCCGGCCTCGATCTTGTCGCGGACCTCCTGCAAGAGCAGTTCGAGCCAGGCATCACGGCGGGCGCGGACGGCAGCGGCCTGGCGCAGGCGACGGCGGTCCTGGAAGACGCGGTAGCGCAGAAAGGGCAGGTAGTCCTGCCAGTTGGCGTTGGTGGAGCGGAAGCTGGAGATGACGTTGGCGTCGGCGAGGATCTGGTGCAGCAGCGGGTCGCGCACGTCGTCAAAGCGACGGCCGTAGCAGAACATCATGACGACGTTGAGGGCGAGACGCTTGGCGTAAATGTGCGGCACCAGCAGACGGGCGCCAGCCTGACCGTCGTCAGCGAGTGCGGCCACCATGTCGGCGGTCTCGAGGTCGACCAGGGGAACGAGGCGGCGGATGGCCGGCGCAGTGGTCAGCGAGCCGACGACGCGGCGCTGCTTCTTTGTCCGCTCGTCCCACGGGTTGCTGCCAATCGTCGCGGCCGACGTCTTGGACACGACGCCGTGGAAGGTGTAGAAGCGCGGCCGGTCAATGGTGTGGGCCTGGTTGGCCACCAGCCATGAGCGCGCGGCGTCGAAGCCGTTGAGCACAATCACTCGCCGGTTGCCCAGCCGGATCTGGAAGACGGGCCAGCCGTGCTGAATGGCCCAGTGCTGCATCGTCGTTGGCTGGTCGTCGCCGAGGATCCGCAGGTGGCCGTACAGTAGTGAGGCGCCCGGCACCTCGGGGATGCCCTGGATGTGCGCCAGGTCGACGTAGAAGAAGCGGAGGTAGAGCAAGACGGCGGCGCCGGCCAGCAGGACGAGTGCGGCTGCCAAAGGCACACAGCCATGGCCGGCCAGTCGGGCAGCCAGGTGGAAGGCTGGGAGGAGGGCGGCAGAGAGGGCCATGGCGAGCTGGAACGAATGAAGCAGTCGTGCTTATCTCAGTCGAATCCAGCCGGGCTGGGTTCTAATATGAGGCCTGGGATCATGCTGGGTTTTGCTGCAGATTTGTGTCTGCGGAGTTGTGCAAGCTGTTGGTGTAGATGGGCGGAGCTATCCGAACATGGCGCAATATCGGGAATGTGAGTGTGGCAGTAGTTAGTGATCGGGGATTTCCGAAGTGGGATGGGAATAGAAGAGGAAGAAGGGAGAGGAGGGAGGAGGGGGAGAAAGGAGAGAAGGGAGAAAAGGGAAAGAAAAGAGAAAGAGAAGAGATGGAAGGAAAAAGAGAAAAAGAAAAAAACAAGAAAAAAACAAGAAAAAAAAGATGGAAGAACAAAATATTAAAATAACAAAACCCCACCCCAAAAACCTCAATCCAGCCCTTTCGAAATCTCCCGGAAGACGTCGTAGTAGTCGCGGCCACCCCGCCAGCAGGGCGCGGCAAAGGCCAGGACCTCGGCGCACTGGAGCAGGGCGCGGGTGTGTAGCGGTGCCTGGACGACCCAGCCGGCGGCGATGGCGGTCACGAGCACGCAGCCGGCCATGAACGCGCGGCTGGCCGCCAGGACGGGCGGCAGGAAGCGGTCGGGCGCGGCGAGGAGGGCGTGGGCGCTATGGGCGAGGCGGCCGGCGTGTCGGACGACGAGGGCGTGCAGGCCGAGGCCATGGGGCGAGGAGGCGCAGTCGATGCAGGGCGCATGGTCGACGAGGCGGGGGAGCAGCAACAGCCAGGCCTCGTGGGCGAGCGGCTGGTCGGGCGGCAGAGCGTGGAGGACGGCCAGGACGGGGGTCAACGACGCGTCAGTGGTGGGACAGCGTGGTGTCGTGGTGTGGGGGGCGTGAACGAAGAGCAGGTCGACGACCTGGCGATGGCCCCTGTAGGCGCGGTCGACGTCGGTGGGCATGGCGGTCCCGCTGTCGGTCAGGATGCCCTGGCGCGGGGACAGGACGCAGAGGGCGCGCTCGACGGCGACGAGGACGGCGAGCAGGGCTCGCTGATTGGGGGAGACCACAGACGACGTGTAGTCCTGCTTGTCGTTTTTGTGCTTGCAGTCGTTGTGGCTGTAGTCCTGTTCACGTATGTCGTCGTGCTCCTGCTTGATTTTCCGTCTCTTTGGCGTGCCGGTGTTGACGACGATGGTGTGGTCGGGGGTGGGTGTGGTGGTAGAGCTGGCCATGGCCATGGCCGTCCTCTGGCCTTCCCCCGGTGACCAGCCCAGCCCGAGACACGTCTCGATGGCGCTGTCGACGTAGTCGCCGAGACGGCCGCCGTCCGGGTCGGCCAGCTCGTAGAGGGCCAGCAGCAACAGCACGACGACGGCGTGGCCATCACGACGGGCCACCCGCGGTCCAACCAGTGCGGCGGCCCCGTCGCGACAGGCGCGGGCCACACTTCGCCACGAGGCGGCGTGGTAGCTCTTATGGGCGGCAGCCACAGCACAGGCCAGAAGCACGACACAGCGGTCGGAGGGACGGGCCAACTGGAGGGGAAAGACCGGCTCGACGGCGCGGTCGTAGTGGGCGAGGAGGAGACGGAGGGTCTGGGGGGGGATGGGGGAAGAGGGGGTGTGAGAGGGGGTGTGAGAGGGGGGGGGATGGTGCAGACGATCCAGGACATCTACCCGCTCACCCACCACCGACGGCGGCGTCACGGCCACGCCCAGCTGCAGGAGTTTGCGGATGGCACAGTCGCCCAAGACGACGGGTGGTGTCGGTCCCAAGACCAAGGTCTCGTCACAGGATCGTGTCGGCAGCTCGAAGCGGGCTGTCGTTGTTGTTGTTGTTGTTGTTGTTGAAGCAGCTGCTGCTGCTGCCCGTGCCACGGCTCGCTCGTCTGCCGCCAGCACGGCCGTCAGTTCGTCCACACGGTCACGCAGGCTCTGGATGTAGCTGCGTGGCACATCTTCCTTGAGCACGTGGTCGTAAAACGAGCAGGCCAGGCCGGCCTTGTGGCAGTTGCGACAGGCCGGTAGCTGGGCATCGCACTAGGCTGTTAGGAGAGGAGGAGGAGGAGGGGGACGACGACGACGATGACGATAAACTCACCTTGATGCGTCGTGCCCGACAGCGATTGCACGTCTTCAACATATTGCTTCGAAACGTCTGGACTTCCCTGCTGAAGACGGAAAGGAAGGTGCGACCTACCCCGTACTTACTTGTTCCCCCACCTTGCACCCGGGCCGGTGCGCAGGCAGGAGCGATGGAGGCTTATCAACGTATGTTGTCGTATTCTTTATCGGTGCAACCAGACTTGCTTGACTTGTTTCGTTCTGTTCCGTTCTCTGTCTCTGTTCCGTCCCCTCTCGTCCCTCGTCCCCATGGCTCACTTCCGATGGACAGCACAATCGCGATGCAGATGCAGCTGCAGCTGGCCAGCACCGGGCGCCGATCGTCGTCCAAGGTGTGTGCGCGCTGCAAGAAGCGCAAGACCAAGTGTGACTCGGGCTATCCATCGTGCAGCGCATGTGTGCGAGCAGGGGCCGTGTGTCGAGGGGGGGAGGTGGGAGGGGGAGGGAAGAAGTATGACCGGAGAAGCAACACGGTCAACATCAATGGAAGCAGCACAATCAACAACATCACCACCACCACCACCACCTCTCCCAATGTCCCCCGCAGTCTCGTGCGCGCGCTCGAGGAACAGGTCGCCCTGCTGGAAGGCCGTGTCGACGCCGTGCAGCAACAGACGGCCGACCACATCAGCCGGGCGTTGACAGCCCGTCTGGTCCGGGGGACGCTGCTGGCCACTGAGGCCGCCGTGACGGGACTGGGGCCTCCGATGGCCGTGTCGCAGTTTCTACGGCCGAGCAGTTTGCCATTGGGGGTGGGGATAGGAGAGGGGAGAAGAAGTGGCATTGACTCTGAGAGAGGCACGTCTGACAAATTGGACATGGACAGAAACATCGACACTTCCACCTCAACTTCCACCTCCACTTCCACCTCCTCCACCCCCTCCACCTCCACTCCCTCCTCCACCAACCTCGGTCGCATCCCTCTCGCCGCCCTCGAAACTATGATGGGCAACTACGCCAACATCCACCTCCCCCAATACCCCTGTCTCCAAGAGGACTGGCTGCGCCTCGTGCTGGCCCGCATTCTCGCCGTCGACGGCGGCGACACGGACGCTGCTCTGACGCGCGGCATCCGCCCCGAGAGTGGCCTGGGACACTTTGACTACTTTGCCGTCTTCATCGTGCTGGCCGTCTCGTCGCTGACGCTCACATGGCGCAACGAACAGCAGGCCCGCATCGCCTCGGACGCCTTCTTCCACACGGCCGTCCAGCACCTGCAGCGCACCGCCGACGCCGTCCAGCTGCCGGGTCTCCGCCGTCTGCAGGCCTGTCTGCTGCTGGCCCACTACGGCAACGTCAACCCGGCCCGCGTCGATAGTTGGGCATGTGTCTGGGTGGCCGTACGGACGGCCCTCTCGCTCGGACTGCCGTCTGACGACCGCGACCCCCCCTCGTTCGCCCGCGAGCTCTTTCACGTCGCCCTCGGCATGGAGCGCTCGCTCTCGACCATCCTGCGTCTGCCCCTGGCCCTGGCCGAGGAGACCATTACGATCCCACGACTGCCCGGTGACACGGGCGCCTACGCCTCGGCCCACCATCTCTACCGACTACGCGCCATCGAGACGGAACTGCACCGCGTCCTCTGGCTGCGGGATCCCCGCGCCGAGACCGTCGCCACCGGCGGACGCACGACACCCGGCGCCCTCGCGCCCTGGCTCGTCGACGTGGCCGCCCGCCTCGACGCCTGGCTGCGCGGTGCTGAACCCTTTCAGCAGTATCAGATGCTCGAGTTCCGCCTCGTCAACTACGGCTACCTCAAGGCCCGCCTGCATCGCCCAACCCCCCGGCTGCCCAGCCGCTCGCCCGCCGACCGCGCCGCTTGCGTCGCCGCCTGCGCCCTCCTGATCGAGGACTACCAGCGCCAGACCCGCCGCCGACGCCTCTTTTACCCCTGGCACGCCGTCCACATCCTGCATGAGGCCGTCGTCGTGCTGCTGGACGCCGCCTGGGCCCTGCGCGACGATCCGGCCGACCGCTGCGCCCGTCGGCCCCATGCCCGCCACATCCTCGACGTGCTCGTGCCCGACGCCCTCGAACTGCTGCACACGCTGTGTGCGGCCTGGCCGGATGCGGCCCGCTGTCGAGACCTGTTGCAGCCGGTTTTGGAAGAGGTTCGGGGCGTATTGGAGGGGAGAGAGAAACACGAACAGACCCAGGAACACCATATCACTGCTCGCCTTCACCGTCTTCTCTTCCCCGACGGACCAGTCGTCTGGAACATTGACCGTACGATCACCACGACCACCTCACTCTGGCCCCCTTCTCCACCATCTCCCTACGGCGTGATCGGCCTGCGACGGCCTACCAGCGCAGACGACCCGCTCGGCCTGGTTGCCCTCGGCGACATGGACTGGGACGCATACTGGGACACGGCCCAAGAGCTATCACCGCCCTGGGAGGCCGGCCACGCAAGGGCTGAGGGAGAGGTCAAGTGAAAGGTGAAGTGAAAGGTCATGTGACAGATCATGTGATACGGCCATGAGCCATGTACATTACGATTGTTAGGAAGCAGTGAATGAATCTGCGTCTTTCCCGCTATCTTGACAGGTGTAGGTCACAAATCCAGCAACTCGTTCTTCTCGCTCGCCAGGCGTTCCTCGGTTGGCACAAACAAGGGTGGCAAGCCAGTCTCGCCAGCGGGGGTGCCAGCCATCATGGCGACGACAGCCTTGCTGGAGAGCAGGACCTGAGGCATGCCATGGCCGCTGAAGCCGGCGCAGATGAACTGGCCGGGGTGGCCGGGCACGGGGCCGACGTACGGCATAAAGTCCGCGGTCCAGCCCATGATGCCGGTCCAGACGTGGTCGGTGGTGGCGGCGGAGTGTTCCCAGCCGCCAAAGTGTTTCTGCATCAGGCCGTCAAAGTAGGTGGCGGCGGGCGTGATGAGGCGGCTGTCGTCCGTGACGCCGTACCAGTGAGTCTTGTCGTGCCAAAAGGCGCCCTTGGCGCCGCCCACGACAATGGACCCGTCGAGGCGCGGGATGAGGTAGTCGGCCAGTCCGGGGCCATAGCGGAGGCTGTAGGAGTGGGACAGGAGGCCACGGGTGGCCAGCTCGCGTTGCCGGACGGCGGGGTCGGCCACGGCTATGTGGCTGCAGATGCCGCGTACCGGCACGATGCGGGCGTGGAACTGGGGCGCGATGGCGGCCGTGTAGCCGTTGGTGGCGAAGAGGACCTGGCGGGCGCGCACGGTGCCGCGGGGGGTCTTCAGAAGGTGGGTTGTACCGTCCGACGCAAGCTCCACCGCCTCCACCGGCGTGTGCGTCTGCAGGTTGAAGCCCGTCTGTGTCTCGACCAATCCCGCCAACAGGTGCATCACCATCTTGTACGGCCACAGATGACCGGCCGTCAACGAAACCACGACCTTGGCGTTGTGGACACCCGAGACCGCTGCGGCTGCGGCACCCCGCAGCAGTTGCACGTCCGCCAGGTCGGCCACCCCGATGCGTGCCAGCTCGCGGTAGGCCGCCTCGACCTCGTCGGCCTGTGTCGCGTCCGTGTACACGTCGAGGGCCCGCGTCAGCACAAGGTCACAGTCGATGCGCTCCGCCTCCACCAGCGCCTTGACGGCCATCACGTTGTCCGTCTCGAACCGGGCCACCGCGGCTGCTGCTTCTGCCCCAAACTTATGCGTGTACGGCAGGATCTTGAAGTAGGTGTCGGCCTTGAGTTGACCGCCTGGGGAGGAGGAGGAGTTTAGCGAACAAGTCCACGAAAGCCAACAACACACACCCACCATTTCGTCCTGTCGCCCCCGAACACGCCCCCCGCGCTTCCAACATCAGCACCGATGCCGGCGCCGTCGCCCCGTTGTACATATGGTAAGCCGCCGTCACGCCCGCAAACCCGGCCCCGATAATGGCCACGTCTACTTCGGCCGGCAGCGCGGCCGTCGTCCGGTAGCTGTCCAGCGCGTGCAGTGCCGTGCGCCAGAACGGCAGCGTCGTCGGCCCCGGCACCGGCAGCGTCGTCTTGGGCGTCTCCATGGTGGTTGTGGGGGAACAAAGCTGTCAAGAGTCGTGGAAGACGAAACCTCCAACGACAGCAGTCGCCCTGCACTCTTATCCACCGGCTCCCGCCGTTTGCGGAGCGACAGCGCGCGGAACGCTTATCGCAGCTTATCGCCCTCCGTCGCCGCTGGCCGCCCCTCCCTACGTCGGCGTTGCGCGCGCCGTGCGCGTATGTGCAGGCGGATCGCCGACGTGGTCCGTTGCTGCGCGTGCCTGCCGTTTTCGTACAAATGGGGCATCTGCAGCCGAGATGTTGGTGATATTCTGCCTCTGTTTGTCGTCGATCTCAATCTCTCAATCTCGATCTCTCGTTCTCGTCTCTCGTTCTCCGCCCTTGGCTCCCTCTGTCACCCCCCTCAACCCTCTCTCAACCCCCTCAACCCCCTCAACCCCCTCCATCATGTCCCTCTCCGGCAAACACGTCGTGTTCGACATTGTCGGCACCTGCGTCACCTACGATGCCTTTTACGAGGCCGTCGATGCCCGCATCGGCGACCGGCTGCGCGCCCACGGCATCCACCCGCGCCACTTTGCCTTTACCTGGATGATGGAGGCCGAACGCGAGTACAGCTATCTGGACCGCAGTGGCCGCTACGTGCCCTTCTGGACCGTCTTCCCGCCGCTCTTCTTCCGCATCCTCTACCAGTGCGGCGTCGAGGAGCCCCGGACCCTCTGCACCGCCGACGACGCCACCGTCTGCGCCACGGCCTACCGCACACTGCGCGCCCGCCCCGGCATCCTCGAGTGCCACGCCCGTCTGCGCGCGGCCGGCTTCACCGTCTGGGCCTTCACCTCGGGCGATGCCACCCGCGTCCAGGGCTACCTCGCCGCCAACGGCATCGACATCCCGACAGCTAACTTTGTCACGTGTGACACCCTACAGGTCGGCAAGCCCACGCCCGCGGCGTACAAGCACGTGCTCGACCAGTTCGCCGGTGCCACCGAGACCTGGTTTGCGGCCGCACACATGTGGGACACGATGGCTGCGCAGTGTAATGGGTAGGTGGTTTTTCCCCTGATTTTTTTCTCTTGCTTTTTTTCTTTCTATTTTCTCTCTTTCTTTCTTTATTTTTCTCTCTTTCTTTCTCTCTCTCTCTCTCTCTCTCTCTCCCTCTCTCTCCCTCTCTTTCCCCCCGCTCACCCCCCTAGATTTAAAGGCGCTTGGTGCTCCGTCTACGAAAAAGAACCCGTCACAGAAGTCTTTGGCACGCCGCTCGTCATGGCCGACTCGCTCGTCGAAATGGCCGACAAAATCATCGCTGCAAGCGCATGACACCGGCCCGGTTACACACGGTCAAAAACGGCAATTGTGGTGTAAGCCGGCCCTTTGACCAATCAGCTTGCTAGCACCTGATTGGCCGGCACTCCTCCCGGCTATTTGCCCGGTACGTTGTTTCATACGACTATCTCTTGCTCTGGCTTCTAGGCCGGTGTACTCGTACATAGTTCGATGGGGGGACCCCCACCTACCATACAGGTCCCCATGCCGATCCAACGCTACATCCCACACATTAGATATCTGCTCAAAGCCTATCTTCGATTTCCAAACAAAAATACAAAAGAAAGAAGAAAAGAGAAAAAAGAAAAAAGAAAAAAGATACATAATTATCTATATATAGTACTCCGAGACCATGCATCCGCAAACAAGTGCTGTAGACCAAAACGGCTGCCGCTGAAACATATACAGGAGAGCGTGACAGATTACCGGCACTGGGCCGTGCCTCCTTCGCCTGAAGGGTTAGCGGGTACTGACGAGTAGGACAAGAGACGAGGTCTGAAGACAAAAACAAAACCTACCCTTGATTATCTTGTGCAGGGCCTGCAGCAGGCTGATGCCCATGACGGAGCAGCCAAAGATGACAATGGCAGCGGCCAGGTAGGTGCGCCAGCTGCGGGTCGTCAGCTTGATGTAGCACAGTGGCGGCAGGATGTAGGCCATGGCGCAGGCGCTGGTGGCGCCGACGAGCTCAAAGATGGCGCCGAGGTCGCAGGTGACGAGGCTGAGGCCCATGGCAGCAGCGACGAGGCCGGTGCTGACGAGGATGTGCAGGCGCATATTAAAGGGCGCACCCGGGAAGAAGTAATTGAACATGACCTCGCGGCATACAAAGGCCTCGAGCGGCAGCGTCGTGAGCATGTTGAGCCCAAAGCAGAGGCGGGCCACGTTGACCATGGTGTTGTCGGCCGGGAAGTTGTTGAGCACGTTGCCGAGCGTGCGGTCGCCAAAGACGAGGAAGCCGGCCAGGGCCATGAGCAGACAGGCCACCATGGAGACGCCGGTCGAGACGTGGGTCACGCGGGCGAACCGGTCGATCGTCGGCGTCTTGAGGGAGCCGTAGATGAGGAGGGAGTTGTGGTGACAGACAAAGGCTGAGTAATATGTTAGTAAGCAACGGAAAAAACAAGACAAAAATCAGCACCCACCAAACGAGATGACACCAATGGCCTGGAAGATGCCGGCGTTGATAGTCAGCAGGGGGGTCGTAAAGGCGCCGCGGTCCTGGGCGGGCACGAGGGCGCCCTGGACGAGGACGGTGACGATGATGACGGACATGCTGACGAGGGCAAAGGTGCTGGCCTTGGCTAGCTTGGCAATGTCGCGGTAAAGCGTGAGGGGGTAGGAGACGGTGGCGAGGCAGAGGGCGATGACGACGCGGCGGTTGGCCAACAAGCCGACGACGGGGGCATCGCGCAGGGCAGGCCAGATGGCGAGCAGGACGTGGGGGATGCTGTCGCCGACAATGACGCCAAAGGCGACCATGCCGCCAAAGGCAAAGACCCACTGGGCGAGGCTGATGGCGACGAGTCCGGGACGCCCAAAGCAGTGCTCCACGGTGCCCTGGAAGCTGCTGGCACCACTGAGCTTGCTGTTGACCACGATCAGCCGAATCGTCCAGTCGACGACGGCCGTGAGCACCACGAGCAACACCACGCCGGCCGCCAGTCCAGCCTGCCGCAACGCGTACGGCTGTCCGATGATGCCGGCCCCGATGATGCTGTTGGCCATGTTCATAAACGCGCTGCCGAGCCCGGACTTGGGCCGTCGCCGCTCCTGTGCCGCCCACCGCTCGGGGTCGCTCTGCATCGTGTCCGCGTCGTCGTCGTCACCCAGAAATCGACTCGTCCGCGCTGTCGCCACCGTCGGCGCTTCTATGCCCGTCAACAGCGGCAGCCGGTGTCGCGCCGCCTCGTCCGTGCCCCCGTCCACATCAAAACTGTCCCGCCCTAGACTGCCGTCCTCGCTGCCGCTGCCGTCTTCGCTCCGCCGCCCGTCCGCTGACCAGCCCGAGCCCAGACGCACTGGAAAGTCCGCCACCTGCGGCGTCAGATCAAATCGCACCCGGTTCGGCGTCCGCGGCGTCAGCGGCGACCGCAGCGACGATAGCCCGCCGCTGTTCGTTCGCACCACCCCGCCGGTGACACCACCAATGTCCCCCCGTCCCGCCATCTCCGTCGTCACCAGCCCCAACCCCAATCCGACATCCACCGGTCGCTGCAGCCCGTCATCGCGGATGCCCGGCTGCATCGCCGCGCCCTCGTCCTCCCCCAGACCCGATGCCAGCAGGCCCACGCTCTCTTCCCTCTCCTCCGTCAACCGCTGTGCCCCGGCCATGTCGCTCCCCAAAACGGCCGCCTGGCGATCTGTCCCTTTGTCTCCGCGTGCCCGGTTTGTTTTCGACGTCTTCCTCCACGGCTACCACCGCATTCTCCTCCGCGGCGCGCAAAATCAAATTTCCGTCCGTCGCTCAGACTGTCGGCCGCTCGCTCGTGCAATCCGTCGCTCGCTGCGTTGTGGGTGTCGGTGTGTGCCGGATTTGCCGCTGCCATTCGTCTTGGATGCTCTAACAGCCGCTGGCCTTTGCTGAATGGCTCAGCCGTAATAAGCTCCGTGTTTAGCTTCCACGTGCTCCACCTGCCACGTGACTCTTCAACGAATCGCCAAACTACCCCTTCTGACAAGAAGTCAACACCGTTGTGTAATTCTGCGCTATATCGTCTCAGATCTATCTTACATTATGTTACAAGTGAAATGAGGCCCAGGTTGATAACCTCTTCAGTCTACTCCACACCGCTTCTCAAGCCGCCAGAACAATAGCTGCCACGATACATGCCACTGCAACGACTTTGCTTCCCTCTAGCCGATTTGCAGGCGAAGACGTCTTCTGCGCCGTCGGCGTCGTAGATTCTGCCACCGCTGTGGCTGTCGCCTTGCTCCCGGACGATGCCGCACCACTGCCCGCCGAGGTTGACGATGCTTTGACGGCGCTGCTTGTCGAGGATGACTTGGAGCTCGACTTGTTCGCAAAACCTGTCGCACGAGTCTGTTAGAAGGTGGCAAGAGCACAAGAGACTATCAACGTACCAATGCGAGTCTTGTCCACGTCAAAGACGGTGTACACGTTCTTGAGGAACAGGTCGCCAATCAGCCACGCACCCGACACCACCTCGCGGCCGTACACGTTGCTCGTGCAATTGCCGCTGCTGCCGCTCGACAGCCAGTCCTCCGACGAGATGCTGTACGACACGCCTGAGAACACCACCGTGAGCGGCAGGTCCGTCTCGCACGGGACCGTGTATGTCGTGCCGCCGTCGCTGGTCGCCGATCCCGGGATCAGCGCGTGCAGCGCCGCCACGTCGTCTTGCGGCCCAAACATGTACGTCGTTCCCGTGTCGATGTACGCCAGCCGCTCCGTCACGCCCGCAAGGCTGCCGTCGAAGCCGATGTTGCCCATCGCGATCGCCCAGTCGCCGTCCGCGCTTGAGTTTACCGCCGTGTACCCAATGTCGCCCGTGTACTGGCTGCTGTCGGTCGCGCCAATCGTCAGCTCCCCGTTGTTGCTGCCGCCATCCGAGTCGCGCCAGAGCGAAATCGCAAAGATGTTCGAGTTCACCAGCTTGCCGTCCATCACCACCTGCCAGAAGTTGTTCGTCACCCCCTTGCTCAGGCTGAGCCCAAGAATGCCGTCAAACGGAAAGTGCGTAAAGTCGTTGGACGTCTTGTTGGCGAGCCCGAACTTCATGTTGACCGAGATGCCCGCCACCGTGATGTCGTCGTTGGCCAGATTGCCTGACACCGTGCCCGAGCCGTACGCGATGGAGAAGCTGTTGCCCGTCTTCTTCAGCGAGCTCGAGTTCGACGGCCCAAACGAGTTGTGCAGCGCGCAGGCACTCGACGTGCAGTCCGTGCCCATCACCCATGTCGTCCCGGCCCCCGTGTCCAGCAGCATGTACATGGGCGTCTTGTCCGAGCCGAGCGTGGCCTGCACAAAGTACGAGAAGTCTGTGCCGTCCTGGTCGATGCCCACTGCGTGGCTGGCTGTAGGCGTGGCCGCCGTGACGACTGCGAATGTGTTGGCGCGCTTGGCCAGATCGACCGTTGCGGTGGCAGGCGGCGTCGTGACAGCAGCCGCATGCTTCTTCGCGAGCCGCTCTGCTTGGCGAGCTACTCTCGCTCCGAGCGGCATGTCATTACCGTGTCTCCTCCGGCTCAGTTTTAGGGTCAGCCCCTCGACCGGAGGAGGGACAGCTCGTGCCGTGTTCGCGTCATCCTCGGGAGAGTCGCTAGAGTTGCAGATACTGCCGTCTTTTTCGCAGACCCATGTCGGAAACCACGGGTAAAAGGCCTGAGTAGCTGTTGTCCAGAGGATCAACTGCAGTAGTACTGCAGTGCCCAACATCGCGAAGATTTGTTGTGATAAGCAAGTTGTTCCACTGAAGGAGTCCCGCTGGCGTTCTTCTCGTTTCCCTGCTGGTCTAGGACCGACCAAAGGAGATGGACGAGGGCCGAGAGTTCCGACGCTCTAGTCCCAGCATCGAAGAGAGAACAGAGATGGAGAGAAATTAGATATTATTGCTGCATTGGCGTGTGGCAACAAGGTGAGAGGGCGAGGGGAAGAAGGCCGGATCGTCGGTTGCCGATGCGGAATGGACGATACTATAAGGAACGATGTATATGCTCGCAATGTATGGATGTAATGCAGTCGGCTATATGAGAAAAAGACACAAAGAAACAAACAAGACGGAAAATTAACGATAGAGGCCACGCAAATGACGAGACAAAGAGGAAACGATAGTTCAGACCTATATGAATAGTCAAGAAAAAGGAAGGACGTCTGACGAGCAAGATGCAGGAGAGAGAAGCCGCCGAAAACACGAGCCGCTTGTGGACTAAAAGGCACGGCAGTAACCAACAAAGGTAGGCCGACCGCAGCTAAGAGAGGTGGAGGAGGACAGAACACCAACCAGCTGACAGGACAGGGACGACGGCGAGTTTTTCAAAACAACAGCCCACGTAGGAAACTGGGGTCGGGGCAAAAAAGGAAGGACAGAAAAGACAGAAAAGAGGGTTGAGACAGAGTAAAACGGCAGCGTGCTCGGTGACATGCAACCGGACGGAAAAAGAAAAAGGAAAGCCAAAGCGAGCTGAGAGATTGGAAAGGGGCTCTCTCTCTCTCTCTGCGGGGAGAGAACTGGCAATGGAGACCGGTGCACGTTCTTACGAGTAGCTCGTACTCCGTAGATACGTGCTGAGAGCCGCGCGTGGCCGTGGCGTCTCCTCCTGGGCTGGACCTTTTGTGCCTGTTTGTCCCTGATCGGTTGCCGAATTCCAGCGGGTGGAGAACGCCAAGACGCTCTTGGTTGGCCAGTCTGCTGTACATACTATGTAGTATGCTTACTAGGGGTTTCCCCTGGGGAGCGAGGTGGGGCGCAGGGGAGTGTATCTCGCTCGGCCGTGCTGGCGCTGGTTAGGGAGTTAGGGAGTTGCAGCTGTTCTGGAGTCGTGATCAGCATTGTGGCTTCCGCACGTTCTTATCAGAGAAGAGGCCGTGGAGAGGACGAGAACGAAGGAAATTCCGAGGGTGGAAGGGCAAAAATGGCGGAAAGCACGAGAAAGCGAGACCACATACGGAGTACGGAGTACGAGTAGATCCGAGGCAGGAGGAACCGGCTCAAAATGACGTTTGCACCTGCTGAACCTCAGGGGGGATCATCCGCCGTTATAGCGCCTATACAGGCACTGATCAGAGAAAGCCCAGCGCAAATATTAATCACCGCCCCTGGCAAAGCCAGGAACAGATAGCGCTGCTCGGCGGTGGAGCAGGACGAGAAATACGCCAAGGGTCAAGTGGGAGGGACCAAGCTCCTGTCGGCCAGCCAAGGCTGCTCATTCTGGCCATTGGTGATTATGCATCGCCGATCAGCAGTCTTCATTCCTCCTATCGTCTTTTTGTCTCGCTCTCGTCCGCTCGGCACGACGATCTGACAACCTGACACGCGTACATAGTATCTTGCATGCACACGCTTGTGTCTGCTCGTACGATATGCTCCGTCTGTAGATGACCTTGCGCCTTCCATAGACAGCTAAAGCTGCCCATTCTACCCGAAACACGCTCTCGTATTCCCTGCAGAAGTATTCCGTTCAAGGACATCGCTGCACAACACCACGGCCATCTTTCCGGCCAATTAGCCGAACTGATCTGATCGACACTATCAGCCAGCGGAAGGAAAGAAAACGCGAAAGCCATACGTGCATATGCAGACGAATGGAGTACGCATGCCACCGGTGTCCAATCAGCAATCAGCCCCGCTGGAGCTGCTGCATCAACAATCGGTCTGTCGAATACTCCGTTTGTGGTCACGATAAGAATATGTACATAGTAATATGTACATGTATTATTAGGTCCTAGTAATATCAAAAGGCGGGTCGAAATACAACATTTGCGGTTCCCTATCGAAAAGGCCGCTTCATATTCCTTCTCAAAGCACCCGTGCCCTATGGAGTATTGCTATTTACATAATGAACTGGCTATAATGTGTGGCCTATGGATTCGGTACCTTCAGGCGAAAATATACTTGTGTTTGCTGTTTTTCGGTCTATGTACTTAGTATTGACAAAGAAAACGAAAACGGGGTTCTTCCTCTCCCATCTGATCTAACGAAGCATTATATGCTTTAGCAAATCAACATGCCACTCAAGCTCGTAGTCAGAAAAAGGGGCTGTTATGCCAATACTTGTCGCCGGCGTCGGTACAGAAGGAGCTGTAATCTAAGAATAAAAATAGAATTAAGTTCGCGCCTCGTATTACTAAGGAGTACGAAGTATATTCTGGCTTATATACCATTGCTGCTTGCATTTTACACAAGAAAATGACAACATGCCAGAGTGGTTAATGGGTATGACTCGAACTAGGTCCAATTCCGAGCGCATCATATGACTTCGGTCGCGGAGGTTCGAATCCTCCTGTTGTCGCAAATTATCTATTTTTTGTCAATAGATCTCGATTCTCCCTCAAGGGCTATTGAAAGAAGACTATCGCAATAAATGCCGACTTTTTTAGCGTTCTATTACTCTATACAGAGTAAAGGTCTCATATTGCCAGTACAGGTAGCTTTGCGGGTTAAATAGCAGATGGGAAATCGAATTGTCTGTACTGCGTACTTGACCTGTTGGTGAACAAGCTACTTTACAACGATGGAGGGAGACGAACTCACTTACCTAGCGGCTTCCCGCATATGTCTGTGTAGTGCGATCTGGAACATCCGCAGATACGTCGTTCATGTCCAATGCAATCGGAGGCCACCGACAGTCTATGGTTTTTGAGGCGCCGCGGGTGTCGCAGTCGCCTAGACAAGCTTGAAGTGATTGGACAGAGATATGCTGCTGCACTGCCACTGCTGCACTGCTGCGCGTCTGCGGGGCTTCGCTTCACTGCCTTGCCCAAAAACGATTCGAATCCACGCATTCTCCATCGTTCGTTGCATTCCCATTCAAAGATAGTCTTTCAGTCGTCTCCTTTGTCCTCGTTCTCCAGAGCGCATGGTAGGACCTCGCTTGGTCCAACTGCCAACGTTGCAGTCACTCATGCTTGCGTATCGAAGCCGCCACATCTACATGAACACGCCATGGCCAACACCCAAGTATTTGCCTACTCCCCTCTTCCTGAGGACGGACGAGACTACATTCGTCTCTTGACAATACTCCCCGGCAGCGGTGATGCCCCAACCGCATGCACCTTTCATGATGTCCTCCGGTCTGAAGAAAAATCGCAGATGACGGTATCTGCATTTAAAAGACATGTCATTGTCGTGGGCGGGCGGCGTGGGATATCTTCGACGTTGGAAAATGCCTAAACTCTTTCTTGAAAAGGGAAAAAGATCAAGCCCGGACTCGTCATTTGAACTGCTATACTAGCACTATTCTTTGGAATTTCGGGTTGTCGTCGGAGGGGTTTTAGTAAGGAAAAAACTAAACGCTAAAAAATCGACAACAGGAGGATTCGAACCTCCGCGACCGAAGTCATATGATGCGCTCGGAATTGGACCTAGTTCGAGTCATACCCATTAACCACTCTGGCATGTTGTCTGTACAATATCAGAAGTACGTTAATATGATATTATAGAAGATTGGATAAGACTTATCACCAAACCGTCAAATACTGGAAGCAAACGTGTTGATAAACCAGTAGAACGCTGAAACTCTTAAACTATTCTGAAAAGTGCTCCGTAGGCATATGGTCGCCGTAGCCGGTTTAGGTACATCTCGCTTTTTCCTCTAAAAGTTCGATTGGCAAAAGAGTTCGTCCTAAAAACAGCCAATTTAAGGTTGCGATAAAAGTGCATATCAAGCAGCGTGCCGCATTTGTAAAATATAGCTTAATAGTGCCTACGCAGCTAGCTGGATCCGCTATACATGACTTTCATCGTATGTCTAGCCTCGTGTCGAGGGAAAACCAAGGGACTTTTTGCGTTGCAGATTTTCTGGCTTGGAGATAGAATAAGAATATGAAAAACTCCAGCTAACTAACTTCCATAAAGGCAGTAAGCACTCTATATGGATATGGGGTCCTGATGTGAAATAATATCAACCACGACTTGTAGTCCACAGAAGGAAGTAGCACAATAAGGGCTTGCTCAGATATATTGCTCACTGAACTTGGATAAATTGTATTTCGTTCCTCGCGCTGAATATCATGTGTATTTTCCAAGGCCAGGTCCAAATGCTAATAAAATGGACAGTCCTCACAAAGACGGGTGTCTCCCTGGCCTCTGCTCAACACCCATGGTTCCAATCATCGCTACCTGACCTGTATAGCAGCAAGATGGCGGGTGCGGTGGCATAAACAGTAACAGCTTACGTCGCTGTTGGTCCCACTGGCCGCATGAAGTTTCAAGCTTTTCTCTATAGTCTCGATAGACCTTTGTGGGCGACTATAATGCAGGCATCTCTGAAACTTTCCCACCAAGAGGCAAGGGTGGATGAAGCCACCGCCGTACAGATTGCGATTAGGAATGCCCTCATGATGGCAATCCGGAAGATAGACGGTAGTTGGCACGTAACATCGCTGGTTGCTCTCATTTTGCTTACAATTCTTCGAGAACCGAATATGAGATAAAATGGGTAACATCGGGCCATCTGTCTACTGTTGCAGACCTGATCTCATCAGCAATTTAGAACACCTTTGGCAGCATATTATAAAGAAAGGATGTCTGCGCACATTTCCCACGACCGCATACTCCTAATCTTAGACCGTGTGAATAAAGACAGACTCGTTATGCAGACGCAAAAGAGAGGGTAATCGTAAGCTCTTTACTTGTGCAAAGATGTTTGACTAACAATGTATCAAGCGGCTTGAGCGGATCTTCATCTCGCAAGAGCAACAGCTGCAGTACCAGTTTCTCTTTTTTGCGGAGGTGTCTCCCGCTTCCGCCTCGGAAAACATGTTATCCGACCTTTTTTGTATGGGTTTTCACTCGGAGCAAGTACTATTCCCTTCTCTGGGTACAGGCAGAACAGGAGGGAAGGCCCGGTAAAGAGAGGCAAGGATAGTTTTTTTTTTAGCTGTAAAGGTAAGAGGAGAGGAAGAAAGTTGCTAGCCGTTACAGGCTTCGAAAATATATAAAGAAAGTTGGGCTAGGAAGGAAAGAGTTAGGAGGCTTAAGAGGAATAGTAAAGGCTATCATAGTTAAAGGCCCCCCTTAACAGGGAACCACTGGTAATAGACAGTTAGTGTTGGTGCCGAAGAATATCCTAATAGCAAAAGTTATATCAGATCAAAATATACTCTGTAATGCAATCCCATGTTGCTATTACCGAAGACGCCGCAACTAAAGAAGCTTAAACGGGTCTCTTAGACATCTTAAGTCTACATTGCTTCCCCTTTTATACAGGCAACCTAGCTTCCACCGAACTGCCTCTAATTAAAGAGTGCAGATGGGACAGCAACCACCTTCGCGCATATTTTAGACATTGTATAACTTTAAAAGGTGTTCTCCTTTCCTTTCTTACTCTTACGTTCTATACTTTACTATTCCCTGCCTCCATCTTACTTAACAGCTGTACTAAGAGGCTCGCTGCTGCCTATCCATCCAGCTGTTGCGCACATTGGCTGTTACATAACCTGGCAAACTGGGCGTGTTAGCCATTAGAGGCGTGCGAGGGAGCGCTTTCGCGGCTGGCCGTACTTCTGCCGTTATATGCGCTTTAAGATGGTCCGACACACACCGGATGAAAGTTTGATGGCGTGCTTGTAATCTTTCGTCCCAAGGCTAGGCTAGAGTGCGTTTGCTGTCGCGTATGCAGACCGTAGAGCACGCACAGGTCTAGCAGCAGATGCTGGTGGTAAATTGGCCCTGTGGTTGTTCTTGTCATACATCTCCGCCACGAGGTCAAGAACCTCTTTCTTACCTATAGTGTCCATGATGACTGAATGGATTAGAAGGAACGTGGATGGATTTGCAAGTCTGGTCAAATTATACGATGGGGGATTTTGGAGATTACATAAGCGATATCGTAGGTTTATCTGCCTCGTTTACTCTGTACTCCGTACATGAATCGCATCTGTGGCATATTTTTAGGAATTAGGTTTTCAAGCTTGTCTCACTGTAACCTGGCTGACTTGTGTAAACGACCGTTCCTTTATCAGCGTAGAATTGCTTGAGTGGTACGTTGCAGCCTGGAAATATAAAAAGGTCGATATGGTTGAGATCTTCCCGCTTATTAGCCTTTCTCTTTCGAACAATCATCACATCACGGTAAACAATTGTCTGAATGTGACGTCAGAAATGTAAATTGTTTGTAAATAGACTAAAATTAAACTTTCAGAGGCCTCTATGCAAGCCATCTCTAAACGGGTGTGAAGTAAGATCGTGATGAACGCCAGTCGTTATCCACAAAGGAAAGCACCCCAGGATATCCACCAAGGATATCGATACGCCGTCGACAGGATTGTCAATGTGGTTGTTGTTGTAATCTATTGTCTACTGTTTCTTCCAGCCCAGGATGTTCATCAGACTGGTGCGCGGATCTTCCGAGGCGCCCTCGAACACCCGCTTCCGCGATGCTTCGCTCTCGGGGGTGTTGTAGGTGGAGAAGTAGCGATCAAAGGCCTGGGACTCCCGCATGAGCTGTCTGCGCACGTAGGTAGCCACACCAGTGACTGCACCGACTGTGACGAGCGTTGGGACGACCCTGAGGTGACAAAGGTGTTAGCGGTACACCCTCTGATTGGCCAGCGGCCGCTGTGTGGATGGGGAGGACCTAAGGGTTACATACTTGGCGGAGATGGCAGACATGGTGACGATTGTACAGGACAAGTTGTGTTTTTTGGTGGGGGGTGGAAGATGTTTATAATAGAAATGCAGTGGTGGGTTGATGGTGTTCTGATTTGGTAGCGGATCTGTTGATGTATTGCTCGATTGGTGCTGATGGACAGGAGAGCCTCATGCCAGAAAGGAGAGGCCTGGCAGGGGCCTTTATACCAGGCATCGCGGTTGTCCGTCTCTGGCCGACATTCAGCAGCTTCCTTACGGCCGCCGTAGAATTTTCGAGGCATTCCGATCGTCGTTGGACATCGCGTGTCGCTGCGACGACTCTGACGCTGGCCCATCGCGATGGCTCAGCCAGGCTCTGCTGGGTTGCCCCATTTTGTCGCCAAATCTGGCGAGCGTCTGGTGCTCTGGCGGCGCTGTGGCGTGGTCCGGCAGCCCTACTGTGTAGGCCCTGTGGTCGTCTGGTCAAGCGACCTGTGGGGGAGCAGGGCCTGGCTGGCGGCGCTAGCCCGTTCTGTCAAGGGGCTCTTCGCTGGTGGTGTGACAGAATGGGGCAGGCCGGCCGGCCTATGACAGCCTGTGGATAGGGCCTGACACAGCCTATAGCGGCCAGCCTCAGCCAGCTTTCCCCGCGGCCAGCGGCATTCCGGGGTCTCCCGCCTTGACACCATAACAGGCCATTTGTTAGGGATTTTGCGGACGGCGGCCACATCTAGACAGAGAACGCAGATCAGACCAAGACACATGATAGACAGAGTCCGCTCCAAGACGTCCCGCTCCGCCGCCCCCTGAACGGGCGTGCTTGTGCCAGGAAGAGTTTGTGTCTTACCGAGGCCAATTGCAGTGGAGCCCATTCAATTGGCATCGACGATGCTGAGGCAGGAAGCATCGCAGCCAGAGCCAGCATCAAGTCGCAGTAACCGCTGTCTCGGCAGCCAGGCCTACGCTGTGCTATCTTACATGCCGAGAACCAACGGAAGGATGATGCCGCAAGTCACATGACCGGACCGCTTACGGCTCTGGCTAAACACAAGAGGAATGACGCACGTATGTAATAGGGGCCGGAGATTGATGCAAAAAGCTCGAGATTACGGAGTCGTACTCGTACTTCAAGATGAGCCCACCGACGAGTCAAGGCGGATCCCTCCAGGAGGCCACGGACCACTTCAAGCGTATCCTGTGGTGTGCCGCCATCCTCGAGGCGCCCGGCGTCGTCTCGTTCATGCCGACGTGCCGTCTGGACGATGTCGGGAACACATCGCAGGACCGGCTGTTCCGGACCACGCTCAACACGGACGATGCCGTGCCTTTCATGGTCGGCTTTTACGTCGACCCGGAGGCAGGGCACGGGGCTGTGACCTTGACTGCTGCGAAGACGACGGAAACGGCCATCGACAGACCTTCCCACACGCTTCTGGTCCCGTCCACGTCGCTGCTCTGCGACCTGCGCGCGGGCGTCCACGGCTTCAACGGCACGGTGCAAGGCGGCTTCCTGGCCACCCTCCTGGACGAGGCCATGGGCCACCTGCTCTTCTGCAACTTTGCGTACCAGCGACAGCGGAAGCAGCAGCACGGCGACGGCTGGACGGTGCCGCCGGGTGTGCTGTGCCTGGACCACGACGCCCGCCTGTTCACGGCGTCGATGGCGCTGCGGTTCCAGCGGCCGCTGGTCACGCCGTGCATTGTGGTGGTGACGGCGACGCTGCGACACATGGACGGCCGCAAGCTGTTCCTCGACGTGACCATATGCGATCGGGACGGCGTCGAGTATGTCCGCTGCGAGGGCATGTGGATGGCCGTGCGAACAGGGGCGAAGCTGTAGGATGGGCGTGTAGATGCTAGTAATGAGGATAGGAACGTCTCTTTGTCACGAACACACTCTCGTTGTCACCAATCCTGGGCCTGCTGGAGCACCCTCCAGTCCTGGGACAGCGGGTCGAGACCGGTGCTGGTCTGCAGGGCGCGAGCCGTCTGTCGGAGGCGGTCGCAGCTGTTCGTCGAGCCTGAGATCGCCTTCTTCTGTCGACCGACTGCTGCTGCCGTCCGGAGAAAGACCCAGACCGACTCGCCTGTCCAGCGTAGCGAAGCGGCCATGTGCAGCACTTGGGACAGTGTCTCGTCGAGCGCCGTCGCGGCGGCCGTCCGGGACAGCAAAAACAGCAGAAAGGACCAGCCCGCGGTGTCGTCGTGGTGGCGGTAGCACCAGTCGCGGACCGGCGCTAGGAGAGCAGCGACGGCCGCCTCGACGTCGTCACCTGTCGTCACCAGCCAGCGGGCGTGGTCCCAGGCGTAGTAGTTACGCGGGTGGCGGACGGCGGCGACCAGGACGACGTCGACAACGTCACGGTGGCACGTCTCTTGCGTTTCTGGCAGCGCCACGAGCCAGCGTCGGTGGCTCCAGAGCGTCGGCGACTTGTTGTGTCGGTGCAGATGGCTCGTGAGCAGGCTGTCGACCAGACGGCGCTCGGCTGTCAAGAGGGGGGCGCGGGCGGTGGCGACGTGCGACGACAGGATGACGCGTTTGCGCGTGTTGGCGGCCGTCAGGTGCTCCGGGTCAAAGAGGAGGATAACAGCCGTGGCTGCCATGATGTCGTCTGTAGAGGTTGGGGAGGTGGAGGAATTGTCAGCGTTGGCTGCTGTCGCTGCCTGGTATTGCTGCAGGATCCGTCGGGCGACAAAAAAGGCCTGCACGAGGGCCAGCTTGAGAATGGCCACAGCGTTGCCGTCGCGGAGAAAGAAGCTGTTGTTGCTGTCACCGTCAGACGAGACATCCGGAAGAGTATGACCACGGCCGAGGAACTCAATGTCGAGGAGCTCGTCGGACGGCGACGATGTCTGTGTCAGGACGCCTGCAATGGCCCGGTAGGCGGCCGTGGGATCGCCCGAACGCAGAGCGGCTACCGTCTCCTTGTCGAGGGCCCGGGACATTGTTGGTGGTTTGCAAAGTCGACGGATTGAGGTTGTGAGAGGAACACAAATGCAGTGGCATTTTCGTTAGCTGAGTCAGCAGCCCCACCAGATTTCCAGGCTTAATACAGAGTATTACGCCGTTATATTACTCTCATTCTTCCGAATACGCAATACTCTTTTCATTGATTTTCTCATGTCTATCTCTCTCTTCCATCTCTCAATTAAAGCATGTCAGAAGTCCTAGTCAAGGAAAGGGAGGGAGCGCTTGACAACAGGATCCTTGGAAACAAGAGAAAACATACAGCGCCCCTTTCCTACCTCGTCCATAACCTCCTCTTCCTAAACTTCCTCTTCCTAGTGACTTTACTGGGCCTTGTTCTTTTTCTTGAGACAGAATCTGTGCGATGTTAGCATTAGTTTTGGTTTGCAAGTCGACTGGTACTTACACAATGCACGCTGAGATGCCCACCAGCAAGGGCACGCCCAGACCGACGGTCACGCCAATGACAATTTTCTTGTTCTTGGATGACAGGCCATGGTGATCGGATGAGGTGCCGCTGCTGCTGGTGCTGTTCCCACTACCACCGCTGGCGGAAGCCGTGGCGGTCGACACAAAGGACGACGGCGTGCCGGAGATGAAAAGACTGATGGCCCTGGCGTTGGTTCCAAACGCAATGGGCGTGGCCGTGGTGGCCGTCGACGCGGGCCAGGTAGCGGTCGAGCCAAAGGGTACGACCGTGACGCTGGTGCTCTCGACCAAGGTCACAGTGGTCGACTGCAGCGACACGGGGCAGCCTGGAAGGCCGGCCGAGCGGCAACCAACGGCCGAATACGTGAACGTGGTGCTGATGGTGGAGGTGACGGAGGCGTCAGCGCGACGAGCCACGGCAGTAGAGGTGGTCGTGGCCGTGGTGCTCGAAAATGTGGTAGAGGCGCACTGGCTGATAATGGTATTCCACACAGGCAGCAGCGTAGAAAGAGAAGGTGAGTACCAGGTGTGACTGGCGATTATCAAATCGGCCCCGGCATCGGCGCCAATGGCATACCGGAACTGCTCTTTAGCAAACACAGCGCAATTTTCGACGTTACTTTGAACTTGAACAGCAAAGTCGACGATGTCGGTAACAAGGGAAAACCCGACGCCGGCTTCACAAGGGAGGCTGACACCAAGGACCTGGACGTTGCTACCTGGTGAGACTTTTACGTATGTCATTGCTGTCACACGTAAGCGGACGTTTATTCCAGCCTCAGAGCTATCCTGTATAGCAATATCAAGATTCTCAAAAGTGCCGTTTTTACTTATTTGTTAGCAAGACAGGCAAAGATTGGTGAAGGGGAGAGACAGAGACTTACAAATCTATACCGGACACGGTATTTCCATTGAAGTCAACGGTCATAGCCAAGCCGTCGGCCAGCTTGATGTGGAAGCCGGTCTCACGATCAACGGCCCCATCGACATCTATTAAAAGGCTCACAAACACCGAAACTTCCAGATCAAGGTTGTCGCCAACGTTGATGTCCAATGGGACATCTGACGTGTACAACTTTTGCTCATAGCTAGCCTTACCGGTTATATTTGTCTGCAACTCCACAAACGCATCGAGTTGGTCAAAGGTGTAAACGAGCTGGCATTTCGGGATGCTGCTAAGGTTGAGAGCAAAGTCGAGGTCGACTGTAGGCATCTGTAAGTTTGGGAAGTTGGTCACGAGCGTGTCGGTCGTGTAGTTCGCAAGTGAGGCTGCTATGTCGTTCACAACCGTTGTTGTCATATCTTGAACCTCGTCGGCATGCGATTGTGCCTCCGATTGGATGGCCGAGCTGGCGTTGAACGTGTCTGGGAAGACCAGCTCCGCCGTTGCCGTGAACTTGACGTAGCAGGTTTTGCACACGACAGTGGCGCTGACATTGAGGCTGAGTTCGTCGGCCGTGATATTGGGGAGAGCCAAAGGAAAGTCTCTGTGTATATGCTATAAACAACCTGCTTCTTCTTTTATCCACAGAGGAAAACATACCCTTTAAATAACTCCTTGTCAACGTAGTTCTTGTCAATCACCGTCGAATTCTTGTACGATCGGGCCCTCTTTGTCAGCAAATTCCCTCGCAACGCCCGGTGGACACTTGGATCAACGGGATGGAGGCTAGGATCGGCTGCAACGGTGGCTAGGAGATAACCAGCGCCAATGACAGCACTTACAAGCGTAAGCTTGCTTGGGAGATGCATTGTCTGGAAGTCTGACAGATAGTTAGGGTGGGTTTGTGATGGAAGAGAAAGATGAGAGTCTGAAGAGCGAGGTGACTGCACAACTGCCCCTCATCCAACGGGCTTGTCCTCGCCTCTTATCATACCTGTCGAGCGATGGAGATGCACACTGGTGTCGGTTCAGCTGCGTTGGACCACCATATCCGGTATAGTTTTGTATATCCGATATTTATTGCATGAATCAAAGAGCAAGGTGCACGCGAGACGTATAGCACAATATTATAACACCCCTGCACTATTGCTACCCTGTGAGCGGGGAAACTGCGCAAGGCTGGCGATATTCTCGACATGGTTACTTCGTACATAATGTCGGCTTCCGTGTCAATGCACAACTCAGCCGCAGACGGGAACTCTATTCAAAAATGGCCAGGAGTCCTTGTGACAGGGTCAGTGGTCCCCGGATGGAACGCTGTTATCAAACAAAATGCATTTCCGAGCCATGGCAGCATGCGCTTGCATTACAGGAGTGATAGGCGACGTTGGTTGCAGAAACGTCATTCGCAGGAGCTGAGGGTGGAAGAAATCTTACACCCATGATGGTATTGACCAACCAAACACAATATGGCTCATGGCATGAGCTCGTAATTTGGCGAATTGTTTACAAGCAAGCAGCGGGACTGAAGATTCTGTGCATGACTCACAATGTCACAATGGTCATCATAGGACTCTTGGACGACGGCACCATCGAGGTATCTTAAACCGGACGGTACATTAGGAAGTGTATTGTTAGCAACGTAAGCTATGTAGCACAAACCGACCGGCGATTATATAGTAAGATACCTAGCTTAGACCCTCTCGGTACGGAGCTAATTTGTCTAGCTCTGAGAAGCCGCTGCGAGGTACGGAGTTCTATGTATAGTATCTTGGGGATACGGTTGGAAGCTGCCTCTTGCCCTTCCACTTTTATTACTGCATTTGAGCACAGGACGCACCTTCCCCGGCGTCTCCTGCACACTGCACACTGGAGACCACCATACGATGGCGCCGCTTCCCGATCATTCCCTACTTCTTATCTTGCTATGAACTCGAATACTTCCACTACGCGAAGAAATGATGGAACGCGAACTAGACGGTCTGATAACTAACACATTCTCAATCCTCCCTCCCCTCTTGCAGCTCCTCTTGTGTCTTGGAAAGCACCGGGACCTTTGGCCGACTTTGGGACTTCGCGCCATTTCCATCTGTCAAGACTTCTACTTCGACAGCAGGAGAGTGTTCAAAGGTCAACAGGTACTGAAATCCGGATTAGTCATCGTTCTGCCCATCAAGTTGGAAATATTCCCTACCCTTGCACGCTGGGTCGGATATTCTAGCAATCTATCTTCCGGGCTTACGGTTGCGATAGTCTGGTCTTCTATGCGTTGCAATCTTAGCCATGTCCCCGCTATGCTTGATTTGCAGTGCACGCTTTTCTTGTGCTGGTTCTCTCTTTAGTGTTTAGGTACCTTCTCGCATCGTCGAATTGAGACGGGACGTACCGGTAATCTCGAATCTATCTCGCATATTCTGAACGGCAGAATCCCAAATCTCATTCAACAAAGTTACTAGTCTGGCGTAGTCCTCGTCATTTACGCTGTAAAACTTTGTCAAATCATCATGCCGCCGGTTCATAGCAATTGCTTTCGGTATGAAGGCGTGCGGAAAAGCGGCGTCCGCAGAAGTAGGGGGCACAAGCATTGCTGTTCGCTTTGAGCGGCGCAGTTTTCCAACAGGGTCCTTCTCCAGAAGTTTAGTCTCTTTCGTTTCATAGACGGAAATCGCCCTAGAGTTTTCAAATACGAAAGACTTTCGAAAATTCGAATCCAGCTTTTGTAGGGCACGGGAGTTGGACGATAGGTCCTTGATCATTGTAAGATTTGGCGCTTTGCCAACTAGAAGAAGCCAGTCTTCGACAGGCATGCCGTGGTGCGGGACGCCGAAAAAAACAAGTCCATGTACGCATTTGGCGATATGTTTGTCGCTCTCGACCAATGTGTTTATAGCATCTTTCACAACAAGTCCACCAAAGCTGTGGGCGAAGAACACAATCGGGCGTCGTTTGGCTTCCTCTGTTTTATACCGGCTCCGAAGAGCTTTGACATCTTGAGAAAGACTCGAGCCGATGTCCGAAAGGTCTTGAAACGAATCGCTTCCGACAAGCGACGCCTCATAGCCGTACAGTAGCTTGCGTACTTTGGAGGGGGGTGACTCGGGATCGTCCAATAGCCACATGAAGTCTCTGCCCCTCGCCTTCCATGAGCCGAATGGATGACCGCCGATGCCGCTGAGAATGATACAGTCGATTTCGGGTTCGGTATTAGATAGCATATCGGGATCTCCGAGCGGGGTGAAACCGAGAAGGTCCATGTCAATTTCAAGGTTGACGGGTTTCTGATTGTAAAACACCGGATAGCTCCATTTATTATTACCCGTATCATCAGGATTTGTCAGTTTGGCTGGGACGCTGGTAAACGACACAAGGGCAACAACCCCATCTCTTGTAGGGTTTGATCCAAGAGACCGGATCACTGGGTCGACATTGCCAAGAACGTTTTCCAAGATCGATGTTACGTATGTCCGGTCCACGTCCGCGGGTAGACCTCGGACTCTGTACACGCGGTATTTGGGACTATTTCACCTTAGCAGGGAATCAAGCATAATACGGCTGGCATAGTGTATCTCACATTTTTTTAGGCTTTTTGTCTGTCTCGCTTGTTATAAGAGGGGAACTTGTTTCGGTGATCGTAGCCATGTTAGAATAGGGGAGTGGTCTGTATTGCGTGCTATCAGCTCGTGAGAAATTCAAAGGAAGATGACAGAGATAAAATCAGTAAAGAACACACGCCGGTTTCAACTGTATATTTATTTTCTCTTCTCATCTTCCTTATCATTTGCCTTGGGCGCTAAATCGGAGAGACCGCTTGCTGTTACCCTCCTTGTAGCTCCCAGGCAGCCTTTATGCGTCCGACCACAGCCGCATGCATGTAACCCTACAATGCACAAGTCAATAGGCAAAGGCCTCAAAGCTAGAGTATCCTACTTCATTGGCCTACCCGTAAGATTATTCTCACGGCTGACAGGGCGGTCTGCCTAGCCCATTCCCCTTTACTTCTCTAGGTAGAATGCTTCGCCTACGTTGCAATGGTGATTCGCCCAAGCTGCGGGATAGAATGAAACCTTGCCACAATTCGGTGACTTTGTACAGGTACAGAAACTTCGGCAGTTCGTCGAGAATCAAGACAAGGGAGGGATGTGAGCATTGAATGGGTAACGCTGGAAAGGCGGACGCATAGATGTTTTTGAGAAGTCAGAGTTGGTTTGTAGTAGACTCTTGTAATATAGTAAGAGATCTCTATAGTAAACTCCCGATCCTTAAAGTGTTCAACGCTTTATTTACTCCAGGAGAAACAGTCCTGCACGTATCAAAACTATTCATACGCAGCAAGTGACAATTAAGGGGACGATACATTCAGGCTGAGAGATGGGAAGGTGATTTCCAGAATTGCCGGTGGTCCCATGTACGAGTACATGTTGTTTTCCTATAGGAAAGTACAGGGTAAGACAACATACCCCTCACCGAATTATTGCCGTATGCATGAATCGAGACGGGAGAGAAGTCATATAAGATGTGACATAAGAGGACGTAAGACTAGCGTTCAGCCTCATCACATTGAAGAGCCGCTTTGTGACAGACGAAAACTCGGACTTCCGGAGTAGGTCACAGGCGTCTTAGTGCCCAATAGTGTGCCTAAGGCGCGGCAGGCTCCCCTCTTCTCAGGCACCCAGGCAGCAATTGAGGACACGCCATTTTAGCCCATCGCAAAGGACAGCCAAGCGGGAGAATTGGGAGAACGGCGACGAGACCACGCAGTCAAACAGCCATGCCTTCTCTGCTGCTGGTGGTGTTTCTCGTCGAGCTGGCCGTCCAGGTGGTCAACTCGCTCGGGGCCGATACGATCTCAAATGCTGTATGTCTCTGTGTTTGGTCTTTTCTATCTTTGTGTCTTTCTCTCTACTCTTCCTCTAACTCCCAACTCCAGCTCTGGAAGGTCTACGGCTACATCCCATCGCGGCGCTCAGCCACCACGGAAGAACAGCGGAAGCTGCAGCGCGAATACCTCGAACTCCGCCGCGAGCTGCATGCGACCAGCAGCCAGGACGAGTTTGCCAAATGGGCGCGGCTGAAGCGGCAGCACGACAAGCTGTTGGAGCAGCTGGAGGCGAAGAGTGAGTTTCTTTTTCTCTCCATTTTCCTCTTTCTCTCCTCCTCCTCTCTTCTTCTTCCCCCTCTCTCTCCCCCTCTAACAACCTAGAATCCTCCCTCGACACCGACCGCCGGGCATTTGACTCCGTCGTCACGGTCTCCCGACTCGTCCTCACGCGCGGACTGCAGTACTTTCTGCCCTTTTGGTTCGCCCGGGCGCCCATGTTCTGGCTGCCCCACGGCTGGTTCCCTGGCTACGCCGAGTGGCTGCTGGCGTTCCCTCGCGCACCCCGCGGCAGTGTCAGCATCACGTCGTGGCAGCTGGCCTGTCTGGGCGTCCTAGTGCTGCTGCGCGACACGGCGCAGGCACTGCTGGCGCTGTCGACCACGACAGAGAAGGACAAGACCCCGGCCAGAGAGCGTCCGGTGGCCGCTGAGAAGGCAAGCTAGAAAGCAGATGGAGCGGGTGGACAAGCTCGTACGAAAGCGGGAAACAAGAAACGAGTTTTACGACAAGAACTACCATAAAACAATAAAAAACAAATGTCTCTCACAATTTTGACGCAGTAGTTCTCCATGGTAGCATATAGAGGTCCTGCAACACGAAGTGAGATGACTCTTGGCAGAGTACTTGGGTTCGCTCTGGGCAACAGATTGACTCTATCGGCCACGGTGAAAACGTTTACTTCCTCGAGGGAAGGCCGACAAAGCTTCGAAAGTGCCCATGACATCACGTGTGCATGCAGGTGACAAAGAAAAAGAAGGCGCATATACAAACCACTGCGAGAATGGACCCTGTAGCTGGTCAGATTCTCGACCACGCAGGTGTCGCGTGAGGACAAAACACACTTTCATAGGATGGTTTGGTGATTCTTGCAAACCAGATTAAATTTTCTTTGCAGACCTTTTTATGGAGTTCACCGTACCCCTAGTGTGCACTCGATCACGTGACAACCCAACACAGGCCACATTACCGCTTGCAAGACGCGCTGTGATTGGACAGAGCACGACACTTGCTGGAGGAAAGGCTGCAACGACGCCTGAGGGCATTCCGAACAACGGCGACAGCACTCTATTCCGCGTACGAGACGCCGTACGGCCTGTGCAGGACTACCTTGGGGCTATTCGAACCGGCGCGCGTGACAGTTGAGAAGGGGCGTGCGTGAACGCAAAAGTGTGAAGAGGAAGCGGCTGTTGCGTCGTCCTCGCCATGGTGATCCCATGGGGCAGGTGAGATGTGTTTCTAGTCCTTGTCGTTTTTGTCGGGGGCTCTGCTGACGCGTCTCGCAGCATCAAGTCGCTGCTGCTCTTCTTTGGGCCGCTGCTGCTGCCGCGGGCCATGGCGCTGTACCGGAGCCTCCAGACGGCAGCCCGCCAGCAGCAGCAGCAAGCCGGCGGACGAGATGTGGCGAGGGTGCAGCGTCTGGGGTGGCGGACGGCGGTGGTGCTGGCGGTGCTGGCGGCGGCGGCGATGCAGGGGCTCTGGCGGGCGGGTGGGCGATCGCTGGACGAGAACGTCTTTGTGGTGACGGCGTCGCGGCTGCAGACGCCGACGGACGTCTTGTTCACGCGGCTGGCGGCACGCCGACCAGAGCGGCTGTTGACGGTGGCCGACGAGGCGCTGCGGGCGCGCATGGCCAGCCTGTCGTCGCGGCTGCTGTACCTGCAGTTTGGGCCAGACGTCCTGGTCGGCTGTCCGTTTTGTGTGGGGGATGGCAACGACGGCAGCGACAGCACGGCCGCGTATCTGTACTATGCGCTCGTCGATCTGGCTGGCCAGCACCTGACGACGTTGGTATTGGTCGCCCTGGCGACATCACCTTTGGTGGGAGGTGGAGGTGGAACACCAGCACCAGAAAGCACACCCTCCCCAATCGCCCCCCGCATTCGACGTTGGCGTACACCTGCGACTGTAGCCACGCTGCTGCTCGCTGCTGCTGACATGGCCCTGCTGGCAACGTACGATGGCCGGGCCAATGCGCGGGCCACGCGCCCGTCCGAGCTCGACGGCTTCTTCTGGACGATGCAACGGGTCCGCGGTCTTGCAGACGCCCTGCTGCTCGGTGGCCTGGCTATCGTGCTCTACTGTGGCGTCTGTGGATGGGCGCCCGGCGGCCCTGCTGGCCCCCTCCTCCGGCTCGTCCTCTTGGGACCTACCCCGGCCGAGAGTCCGGCCCAACGGATCACCACGGCCACACGCGCTCTCACGGCGACCCGCAGCCGGCTTAACGCCGCCGCCATCGTCAAGAACACGGCCCTGCGCGATGTCGAGCTCCGGATGCGCACCCAGGCGTATTGGGCTCGCGAGGTCGCCCTCGTCGCCCAGGCCATGGAGGAACGCGACGTCCTCGAGGGCATCCATGACGCGCTCGCGAACCGACTCGACATGCGCCAGATCGAACACGATGCCGACGTGTACGTGCAGAATGTGGTGCCGCTGCGAGGTGGAAGTGGAAGTGGAGGTGGAGTTGAACGTGGAAGTGGAAGCGGTGATGCTGGATAGGCTAACTCAAATACACAACCCCGTCTCCTGTCAAAGGAGACCCTTCTAACAAGGATTAGTAGACAAAATGGAAATGCTGTACTATCATATGTAGACAAACACAGACCAGAGGAACTCCCATGACCCCTGCCTTTCATATCCGGTTCCTGCCAGCCGTTCCTTTCCGAATGAGGCAACTTGCTCCTCTCTTTTCTTCTGTCCATGACCCTTCTCTTCTTTCATCTCTTCTTTCTTCTCTCTTCTCCCTTCTCTCTTCGCCGTTCTCCGTTCTCCGTTCTCCCTTAACCCTCCTCCTTCTCTCTTCTCCCTTCTACCCTCCTCCTTCTCCTCTCCCCCCATCTCCCCTCCCCCCTCCATCTCCCTACCCCTACCCCCTAGGCAAACTCCCTTTCCGTGATGGCGGTCCAGACGTCTCCGACTCGGCCTCTTCGACACTCCGCTCCAGAAACCCGGCCCACAGGTCGGCGAGCGACTCGCGGCTGCCCGATCCCTGTTCGGCAAAGAACTCCGTGTTGAGTGACGGTGTGCTGGGTGTCCGGTGGAATGGCGACGCTGGCAGTCGCAGGCTGTGGTTGGACGTGCCCGGTCGTGCGAGTCCGGCCTTTTCCTTCTGCTCCTCCGTCCAGTTGAGCACGCCGGCGATGACCTGCAGGATCTGGAACTTTTTCGGGTCGGATCGATCGAGTGCCAGGAACTGTAGTAGGTGGTTGGTCACCACTTGTCTGTGTGTGTTAGGGAGAACCAAAGGAAAGAAAAGAGGGAAAAAAAAGAAAGAAGAGAAGAAAGGAAAAAAGAAGAGAAGAAAAGAAAAAAGAAGAGAAGAAAAGAAAAAAGAAGAGAAGAAAAGAAAAAAGAAGAGAAGAAAAGAAACACCACCCACCTGTCCACGTTCTCCTCCGGCTTGTTCTTCTTAATGTACCGCAACGCCTTGGTCAGATGGTCGTTTAACACAATCGTCTCGTGCCGCAGCTTGCCGATCAGCAGGTTCTTCTCCTTGACCTCGCGCTCAAACGAGGCCGTCCGCTCGTTTTCACTCCGCAACGTTGCCGCTTCTGCCTCTGCCTTCTCGGCCGCCGCCTCCGCCGTCTGCGCCCGCGCCTTGGCCGCCGCAAGCTGTGCCTCGGACGACTCTACCATCTCGCGCAGCTCCCGCTTTCGCGCCTCCTGGATCTCCTGCAGCGCTCGTTGCAGGCTGTCCACCGCTCGCGCCTCGCCGTCCCGCTCCTCCAGCGCCCGCTCGCTCTGCTCCCGCGCTGCCGCCAGCTGCTCCTCCAGATCGGCCGTCTTGTCCGACAGACCTTCCCGCAGTGACCGTTCCTCCATCGCGATCACTTCCCACTCGCCCATCGCGCCGCTCGTCGCCTCCAGCTCCGCCCGCATCTGCTGCACCTGGCGCTCCAGCTCCTCCTTCTCGCGCTGCCAGTTGTGTTGTGTGAGTTGTGCCCGTCCGCGCAGCGCGCTCTGTTCCCGTCCGGCCGCCTCCACCTCGCTGCGCAGTCGCTCCACCTCGCTCTCCGCCGCTTCTGCTGCTGCCTCGGCCGCTTCGCCGCCCTGCCGCAGGCCCTCGTTCTGTCCCTCGAGCTCCTCGATCCGGTCCTTGGCCTCCTCCAGCTCCTGCCTGTCCCGCTTCAGCCGCTCGCCCAACGTCTCCTTGATCTTCTCCACTCGCCCCAGCAGGTTCTGGTACTGCGTCTCCGCCTGCTCGCGTCCGGCCTCGCTCTCTTCTAGCTCCGTCCGCAGCTGCTCCATCTCTTCCTTTTGCGCCTCCTGTGCTATTTGCAGCGCCTCCATCTGCTCGCGCAGACCTTCTACGTCGCCCTGTGGCGCCGCATCGTCGCCTGCCTCTTTTGACATGGCTTCTTGATCGGGCGTGTGTGGTGATGACGCTGCACTTGCTCTCCGTTTGCCGTTTGTGCCGTTTATGCCGTTTGGGCTGTCTGGGCTGTCTGGGCTGCCTCTATCTGCGGCGTTCGTCTTGTTTGTTTCGTCTTCGTCTTCCCCTTCCCCTTCCTCGTCCTCTATCCTCTGCTCGGCTGTGTGTCCGTTGGCTGTCGAGGATTGCCGCGCATGGCCGTTCCCGTTGGTCTCGGGCTTCTTCAGGCTGGCGGCAGACGTGTCCGCATCCACGTGGCCGTCCTTGCGAGCAGTCGTTTCTATCTGCCGGCAGTCAGCACACCCGGCCGTTTCGCGCTCTCGCCAAGCCCATCCTCACCTCAGGCGCGTTGTCCGGCACGTCCGCATCCTCGTCGTCGGGGGCGTCTGCCACGGTGGTGTCGATGCTGGCGGGTGGAGCTGTGGCAGCGCTTGGCTCTGGTGTTGCCGATACGGCCGCCGCAGCTGCAGCGTTGGCCCTGGCCGCCGCCGACTTCTTCTTCTTGTTCTTTTTCTTGGCACCTGCAACAGGGGTCCGTCAGCGGTCTGGCCAGCCACAGCGAGCAACTACTCCGTCTGTATGGAGCACACTAGGGGGAAACGAAAAAACGGATACAATGTACTCCGTACAATCAGACTGACCTGCTGCTGCACCTCCGTTCTGTGCTGCCGACGCCTGTTGTGCGGGTGGTGCCACGGATGCCATCGCGCTGTGTCGGGGCAGAGAGAGAACGAGGACAAGCTTCGTTTGCTGGGTGCTGGCAGGCCAATCCGCATGGGTCAACACCCCCCTAACCTGGTCTGGCCGAAGCGATTGGCTCGCGGCGTGTGCGTCACGTTGTATTGCGCTCAGCTGTGGGGGACTCGACGATGGCTCGAAAGGCCAAAAGGCGAAAGGCGAAACGTGGCGACAGCGGTCGTGGGTTGGTTTTGGGTTGGCTTTTGCTTTTGCTTTCCTGCTTTCCTGCTTTGCTTTTGCTTTTGCTTTTGCTTGCTAGTTGCACTGCGCTCCTTCCCACAAAATTATAGTAATGTGTCAGCTGGCTGCATCTTCCTTCCTGTTCTGCCAAGTTGGAAGCCAACCTGGGCTCGTATTCATGCCGATACGAGCGCCTGTCAGCGCGCCTAGTAGGGAGTTCTTACAGCGCTCGCGGCTATGCACGTAGGCGACTTGTCCGTACGCGTAATGAGACACGTCTCATTCAGACCACGCATTATGCACGTACATGACACTTTCGAGGCCCACTTTACTGGGCATTGTCTTCAGATTTCGCATCCATCGTTTCTCCTTGTTTTTCTCTTTTCTCCTCAAACTGAAAACTTTGTCGGCCCCAGACTCAGGCCACAGACTGTAGTCCAATGGCCTGCTGCACACGGTGGTACATTCGGCATCCCGCAAGGGGTGTCCGAGGACGAAGGAGAACAACGTTGGCCTCATTATAATCTTGGTTCCCGTCCCGAGGAGATTCGTTTCCTTCTTCGACGTTCCAGGTTCGCTTTGAGGGCACATTATCATTGCTGCTGCACCTGTGTAAACCTTTGAAACGGTCATTAGAAACTTCCAAATGTTTACATTATTACGGAGTACTCTAAAGGTATGCAAGATTGAATTGAAAAAAAAAAAAAACATTTTACGCCCGTATTCTCTCAGGAGGCCAAAAACAAATCTTAAAAAAACTCTGCATGTCCGTCAATCTGTCCGTGTGTCCATCACGCCTTGCTCTTCTTGGCCCGGGGCTTCTTTGCCTTGGCCTTGGTCTCCTTGGGCGTGACGACTGCGGTGGCCGTCAGGTCCGTCTTGGGCGCCTCGATGGTTTTTGTGGCCTCTGCAACCTCTGCAGCCGTCTCGCCGCTCTCCTTCTCACCAGCCTCGCCGCTCTCCTTCTCACCAGCCTCACCGCTCTCCTTCTCACCCGCCTCGCCACTCTTCTCGACCGCACCCTCGCCCGCACCCTCGACGGCCACGGCCTTTTTCAGGCCCGGCGCCTCGAACGCGTAGCCCATCTTCTCCTGTAGCAGGCTGGCGCGCTTGCTGCGGCGCTTGGCCTCACGGCCGGACTGGGCTTCCCAGGCAGACTCGGACTTGGGGGCAGCCAGCTCGCGGCCGGCCAGCCGGTTCCACGGCACGACCTTGAACCGGCGGTTGGCGCCGACAAACAGGTTGGCCGGAATGCGCTCGGGCGGCACGACGCTGCAGCGCAGAATGTGCCCAAAGAGCAGGTAGCTGTCCATGGTCTGGGCCACAATGGCGGCCACGTCGGGGTCGGCAAACTCGATAAACGCATAGTGCTTGCTGGCGCCGGTTCGTCGGTTGCGCGAGAGCCGCAGCCGCCGGATGTCGCCAAACTGCGCAAAGTAGCTGCGCATCTCGTGCTCAAAGAAGCCGTGCGGGATGCGGCCCACGTAGACGACGCCGCCGCGCGACTCGCCGTCGGCACGGATGCTCGTGGCCAGGGTCGAGGGCGTGGATGGGGCTGTCGTCTTGCCCTTGGCCTTTTTCTTGGCCAGAGGCACCTTGCCCACGTCTTGGCCGCGCTCAAACAGCCGCGCGCCGCCGCTCGCCTCGTCGTCGCCGCTGTCCATCTCCTCCACGAGCGCCTTGGTCGTCTCGTCATCCTCCTCGGCCACCTCGTCCACCTCGTCGGCCTTTTCGTCGGCCTTTTCGTCGACCTCCATCTTCTCGACCTCTTCGACCTCCTTCTCGACCTCCTTCTCCTCCTCAACCTCCTTCTCCTCGACCTTCTCCTCCATCTTCCCCACCTTCTTCGCCTTCTTCGTCGGCGTCTTCTTCACAGGGGCTTCCACCTTCTCCACCGTCTCCACCTTTTCCTCCTTCTCCTTCTTTTCCTCCTTCTCCGCCACCTTCTTCGTCTTCTTGCCGGCTGCCTTCTCGGCCGTCTTCGCCTCCGGCTTCCGCTTCTTGTTCGCGTTGGGCGACTCGTCTTCCGCCGCTGTGCAGGCCAAATCAGAAATGTCAGCAACGCGTTCCACCCTTCACCAACGGCCAGACTACTGACCCTTCCGCTTCGCCGCGCTCTGATCCGATATCCGGCTCGACTTTCGCGAAGCCACCTGCTCCGAGGCCGCCTTGGCCTTCTTGCCCTTGGGCTTGGTCTGCTCGGTCGCCATGGTGTGCGTAGTTTTGCGGAATGTGGACGAGTTGCGGGTGCCTTCGCTCTGGTGGACTCGGCGAATCCTGCCAGTGTTTTTTTCTCTGCTTTTATTTCATACCCTTTTCTGCCCACAAAAACTTGGCGGTGTGCAGCTAAACCAGGCTACGATCAACGTCACGTGCCAGGCTTCTACCAAACGAGTATATAAATTACAGAATAAAACATTCAAGATACATGTCATTACAGATTGTGCCCCTTTCCAATCTGACTCTATCGCGCCGATGCTGAACAAGAAAGGCTGAAACGAACACCCAGGAAAACAGACAAGAAAAGCAAGTCATCACGACGACTTCAAGCCACAATCGCCTTCACAACGTCCAGAACATTCTCCCCGTCGACCTGTTCTGCTACTTGTGCTGTGGGCGGTGAGTCCAGGACTGCCTTGTCCTGGTGCCCGGTGAACTTGTTCGCAGTGGCCGCGTTGCCGCCTGTAGGCCGAAGAACCGGGCCCAGACTGGTTGCATAGGGCACGTTGAATGTCACGGATGGGAAGAAGTCCCACGCCCGCGCACCCGAGAACCAGAGCAGAAGCACACCAATGAGCATGGGGATCTAGATTGTTAGAAGAAGAAAAGAATGGGAAAGAAGAACAACACAAAACAAAACAAAAAAACATACCCAGACGGTGTAGAGTAATGTGTCGGACCGCAGTCCCTTGCGCTTCTCCTTGTGCACACGACGAAAGTTTTCCTGCTGCTCCTTGGTGATTTGGTGCTTGCGCCCAATCTGCAGCAGTGCCGGCAGCGCGGCGCCAAACTCTGGTTCGCAGTCGATCGCCTCCTCGACCGCCTCCTCGACCTCCTGGTCGTACAGCACTGCGCACTTGCTGTCGGCTTCCGCCTCTGCTGCTGCTGCCGCGGCCGTGGCCTGCTTCGTGTCCATGCTTTCTATGTCGTCCTTGCGTGGGAAGATCTCTTCGTACGAAGGCGGGGGTGCGAGGCCGGCCCGCAACGACGACAGATCCCACCAGCGACCCTCGAGCTCCTTGGAGCCGCCGTGACCGTTGCCGTGGCCGCTGGCAGACGAGTGCGGCCGCGATCCCATGCTGCCGCTCATCGTGGGCACCAGTGAGGAGATCCGCTGGAAGGCGGTCGAGTTCAGATAGGCCTGGTAGTAGTCCGGCAGCGGGTTGTTGGGGATCTGCGGAATCTGCGCCATGAGCTGCTGGAATTGGGTCGCGAGCTGCTCCTTGAATGCCGTCACGGCCGCCGCCGCTGGCGATGCCAAGGCCGCCGGAACGTCTGACGCGCCAGCAGCCGTCACCACCGACGACGGCGTGAGCCCGTCGGGACTGCCATCGCGCGTGCCTCGACGGCTGTGGAGGCTTAATAGGCTCAGGCTCAGGCCTCGGCGCGGCGAGTCTCGCTTCATGTCGAGCCACTCCTGGTCGCCCTCCTCTTGCTCGGTGCTCTCCTCGTCGTCGCCCGACGCCGCATACGACGAAGAGTCCACCTCGGCCTGGCTGCTGTTGTCGGCCCCGTCGCCCGTTGCATTCCACGCCCGGTCCAACACCGTCATCGTCATGGGCTCCCAGAGCGACCGGAGCGATGCTGTGCTGCTGGTCCGGCTGTGCAGCGATCCGCCGCTCCGCGACCGCGTATGACGCTCAAACAACTTGATGGCCCGTACCACTTCCCGTGACGCTGCCACCTCGGCCGCCGTCAGGCCTGACAGCGTCCGCATCGTCGGGTCCGCCCCAGCGTGAATCAGCCGCCGCACAATGCCGGCCTGGTCGTTCAGGGCTGCCAGGTGAAGAGGCGTGTAGCCGCCGTTGTCGCGCACATCTGGGTTGGCACCCCGAGCCAGGAGCCCGGCCACAAACCGGTGCAGCCCCAAAACACAGGCCAGGTGCAGCATGCTGTGTCCTGTCGTCCGCCGCTGCATGTTGAGCCGTGTCTGGTTCGAGGAGTCGTCCAGGTCGATGAGCTCCAACACCTTGAGCAGCTGCGCCTCCAGGTTGGCGTGGCTGCCGCTGGCCATCAGCCCGCTCGCATAGCCGGTCTGATTCCCTCCGCCACCGCCGCCCGCTGCCGATCCGCCGCCCGATGAGGTGCCCCACGTCGTCGTCTCGCTGCCAATGATGCGCCGGGCAACGTCCTGCGCATCCTCAATCTTGCCCGTCATCTTCCTAGATAGCACGGTCAGGGCTGCGCGCAACAGTTGCTGCTCATCATCGTCCAGGTACTTGAACGTCACGCGCTGCTGGTTGGCCGAAAACGGCTGCGACGATCGCTGCTGGTTCGGCTGCCGCAGCGTCACCTGCACGTGGCCGGCAATCGAAGACGGTGGCACGAGACACACCAGCGAGCTCTCGCCCCAAAACGTCGTCGTCGTTGCCCGCTGGTTCCCAAACATGACGTCTAGGCCCTGGTAGAATGCGCTTCCCAGAATCGTCACCTCGATGCCGCCGGACTTGGGTCCCTCGGCCGGGATGATCTTGTGGATCACCGAGTTGTGTGAAGCCGGGCTCGTCGTCGGTTGGGACATGGTCATGGGCAGGTTGAAGAGCCCGTTCTGAAATTGCTGTGTGAACTGTGCCTGGTCCAGCTGCTGCTGCAGTCGCTGTTGGTACATGTGTTGGCGGAACATGTGCATCGGGCCACCTGTGAGCCCGTTGGGGCTAGGAGGCCGGCTTGGCTGCGTCGATGCTGGCGCCGAGAACAGGACGTTCTGTGCCATGGCGAGGTTGTCGAAGCTGGCCGACCTCGCGCCGTTCGGCATGGCGCCGCCCTGGTCGGTGTGGCTCGAATCGGTGGTCATGGGGACCATCCCGACCAGGCTGTCAATGTCCGGGTCGCCCGAGTTGCCCGTCATCAGCGCCATGTCCACAGCAGCCGCCATGGAGTCGGGCGCAAAGCTGGCCGTCGGAGACAGAAACGACGTGCCCGTGGAGAAGGGCACGGCAGACGAGGCAGACGAAGCGCTGGCCCGGAAGTTGGACGCGTTCTGGAAGCTCTGCAGGTTCGACAACTGCGGTGACACGGACGTCTCGATGCGCGTCATGGCTAGGCCTGTCGGTATCTTGGTTGGCCCGCCATTCGCCTTCCTTTTCTTGGACGAGTGGCCCTTTAGACCGTTGGGCGACGCTGCTCGTGAAAGGGCCCTGGCGCTGATGGCCGCTTCCGAGGCCGCTTCTGATGTCATGTCCTTCTCGGGCGACTGCGCCCCGGAGAACGCGACGGAATTGCGCTTCATCGAGGGCAGGTCCGTCGTCGATGGAGACGCCGTTGGCGGCTGCGCCTTGGTCTTGGACGACGGCTTGGTGGACGAGGCGGACGAGGCAGGCGCACCTTTCAGTGCCGTCTCTTGGCCGTCTCCCGTACCGGCAGAGATGTCGCCGTCTGCTACCGAGGACGGGGCCGTGGCCGAAGCTGCGCCGGCATTGGGGCCCGTGGGCGTCTTGTGATCGTCTGTGATCATGATGGACCGTGACATGGTCTGCGCGATCACGTTGCCCTGGAAATCCTTGAGCGTGAAGATGACCTGGAAGCCCGTCTTCTCGCCGTGGTGGCGACAGTAGCAGGTGATGCGCATGGGGACGCTGATGACCGCCTCGATCGGACTGCCTGCCGCGTTCTCGTCTAGGGAAGACAGCGCGGCCGCTGTCGGGCGCTGCCAGTCCTTGATCTCGTTCGTGTTGAAGATGACGATCCGCCGGTGCTCATCCCGGCTCCACTCCTCGTCGTCCTCTGGCTTCTTCAGCTTCTTCCGGTTTGCCCGCTTCCGCTCGCGCTGGATGCAGCCCTTGCAGATCCAAATGTCCCCGCCGTTGGCCGGCCGGCAGTCGTCATCGTCGTTGCTGTCGCCATCGTTCAGGGGCGACGACCGCGACGTGTACGTGGCTGTGGCTGCACGCTCCAATGCGCGTCGGCGGTTGTTCTCGTTGTGCATGGCACTGGTGCAGACCACCATGGTGTGCAGCTCCAGCATGTCGAGCGATCGGTCGATAGGGTCCTTTGCCAGCAGCTTGGGCTTCGAGATCGTGTGCGGGGGCAGGTGAAGCTTTGTGACGCCTGGCGGAAGGGCCGAGAGGAAGATCATGATCGGTATTTGCGTTTCCACGCGCGACTTGTGCGGAGTCACGCCGACAAAGAAGCGCAACGGTCGCCTCTGGTGGTTCGCGAGACTGGCTGCTGCTGTCGGCTGCCCGCGGTGAAACAGGGAGGTTTGCGATACGCTGCCGTTAGCAACGGGTTGTTGTTGTTGTTGTTGTTGTTGTTGTTGTTGCTGTTGTTGCTGTTGTTGCTGTTGCTGCTGCTGCTGTATCGCGTTTCCCTGCCAAGGTGAAGCAGGGCTCGTCGGAACGCTTTCAGGAAACATGAAGCCGGATGCGATTGGTATGGACTGCATGCCGGTACCAGCAAATTGGCCAAAGCTGTCGGCGGGTGATTGTGCGTTGTTCAGGTATGTCGTTGGCGACGGGCCTTGGCTAAAGACAAAGTTGGAGATGGGCGAAACTTCCCTGGAACCTGTCGTTTTCAGGTTGTTCATCGACTGGTTCAGCGAGTATTGCTGCAGAAAGAGGCTGGTCAGCAGGGAAGCAGCCATACGGAGCAGAAAAAGAAAAGGGAAAACGAACCGATAGGGCTTTGTTGTGGCCTCTCTGGGCACTCGGGTCCCCATGGCTGGCACCGACGCCGGCATACATCTGCGGCGCAGAGAACGGCAGGCTCTGGGGGTCGTCTGCATGCGGACTGCTCGACGGGCTCATAAAGTCAAACGGCGACGGGATGTTGCCGCTGAACGGGCTCAGATCGGCCCCGGCGGTGGAAACGTGTCGGATGGCGTCGTCGCCAAACAGCTCGTCGGCGGTCGACAGGCTTGGCGTTCTCTGGATGGACTTGGGGTCGATGGTGCCTGGGTGGTGGCCGTTGGCCAGGGCTTTCTGCTGATGCAGATAGCCGGCCTCGAGCTCGCCGTCGTCCTGGTCGTCCTGGTCGTCGTCCAGCCGGAGGTAGTCGCGAATGTTCCAGTCGGGCGGTGCAGCGTCGACGACCTCGAGAGCGACGTCAAAGGTTCCGTCCGCCATGACCACGTCGTCGGCCGCGGCTGGAAGACGGACGTCGGGCTGCACGGCGCGCCTGGGCTGGCCGCCCGTCGAGCGCCCAGACGCATCGGTGCCGTACGAGCGCCCAGCACCTCGAGGCCGTCCCCGGGTCTTCCTGGCTGGTGTGCCACTGACCAGGCTGGAGTGGGCAGACATGGACGTCTGCTTGGACGAGATGTCCGAGGACGAGTCCTGGAAGGAGGAGAGGAGGGAGTCGGGCGAGGAGGCCGTCGGCGGTTGGGACAGGCTTGCTGCTGCCGGCCTGTGGCCAAGCATGAGCACGTCTTTTCCGCCGGGAATGCCACCGGCACCATTGGCCGTCGGGCGGCTTCGCTTCGGGGCCAGCGGATCGGCCAGGTCGCTGACGTGGTGCAGCAGATTGTGCGGGTTCTGCATGAAGTCGACAGTGAGGGCTGGAGGCGAGTCGCCCATCCATTCGGAGTCGACGGCGAAGTCGCCCGGAGAGGCGGCAAGAGCTTCAAACGTGCTGTCTGGGGCAGACATGTCCTCGTTCGGCGGGAGGCGGGGGAATGCGCAAAAGTCTTTCGATGCCAGCAGATCGGGCCTGTCGTACCACAGCCTGTCCGTTCTCGTCCCGGGTTTCTGCAGCTGCGCGTCGTCCTAGAGCTGTGCCCGATCAGATGGCGGCGATTACCGTAGGCCCAGAGACGGCGAGGCCGTTGAGGGCTGAGCGATGGACCGACTCGGATTGGATCGTGGGCGGGTTTGGCCGGCGCAGCCTGTGTTGTGGAGTGGCAAAAAGGCCGCGACAGAGACAATGGGGACGCTGCATAGGCAAGGCCGCACGGCTGAGCGAGGAGATGTCGGTCTGGCCTGTTTCTTCGGTCGGGTCGTCCGTTTGTCGGGTCGTTTGTTGATGCTGGTGGCAGCCCTCACCAGCGACAGACCATTGTGGACAAGAAGAATGTGGAGGGAGAAACAGTGGGGACGGCTGAGGATTGAAAAAAAGGAGGTAAAAAAACGGGTGGATGAGTGCGCATCGGTGAACAGACGGAAGAGAAGCCACGCAGGCCAAAAGACCCAGGGACAATGCGAAGAGCAGGTAACGTGACGGGCCAGACACTCTGTCGAGGCTATTGGGCGCAGATTGGGACGCACTTTCGTGTGGCAATGGCTCCGGTCCTTGGAGAAAGAGAATTTTGGCAAGGGAAGGGGCGGTCGGGATGGGCTTCTTGGGTGGCCGCTGATTGGACAGAACCCCAGGCCATTCACAACGCGGACGAACACGACTTGCCGGGAAGGAGGGGGTGCCAAGAGTGGCCTGATTGGCCAAATGGAGGGGGCAGGTGCTCGTTGGTGCCTGCTGCGAGCCAGGTTGCAGTGTAATAGGCAGTGTAAGATACAAGTATGGATTTAATATTGTGAAGCCCTGTGCTGTTTGTGCTGGCCAATGGCTGAAACGGTCTAGGGCCCTGTATATCTTACGGCCGGCTTTGAGTCATGGACATAGTCCAAAAGGACACCTAGAGATGGATTCCCAACACTTTATATCTCTGCATTCGGCTATGCGCTCATTACGTATAACGGCTTCTCGGCGGCTGGAGAATTGCCCGCGAGGGGGGCTGGCTTTTCTGTCGTGTCTACGCCGTTCTCGTACTCGTATCTTGTTGTCTTGATATCGGCAAGTCGCGATTCGTCCTTCTGCCACCACCCCTCCCCATGCAGGGCTACGCTGGCGTGATGTACAAGGCTAGGATTGGCAACAAAAACCAAGAGGATTTCTCCGAGTACGAGCACGTTTGCCTCTGCAGGATTGCACGGCCTGTATTAGACAAGCGGGATCTCCCGATGCGCCCACATCCATTGCGCGACCAGTAGCATGCCAGCACTGGTATCTGGCTGCAGAGTCTCATCGCCATCACCGTTGCAATCTGGGAGAAAACAAGATACGTCTCCCAGCGGCACAGCGTGTCATGGCAATAGCCGATGTGTTTGTGGGCCAATCAAGCCGGAATGCCACGGCCGTCGGTCCGCTGGCCTCGTAAAGTGAAAGACAACGTCGTATTGCATTGGATGGGGTTGGCTAGAGTCTATAACAAATGACGAGCTTGGGGCGTATTCAAAAGGAAGGTTCCCTGGATGAAGAGAGAACGGGAGAGAAGGAAAAGAGGGGGGAGGCGTCTTCCTCGGCTTTGCGCCTACGACGGCAGCGGGTCGTCAGGGAAGCGGATGGTGCGGTGCAAGGGCGTGGACAGCCCGCTTGGGGGCGTACTGGCTGCATCGCCACCGTCCGGGATGATGGTGCCGCCAATGCGATAGACAGGACGCGCTGCCGTGCTGTTGTCCACGTCACCACCGAGGACGATCTCCACATCGGTCTGATGGACGGCTGGGACTGTGGCCGGCTCTGTCGACGCGGACGGCTCTTCCTGGCTGCGGCGGGCGTTGTGGCTGCGACGCAGCACCAGCGTGCTCACACGACTGCCGAGGTGGAAGGACGGGAGGCCGTTGTCGGTGCCGGACGAGCGGCCGGTGGTGCGGCTGGCCGAGGGCGACGACGGCAGACTGCGGCTGAGGGTGCGCGGCAGGTAGAGGCCCAGCTTGCCGACCGGGATGCTGAGCCCGTGCACGACGATGCTGCAGATGCTGAGGAACCAGACGACGACGGTGGCCGTGTCGCCGAGCCGGGCGACATCAGGGCGCGGCCGGTCGGTGGACGGCGCGAGGCCGTCGAGAAAGTCGAGGGTGACGTACAGGTAGAAGATGGCCGAGACGCCAACAGGACCAAAGAAGCCGACAAAGACGGCGTGTCGGAGGTGCTCGATCTGCGGGATGTAGCGGTGCAGCGCCAAGACCCAGGGCAGACGACGCAGCAGCAGCACCAGGATGCCGAGCAGGACGAGGCGGTACAGCGGCACTGGGCCGTGGGCAAACAGCGACCACGGACAGACGGCCCCGAACCAGAGGAAGACGGCGACGTTGAGCAGCATGTCGATTGTCGGCTGCAGCGTGTCGTCTTCCGTCTCGAGGCGGAACCAATCGTCCCAGGTGAAGACGTTGCCGGCCACGAAACAGGCCAGCACGTCGTCGCTGCCAAGGAGGCCGCAGGTGCCCGTCGTGAAGAGCGCCAGCGAAATGGCAAAGACAAGGAAGCTCTCGCGGTCGCAGTAGCGTCGCGCCTCCGCCCAGTGCAGCAGCTCCTTGGCCACGTAGCCGACCAGGCTGCCGTATGCCACGCTCAGCAGGATCGTGTAGCCCCAGGTCTCGCCAAACCAGAGGCCCATCGCCCTGGCCGCGCCGCCCGATGGCACTGGAAAGGCCTCGTCCCCCACATAGCCCGTGTACTGGATCAGGTACAGAGCCAGGAACAGAAACGGATAGCCCAGGCCGTCGTTGGCCCCCGACTCCGCGATGATGATGCGCTGCAGCTCCACCGGCACGTTCTGGTCTGCAAACCGGCCCTTGACCACCACGTTCGACAGCACCGGGTCTGTCGGCGCCACGCATGCTCCAATGGCCAGTGCGTGCAGAAATGGCATTCGCGGCGTCACCAGCGCCCACACCAGCAGCCCGGCCACCAGCCACATCCCCGTCATCACCGGCCCCAGCAGCAGCAGCAGCGGCCGCCACTGCTTCTTCAGGTACCGGCTTGGCAGCTGCACGCCCGCCAGCACCAGCTGCACCCCCAGCACCAGCCGCGCAAAGTACAGCGTGATCGCGTCAACGTTGGCCTGTGAACCGGCGTACTGCAGCGGCCGCACAAAGTTGGCTGCCGACGGCGAAAACGCCACCCCGGCCAGCAGAGAGATCACTGTCCCACACCGTCAGCAGCCGCCTCGCCGAAACCCGTACGGAAACAAGCCTCTTACACGCCTCTGACAGGTAAAAGTTTTCCTTGCACAGGTACGACACCAGTCCAAAGAGAGACACCCATCCTCCCAGGACACTGACAACAATGTTGAAATTGGTCAGCACGAGCGTCGGCATGGTCGACGAGGGCGTGGGTTCTTTGCAGAGCCCGGCTAGGTCACACCCGAGCTGTGGATGGCAATGTGTCGACTCGGCGTCAGTCGTGGTTTCGGTACTGCAGCAACGGCTTCAATTAGATCGGTAGATCGTCGTAGGCGACACTCCGAGGAGGCGGCCGTCAGGGACAAAGCGAATGTTATTGAATCATGAAGGCGGTGCACAATGGAAGAGTGGTCACTCAGAAGCGCCAGTCTTGCGGATCCCCTCGGTGTGAAAGGGGCCCGGCAGCTGAGAGTAGCGAGTTGGAAGACAGTCAGTAGATGCAAAGGACGCTTTTCGTATATTTCGACGTGCGGCTCGGCACAGGACTGCTAGCGATGGGAATTGGTAGGATACAGTTCGACGTTCGATCAGAGCGCTGCCGATAATCGGTTGCAGATATTCACTTCTCGATGATATATTCTGATATGATTTTGTCGTTGCTTTAAGTATAGAATGCTGCAAGCCGGCCAATCAGGTCTAGAGTCCACTCGTCTCTCCAAGTGTATGTACTTTATTAATACTGTATTGCTCAATAGTGCATTAGCGTAGTATTATGTGCTGCATGCCCTGTAGTTGTAATAAGCGGTGTAGAATAGGGCACTAGTCCACTAAGCTCTAGCGGAGTTTCACTAACTTCTCCGTATATACTATAATGATCACTGTACGGAGTACTCCGTATACTGCCGCTACTATGGAAAAGCGGTGAGACCTAACTTTTGGTATCTTACAAATTCCTCATGATATATTCGCTAAAGTCGATCTGTCCGCCTGAAGAACGCCCCATAATGATGATGCACGCCAACGCCATCCTCCATGACTATGTCCGCAGCCGCGCCCCCTGGTTTGCCAGCAGGTCCGCCGCCACGTTGCCCGAGTCGCTGCTATGTCCCTTCACCCACCGGAACATGGTCGCCGTCCCCGTCTTGTCACGTGCGTCGATGCATGTCCGCACCGCCCGGATGAGGTCCTGGTTCATGACCGGGTCGCCGCCCCGCGTCTTCCACCCGTTGGACGCCCAGCTCTTGTACCACTCGCTCACGCAGTTGATAGCGTACGTGCTGTCCGAGAAGATCCGTACCGGCTGCGACACTGGCACCGCCTGCAGCGCTCGCATGATCGCCGTCAGCTCTGCCCGTTGGTTCGTCTGCAGCTCGCCTTTCAGCCGCTCCGAGATGTTCCTGTGCCGAGAGTTAGCCAAGCTGCTACGCGTCTGTCCGTCCGGCCAGTCTGCCTGTGCTCACCTCTTGTCGCCATGACCAAAAAACACGCCGATGCCGGCCACCGCCCCGTGCTTCCCGTTGCCCAGGCTGCTACCATCCGTGTATATGTTCAGGACTGCTGCCGACGACACGGCCACAGCGGCGTTGTCTGCCTTTGTCCGCTTTGCTGGCGGCTGCAGAATCTGTGCTGCATCGTCCTCCTCCTCCTCGTTCTCCTCATCCTCGTCGTCCTCCTCTTCTTCCTCCTCTTCCTCCTCGCTGGCTACGTTGACGCCGTTGCTCGCCGTGCCAGGACCACTCAAAGCCTGCCGCGTGGCTACGCTGCCGTACATGCGGATGAAGTTTGCTGCCTCTGCTCGTGAGGGAAACTTCTTGTACTTGGGGCCCTTGGCTCCCCGGATGGCCCGTGCTGCCGCCTCCCAGTCTGTATAGATGCCCGACTGGTTGCCAACCACCACCGCATAGAACCGGGGTTCGCCCTTGTCCTTCGCACCGCCTTCCGGATTCTTCCCGTCAACAAATGCCGCGGCGTCTTCACGGTTGATGAAACTCTTGTCTGGCGGGAGTGAGAGAGCGAACGTAAGCGTCTTGGACATAGAAAAGCGTTTACCGTTCTGGCCGCATCGGGAACTTGACTCTTACATTGTGCACCCTTGAAGCCAGCAATCTGTGCTTGACACTCGTGCCACGTCAAATAAATCCCCGGCCGCACGCCAGCCCGTACGGCATAGTATTTTTGCACGTTTTTCTCGTCCATCTTCCGCTTTCGTCCTGACGTTGTTGCCGCTGCCGTGCCGCTGGGCGTAGTGGAGGCTGCGGCGGAATGAGCTGCAGCTGCAGCGATCGTGGCCGCCCTCATTTTGGCAGGAGGCATGTTGGCGATGCTGTTCGTGCTTTCTGCTGACAATCGGTGTATGTTCGACCACGAGAAGCTGTCGCGACGGAGCGTTACTCGTGCGAGTACACGCAGAAGACGACAGACAACGTTGTCGTCGTCGTCTTCGGCTTCGTCAAAGACGCGCTTTTTCAATTTCGTGTCCCCTGTTGTACTGCTTTCTGTGGATGGCAAGATTCTTCGGTAACCGGCTGGAAGGACCTGCTGTGGGTCTCGTATTAATTGTGCTCCCTTGTCGCTTTCTTCTCCTTGTCCTAACCGGACCGAAGTCACGCTCACCAACTGGTAGACAGCGAGGCTCAACTTCCAAGCTGGCTGCACCCGTATGTGCCGGGCAGACTGCAGCTTCGGTGGCCGATGCACCCTTATGGCGCCCGTAATGTAGCAGCCGCTGAAGCTGTAAGGCGTAGGTTTGTGCGGGTCTAACAAAATAGCACCAGCTCGAGCCAACAGGCGAGCTTCTGAACAGCCACCGGCACTTCTGCGATGGGCCGAGACCACCGTCGTGTACTTGATTGAAATCGTCGGAATTTTAAAGTTGGGCAAATGGCTAGCCAGTTTGCGTGTTTCTGAAGCTGCCGCGGGCAAAGGAGGACGGGAGTCAGGCGCACTCTAGTTTTGTCAAAAGGAGTGAAGAGTAGAAAGAGTGACACTTTTGAGGCGGGGGAAGCGAAGGGGTGTGGAAGGCAACGGCCAGATAATATACCGCAGCAGGAATGAGCAGAGTATGAGAACGGTGGAGGAGAACAAGGGGGAGAAGGGGGGGGGGGGGGGGGGGGCGGGGCCGCAAACACCAAGGGGGGGTGTACAGACGGGGGCAGGGGCGGGTGG
>JADHKJ010000008.1:0-18374 GCA_019925595.1 Grosmannia huntii
GATGGAAAAAGCACTCGTGTATATAAGAAGGGAGGAAGCAGGCCTGTTTGTGTAGATATCTTTCTTCTTCTTCTTCTTTAGCTTAGTTTTTAACCAGTTTAATTTACCTAATAGCGACTTCTTCCATTGGGCTGGATCCTTACACCTGCTGCCTATAGAAAGCGCACTTATTCTTTATTTTACGCATTTCTCTTATCTTCTCTTCCTTTAGCCTTATAGGTTACAATTTTATACTTTATTCTTATCTTTCTTTAAGACATATTTAACTATAGCTTTAGCTCCTTCCTTTTGTTTTTTCTTTGCATATTAGTTTATCTAACTTTTACTATTTCTAGAAAGAGCGCCTAACTTTATTATCGACGGTTAGCTATTGTGACAGGCCATGGCCCGGTGTAAGTCCTCGGCCCCGCCCTCGGCTTGGAACAACTAGCTGGCCGCATCACGTGATACATCCCGCGAGGACCTACGACGCAACGCCCTGATCGACGCGGAAACCTAAAGACTCCGACCCCCTCCCCAAGCCTCTACCTCTCGGCTACGGATTACTCCACTCTATGCTCGCCGGTGACTCACACGGACAAGAAGCAGGAGCCAGTAAGGAGGGACCTGGTGGAATAGGAAGGAAGGGAGGAAGGAGGCTACTTAAGGAGGAAGGAAGCCGGCTTGTTTGTGTGAATATCTTTTTTCTTCTCTAGTTTAGTTTTCAACCAGTTTGATTCACCCAACAGTGATTTCTCCCATTGGGCTGGATCCTTACATACAGGCGTATTGAAGGTGCTTACGCACAAGCGAAAGCTAGAAGCACTAGCCGCGATTAAAGCGGCAATTGAAAGAAATGCAAACGCACTAGGGTATGCTCCTTTGCGGATTCACGTCGACAACGGCACAGATATCTCGATCACCTTTCTAGAGCGCTATTGCGCTACTAGGGGCACCAGACTGGTGCCCAGCCCCGTCTACGACTTAGCCGAGAACGGGGGAGCAGAGAGAGCCGTAAAGGAGATCGTGATACGCACCAGACTACTGCACCTGCAAGGCAGAATCCCGTTGGCCTTATGGCCTAAAGTCTGCCTAAGCGCGGCTTACATCCACAACCACGTCGCCAACAGCCGAGGGAAGGTTCCCATCGTTAAGTGGCATTACTTTCGTGAGTGCGCTTTAAGCGGCCTACTAACGGTGAAATACGTGCCGTCAAAGGATCAGATTGCTGACATCCTGACCAAGGCCACACCGAGGGCGACGTTTAAACGCCTGCTGCTCTGTTCAATAGGCTGGGAGCCTTGAGTGAAGGAGCTTTTTAGAGGCTATTCAGAGCCTCGTTTTTTACTGTTTCTGCACAAGCAGAAGAAGCCTTTGGCTTCACTTGATGGTCTTGGGCTGGGAGGATAAACGGTCTATGTGCGCCATTCAGGGGGAGTGTAAAGCTCTAGAATGGAGCGCACTGTGATCGTTCTGACTAATGTCAGCAAAGCGGCCTCTCATTGGTCAGACAGATAAAAGTGGGGATTAGCCCTAGTAAAATCTCTGCACCAGTAAAAGGCGCCATGTACTCCTTCCTAGCTAGATACATTACGCAAATCTTTAGCTACAACGTTTAGACCTATACAGTGCACCACTTCCCCTGCCTACAGCATCAGTTGTGACAACTATGTGTAGTACGGGAATCCGCCACACTGTAGGCCTTCTGGCATGCTTGGCTAATCTGCCCTGTGATTGGTCAGAAGGGCGACACATGGGGCATGACATCTGGAAGGGTCGCGATGTATCTATTTCTTAAGTACGGAGTACCCCGTACAACATACTCATCTACTCACACCTTACCCTATTCAGCCTCCTACTCCTCACAGTGCAATATATGACCGCCATGTACGAGGATACTTTCTGCCTAAAATCAGTCTGATTAAACTCTTGGGTAAATGTATCGGCTGTGCTCTGTGCTGAGTATACGGTGCTTATATAGTGATAGTCCGCCAACTATGCAATGATTCTCCTTGAAGGGACGAAAATTGTTGCATTTGGCGATCTGAATTCTGCATATGTTCTGCGTATGGTGGAGGACTACCCCTAAATGCCCTTAGGGTTACCCCTTGTCACAGGCCAACTCTTTTTTTCTTTCGTCTTATTTAACCCAATGTACCACTCCATACGGAGACGGAGAGCACTGGCGGGGACTCCAAGGCGGAAAATAACCGGGTTGATCTGTACGGTGATCCAGCCCAATTTTTTATTTATGTTGTCGGCCTTTATTCTCCAAACTTCAGAGACACCATCTACTTGGACGACTGCAAGACACAGGGTAGAGCGCTGACAATGCCTATGGCAAGAGCACTCGCCTTTTTAGGACAGACTATGTGGAAAACACATAGAAATTCATATTCTTGTTCCTTAATTACATGGCAAAATTGAAAAGCCGTCTTTCTGTTGGACTGTGTATCAGTACCAATTGTATAAATGCTCATCTGTGACGTCCACCCCAACAGTTCCGACGTCCTAGACTCCTTGAAGTTGAACTAACAATAAGAAAAATAGAAATGGCTAGCTGATACTAATGAAGGTCTAGCCGTAGACGGGCTGAAAACTTCCATTTTTCTGCAGATACTCTGTGATTTTCAAATTAGAGCAGCTAAGAAACGCCTACATAAAAGTATGCTTCGATACTTCGGCTATTACAACATTTAGGCAAGCCATTTTTTGTCTATTACTGACAAATTGTATCGATTAACAAGTCTAAAAAGGCTCTAGCATCGACATCGCTTGCAGCATGGATGAAAGGAAGATGCGTCCACACAAACTTCTCCCTCCGGTCCACTATTGTCTGGCCCAATGATAGGCTGCTCTGCGTCTCAACCGCCACCCGGATTTTCTCATATGCCATCAGTTCGGGCTTCAAAGCTGCCGCCACAGCCATAGAGTCGATGGTGGTGCACCAGGTGTCGAACTTTAGGCTGTGGCCCCAGTCGATGACTCCGAGCAGAAATCCGGCCGCGGGCTGATTCTTTTCTTTTGCGGCTTGGAGCTTCTGGAGATGTTCAGCCGAGAACTCCACGTCAGGCCTTGTGGCTACATCCAGCCCCAACGCGTAGAGATCAAAGCCGGCGCCAAACACGAGAGAGGCCGCTTCTGGGTCAACATAAACGTTCCATTCGGAGGCCGGATTGTCACCCGTGCTGCGCGTCGTCCCGGTGACATGGAAGCCAAACGAGCCCGCAATGCAGTAGACCCGATCCAGCTTCTGCGGTAGTGTCGGGTCCTTCATAGTTGCCAGGGCCAAGTTAGTCAACGGCCCAAGACACAGCACGGTCAGTTTCTTTCCAATCTTGAGCACGGCGTTGGCCGTCTCCACTATCACATCTGGAGCAAAGCGATCGTCTAGCCGCAGACTGGACGGAGGAATGTCGAGCTCGCCCAGGCCGTCCGCTCCATGGGAGAAGGGGTCTCTTGGATACGGGCGAACAAGGGGAGTCTGTTTTCCTTTTGAGACTGGGATCATATGGGCCGAGGGATTTCCGGAGAGCGAGAGGATCTTGAGCGCGTTTGTCGCACACTTGTCGGCCTGTAGATTTCCCGAGACCGTGGTGATGGCATGGATGCGCATACTCTGGCTTGCCAGAGCGAAGAGGATTGCGACAGAGTCGTCGATTCCGGGGTCGCAGTCGATCAGAACGTCCATATTGAGTGCATATTTGTCGACTGAGGAAGAAGAAGGGTTCTTGGCCGAGTCGGAACGACGATCGGTAAATTGACCGATAGGCAGCTATCGGAGGCCGACTAGGTGAGAAGAACCTTGCAGGGTGTCAATGACTACGTTTCATTGGCATCTGCTAGCCGGGGTCAAGTAGAACAACGTGGATCGGATTGCCCTATCGGCAGCCACCGACCGCTTTGATCGGGTTTTCCGCCTGGCAGCCGTGCTATCTTCCGGCAGCGTATCGTGGGCAGTTTTTCCATATGATGAGCGGCGGTCTCCGTTTATAAGGCGGGTGAATCATGGGTACGGATAAGGATAGAACGCCGTAAGTCAGGGAAACAAACAGAAAAATAAGCAACGAAATCCCTCGACAGCAAGGAAAACGAACATACGCCATGTTTTCAAGCTCGCGGTTCATGTCCGACAAGTCGGGCGTGATCATGACCCTGGTTTTTGCCACGGCCGTCTTCAACGGCTGCACCCAGGGCTACGACCAGTCTTCCATGAACAACATGAACCTCTACGACACGTATGTCGACTGTACGTTTGCGTCTTCGGTCGTTTCCTGGCAGCGAGGGATATCGTGCTGACTCAGCATCTACAGACTTCCATCTGGGGGACAACCTGCTGGGCCTCAACGTCGCCATCATCAACGCAGGCTCCGTTATCGGGGGCCTCTTTGCCGGCCAGGTGTGCGACCGCTGGGGCCGCAAGGCCGGCATTATCCTATCGGCGGCCCTCACCATCGTCGGCGTCATCATCCAGGCGGCCGCCGTTCACGAGGCCATGTTCTGCATCGGCCGCTTCTTTCTCGGTGCGGCTGTCACCGTCAACGGTGCCGCTGCGCCCACGTGGGTCATGGAGATGGCCCATCCCAAGACGCGTGGCCTTCTGGGCGGCCTCTACATGGCCATCTGGTACTTCATCGCCACCATCGTCTCGGGCATCTCCATCGGCACCTACTTTTATGACACCACGTGGACGTGGCGCGGTCTCTCCATAGGCCAGGCCGTGCCCAGCCTCCTCGCCCTCAGCTTGCTGCCCTTCACGCCCGAGTCGCCCCGCTGGCTCATCTCCCAGGACCGCCACGAGGAGGCCCTGCAGCTGCTGGCCGTGCTGCACGGCAATGGTGATGCGGACAACAGCTTCGTGCAGGCCGAGTACCACGAGATCTCGTCCGTGTTGGCCTACGAGAAGACACTGCCGGCCCAGTCATTCCGGTCGCTCATCAGCCCGCGGCCCAACGTCCGCCGCTTCGGCATCGTCATCGTCCTCAATATCGCCGCCCAGGTGATCGGCTCCAACATTGTCTCCTCGTACATTGGCGACGTCCTCGACTCGGCCGGCATCACCAACACCCACCAGCAGCTGATCACCAATCTCGGCATGAACATTTTCAATTTTGGCTGCGCCATCGCCGGGTCCTTCGCCATGGACTACATGGGCCGCAAGGGAATGCTGCTCGGCGCCAGCTGCCTCATGACCTTCTTCCTCGTCCTCATGGCCATCCTGTCCGCCTTGTATGGCGATGGGAGCAACGAAGCCGCCAGCAAGGGCATGGTAGCCATCATCTTCCTCTTCCTGGGTGCATACAGCTTCGCCTGGACTCCGCTCACGTTTGTCTACCCGGTCGAGGTTCTGAACTATACTCAACGCGCCAAAGGCTTGGCTGTTGGACAGATGGCCTGCTATGCGTTTGGCTTTGTCAACCAGTACACGACACCTATTGCCATGGACAATATCGGCTGGCGCTACTATGCCATCAATGCCGGCTGGGACGTTATTATCTGTGTGATCATCTGGTACTTCTTTGTTGAAACAAAGGACCTAGCGCTCGAAGAAGTGGATGAGCTGTTCGACGGACAGATTCACGCGGAGGGCGTCTTTATCGGCCGTGGTGATCAAAAAGACAAACAAGAAGAATAGGGTTGGGTATTTAAAAAGGATCAGCATAGATGCGTAGGTTACAGAGTAGTTGCTTTTGTTCTAGTCGTAGGCAATGCTTCCTTTAATTCAGAAATTTTTCCTCCAAGTTTTTACACATTCTAATAGCCAGGATACGGGCTCCTTCAAAGGTTATTAGCATAAGTCTGGATAATACGGAATCGAATATTTCCTCTCACAGCAAGAATGATGCTGCAATTGCAATGGCTTTATATACGACAGTACCTCCTCTATCAGTCACGTACGGCCATAGATACTGGAAAGCACGGGATCCCGTCCGCTCTCCCCTAGTTAAACCAGTAATCGGCGGATTAGTAGTTGGGTCGGTGACGACCAGCGAATACCCGCTGCTGTACGTTTTTTTTCTTACGTGTAAGCCTGTAAATGTACGGAGTAATTGTGGATTGTCTTCCAACTCCGTACCTCCATTTTCCCCATAATTATGAGTGGGGACATAATTGTGGCTTCTACTCAGTGCACCACGAGTCTATAACGCGCCACTTTGTGTGCGATTTCAGGTTGGCTAGAGTCCAGACGCGGTCTTCGCGCAGATCGAGGCTAGTGATTCCGGGCGGAGGTCAGGTGACCTTCGGAAACCACGTTTCCGGCTGGGTCGGGTTTTTTGATGGGTTATTAGCCTAATATCTCTCACCGTACGTTGCATCGCCACCTTATAAGCCGCTGCATATCATGGTGTATTCGTACTACGCAATAGTTGTTACGTCTTGTTGAAGCCATCAGGCGTGAAAACGTGGCCTACTGCTTATCAAGTCGATAGAGAGAGTCCACCCGAGGACTTCACCTTCCCACCTAGGTTACAGGGCCGCTTAGGCATCTGCTACCATTCATGTCTCCACTCCGCACATATAGAGGCAAACGCCGCGGCAAACTGCAGATGCTGGCTTCCCTCATTTCTATCCCGTGCTATATCCTTCCGCTTGCCGTCGACCATGACGCTGATTCGCGTTACCGCCGGCTCCGAGGCCACCGGAGGCCATCGTGCTATCCGATTACTGATAGTTCCCGTGTTCAACATGCACGATCCATCGCACCAGCCACGTCACCTCTCCGTCGTCATGACACTCGTATCGCCGCGTCTTTCCCAACATGACGTGCTTGTCACCCTACCGTTGATGCTCGGGAACGTGCCCAGCCAACAGTATGGCAAAGACGCGCTTCAAGTTTTCGACAACATGGGTAGGCTTGAGCTTGCCGTCTCGGACGCTGCTAATGAGCGCGTGTGGTCTGTCAAGAGAGCAACATGCGGGGACGTAATCCTTCAGTTCAATGCCCTTCCCCGTCCTGTTGATACGGATACGCCCCCCGGCCCTCGGGTCGATCTCCGAGAGCAGTTTGGCGGTCTTCTAGGCGTCGGTTCTAGCTTTCTGCCTCTGCCGCCAAATCGAAACCCAGACGCGCAATACGAGTCCACGCTGGAGTGGGACCTCGGTCAGTCACCAGACGGGACGCGGACGGTCTGGTCGCTTGGGGAGGGATCTGGTCCTATCCGGAAAATGGGCAGTCTCAGCGTTCTTCGGGACTCCGTCTTCGGTGTCGGGCCACTCCGACGCCTTGTGAACACCGACAGAGACCCTTCGGGTGCCATCTTCAACGTTTTCTGGTTTGGCAACCCTCGGTTTGATGTTCAGAAGCTAGGCAGTGATACCCAGGAACTGTTCACGAAAATGTCAAAGTTCTTTGGCGAAAGCGCCTCGGAGGCGAAATCCTATCGCATCTTCTTGCGAGAAGCACCACGGGGAAATGGCGGCATGGCCTTCCAACGAAGCTTTGTGTTTGAATACGACAAAGACATTCTGCGTCTCGAGCGATTTGTTTTCCCCACTCTTGCGCACGAGATGGTCCACAACTGGCCTCTCCTGGGCAAGGAAACAGACGGGTCAAACCAAGACCGGGATACGGGTGACGAGAGCTGGTACTCTGAGGGTCAGTTTTGTTTAAACACGAAACCCGAACAGGGACGGGATATTACTAATCACGTGCGTAGGTATTGCAACTTATTATCAGATGATGCTGCCGTATCGATTCGGTTTGCGCAACGAGAAGTATCTTCTCGGGGAGCTGAACGCCTACTTGAGTGGCTACTACACGAACCCATTCATAAAGCTGACCAATAAAGAAGCCACAAGACGGTCGTGGGAAGAGCCCAACGCCTTGAGGCTACGGTACAACCGGGGATTCACGTATCTGTTGAAAGTAGGCGCGCAGGTGTGGGAAAAAACGGCCGGAAGGACTTCGATTGACAGGATCGTGTACGAACTGTTGGAGAGAAAACGGGGAGGGAAGTCGTACATGTTACAGGACTGGCTGAGTATAATCGAGCGCGAACTCGGTCACTCCGGAGTCGACGAGTACGACGACATGGCGAACGGGGTTCTGGTGGTTCCTCCGGCCGATTTTCTGCCGGTGGAATACAAAATGCAGCTGGTTCGGCAGGACCAGGAGGTACTGGAGTTCGGATTCAGCGGAGACTCGATCAACAATCGAATAATCAGCGGGCTCAAGCCGGGCAGCAGAGCTGACAGGGCCGGCCTGAAGGAAGGCGACAAGATCCTGGAAAACAGCTTCTCCTGGGAAGTCGGCGATGACTATGAGGCGATGATGGATCTGACTGTCCAAAGACAGGTCGGGGAAGCACTGCAGGTTCTCAACATATCCTACTGGCCACGGAGCTTTGACAAGACCGAATGCTACCAAGTCGTCCAGACGTAAAAACAGGATTAGTGAATGCAGACTAGTGTCTCGGACTGTAGTCGTCCTCAAGTGTCCGTGTCTTGGCCATTACTGGTGCTTTGCTAGGAAGAGTGAAGAATGCGGCTGTGCACGGAAGTACGGCGCTAACTCCGTGCGAAAGTATATCTCAGGTCGCTAAGCCTCCAGATCCGGCATCGAACGTTGTTACGGCCAGCAAGCTCATCGGCTGGCTCGTCGGGTCCGATTTACTGGTCTTGGGCGCGTCAGAAGCTGGACCGGATTCTGGATTTTATAGCACAGCCTCAAGAACCACTTTACAGGCACGGGCCAGGGCAGACTGCTTCGTGATCGAAGACGGAGTACGGACGGGCACCGTCTGTTGGGCAGCAGCTAAGAACTATGTATGTAGGTCGTAGGCAGCAATCATACGGTTGCAGCGACATGGGGCTGGAGATAGGAAGAGAAAGATGGGCAATTTTTAGACGGTGGGGGCTGCATTTCCGTTGGGCAGCCCAACGCGCCGGAGTTGGCCAACAGTCCGAGATGAAGGGCACAAAAGCGGTCCTTGAAAGTCCGGCCCGTCATGCCCTGAATGCCATGATACGGTGCTACGTAGCCGGCGAAGCGACGTGTCTCAGGATCCATCCGTCGATGGATGCCGGTTTTCCGATCGATGTTGCGTGTCTCTCGGAGAAGGCTGCGTGCTGTGTAATACGTACTCCGTTACGTCCACTCCGACGATGCGGACAGTCTTGGCGGCATGGTAAAGGCATCCGGGAAGCCGTAGGTCCCGCCAGCACGGGACTGGATCGACGATCCGGGAGCTACTGCAGTGTTCGTTCTGCGCGGCCACCCATTCGGGCTTTCGCGCTCCGTTGGCCGGCAATTCGGATCTACGAACAGCTGAGTGCCCCTGAGAAAGGCGAATTCTGGCGCATATTTTTGGCACGTTCTCCCGCCATGTCGTAGCAGGCCTTACCGCCTTGGGCGTGGCGGCACCGCTGCCCCTCCCATGATTCGTCGGCTGCTGGGCGCACAGGGGCTTGTGCGGTTACATAAGCGGCCCAAATGGCGGATTTGGCCGTTTGTCAGCGGAATACCGTGTTGGCCTCCCCGTCGAAGAATGGGGGCCTTACAGCAACTAGACGTGATTTGCAGTACATAACGAACAATGGTTGCTGTTGCTGTGGCCTGCTTGGGACGATGCCATCTTCCTTTTGCAAAGCACCAACTACCGTCCTCTCTTTGAATCCACGCTTTCTATTCTTATTTGCTTGTAATTGTCATCGGCCTCTGCATCTCCACCTGTCCTACTCTTTTCGAGGGCTGCTTTGCTCTGCTTTGTGCTTTCTTTCTTTCCTTCACCACACGTGCTCATGGCACGAACGGCGCCCCTGTCGCCGCAATGGTGGCCCACGCACCGCGCGGCGGTCATGAAGGCGCTGATCCCGTCGTCCATTTCGATTGCGGTACTCTTTCTGGGCATCATGTCCTGGTTCTTCGGCTCGTCATTCGACATGCGGTACCGCGTGCACAGCCTCCGGGTGCTTGTTGTCGATCTGGACGGCGGGGCGATCGGCGCGTCGATCCAGACGGCCTACAACGAAGCCTTTGTCAGCAAGCAGTTCCCGACGCTCAAGTTTGCCTCGACAGCCGACTACCCAGACGCCGCGGCCGTGCAGTCGGCCGTGTGCCACGAGAACTACTGGGGCGCCATCTATGCGCATAGCGGTGCGACAGACCGGTTTCGCAGCGCCATCAGCGGCACGGCGTCCACCGCCTACGACTCTTCCGATGCGGTCAGCTACGTGTACAGTGAGACGCGGTACGCCGCGACCAGCGACTCGTACGTCAAGTCCAGCCTGGCGACGATCGTCGGGGCCAGCCGTGACTTTTTCTACGAGCAGTGGAACAGCAACAGCAGCAACGTCGGGCTCGCCAGCATGAACCTGACCGACAGCGCGGCCGTGATGGCGTTCCTGGACCCGTTCGAGGCCACGTCGGTCAACCTGACGCCGATGAGCATGGGCACGCACATGTACCTCAACACCGTCTTCATGGTCCTGCCGATCCTGTCGCAGTTTTTCTTTTTGATGGCCGTCAACGGCATCAGCGCGGCCATGGGCGTGTACGACAACATGGCGCCGTCCCGCGTCTGGATGCTGCGCATGGCCGTCGCCAAGGTGCACGCGTTCATCCTGTCGCTCGTCCTCGCTGGCGTCGTCTGGGCCTTCCGCGAGGACTGGGCCGTGAGCGGCCTGATGTTTGTCCGCACCTGGATGGTCCTCTGGCTCTACATGGAGATCAACTACTTTGTCGTCGACTCGGTCATTGGCAGCTACATTCCCATGCAGTTCATCACCTTCTTTGTACTCTCCTGGGTGCTCATGAACGTGGCCAGCACCATCTTCCCCTTTGAGCTGCAGCCGGGCTTCTTCCGGCTCAGCTACCTGTTCCCCGCCCACGAGATCTACCTGCTTCTGGTGCAGGTATGGAGCAATGGCTGCCACCGGAGAGACTACATTGCGCTGCCCATCCTCTTCGTCTGGTGGGTTTTGGGCCACGGGACGACCTTTTTGTCGACCCGGAAGCGCGTGGCCGATTCGTTGGCCATGGCATCCCCTCTCCTCCCGCCGACAGGGAAGGACTCGGACGACGTGACGCTGTCGGGAGACGCGAACACGCTGTCGGGCAAGGCTTCGCAGACGACCCGGGACCCGGATAACTACAGCGTCGACCAACACCCGAGCGACGTGGAGATGACCGCAAACGGGAGTCCTGGCCCGGCGCGCCAATAGAAAAAGATAGATTTTAAGGAGGCATAGCTGCTTTTCACCATCGAATGGGGGTTTTGGCACCTTAGATTTTGGATTTTTGGATTTTCTTTTTTCGCATCTTGAAACGTGGGTTTTGCGTTTTAGATTATGGTTATGGTTACTAGCACTGCATTATAGACAGGTCTTTGACTGCACGAATCCAGACAATGAAATATCTCGATGCGTTTCGCTCGGTCCGGGCCTCGCATGCAAAGAGGTTGTTACTCTTGACATACTTGACTTCCGGACTAGGTGGAAGTGCAGCTGATGCCACGGGGCCGAGATCGTAGACAAGCAGCTGACCGGCACATATGGGCTGAAGTGGCTGAGGCCTGCATGACGCCCCAGGCCATGGAGTCGTCGTTCCAGCTGTTGAAGTTCTATTCAGTATGAAGTAACGCTCTCGCTGCAGGCCTGTCGGTGTGCTGCCCGTGCATGCAGCGCATCGCGAGCGGGGAAGGTTGCGGCTGTAACTGGCAGCGGTTTGCAGGGTTCCGCTTTCAGTGTGGTTGCATCCCGATTCGATCTACCCATTATTCTGGAGATCTCTTATTCTGGGCGCTTCCAAAGCGTCACCTGCCGCAATCATGGATCAGAGCTGACTAAGCACAATTCACATGACTAGTTTAGCCCCACAGTATATCAACAGAAGCAGACTTCCGCTTATACGTCGTCTTTCTCTGGCTGCAGATATCCCCACCGTCACTAGGCGGCCGCGTGGGGAAGATCCGGTCGGGCTATGCTGCCAGCATTTCTACACTCCTGTGGCAGCCCGAGGCACCGTTTGGCAACGTGATATTCTGTTTGCACAAACGCAATGGCAGCCGCTGAAGCACAGTGAGAACGGCCCGTACCATCAAAAGAGACGCACACTGACAACCACAGAAACAGGCTCTCGCGCGAGGGTTTTGAACGGATCGTGGCCTCGTTTGGGCTGTCGATGCAGAGCGACGATGCAGACGGGTACTACCAGCTAGTACAGGAGCTGGACGACGAGGTCCGCACGATCGAAGGGCTGCCCGACTACGTGGATCCACGTCTGCAGCCGAGCGAAGCGGTGCCGCTGTCAGGACGAACGTACTATGCACCGGACCCTAAGGACAACCGGCTGAACGGGTGGAGCCACCGGGTGCGTGGTCCTGCGGTGTCGGTGGTCGGCCGCGGCTCTCTTGGCTAACGCAGGCAGTTTGAGCTCAAGGACGATGCGGCCGTGGCCCACGGCTTGCTGGCGGGTCGTTCAGTGGCCGTCAAGGACACGATTGCCGTGGCGGGTGTGCCGTTGACGCTGGGCACGGCGCCGTTCCACCTCTGTGTCGATGCGCCGTACCCCATTCCGACGATCGATGCGCCCGTCATCGGTCGCGTGGTGGCGGCCGGCGGCGTGATCAAGGGCACGTCGACGTGCGAGAACTACTGCATGTCGGGGCTGTCATTTACGAGTGCGATGGGCCCTGTCGAGAACGCCTGGCTGCGCGGCTACTCGGCGGGCGGCAGCAGCAGCGGCTCGGCCACGCTTCTGGCTATCGGCCAAGTTCAGGCCTGGCGCAAGAAGCGAGGACTTCCGGTGGAGGATTGGGGTGAGGGGGTCGATCTGGCTTTGGGTGGCGACCAGGGAGGGAGTATCCGTCTGGTGAGTTGTTTGCTGTCTACTGTCTACTGTATACTGTATACTGTCTCTTATCCCCTGTCTGTCCTGTTTATCTCTGCCTGTCCTCTGTCTTGTCCTCTATCCTCTCCTGTCCTTTATACCTCCTATCCTCTCCTCTATCTACTATCTGCCCTATTCTCACTCAACCCAGCCCGCCGCCTATTCTGGCGTCTACGGCCTCAAACCGACGCGCGGCCTCGTGCCCTACACCGGCATTGGCTCTCTACACCCACTCGCCGACAACGTCGGACCCATGGCGACGTCTCTCGCCGACGTGGCCCTGCTGCTGTCGGCCATTGCTGGCTACGACGGCCTGGACCCGCGCTGCAGCCCACACACGCCGCTGCACCGACAAGACGTGCCGGCCTACCACGAGCAGCTGCAGGCGGCCATTGCCGACCGTCGATCGCGCGGTCTCTGGACCCCCTCGACAGCCGGCCGTGGTCTGCGCGTCGGTCTCCTGCACGAGGCTCTACAACGGCCGGAGCTGGACATTGCCGTCGCCGCTGTGGTGCGCGCGGCAGCCGACCGTTTTGCAAGCCTCGGTGCCACCGTCGTCGACGTGTCGGCCCCCCTGCACATCCATGGCCCAGCCATCTGGACGGTCACGATGCGCGATACCGCCGCCAACGTCTTCCTCGCCGCCCAGGCACCCGACCAGCTCTCGCTGCCCATCCCTGGATTCGCCCCCCCGCCGCCCTCTCAGAAGTGGTACGACACCATGACGGCCGCCGCGCCCACCGTCGTTGCCGGCCTCTTGGGCAGCGCCTACCTCGGCGACCGTGCTCGCTTCCCGACGCGCGTCCGCAACAAGGCCCTCGCCCACGCCGTCCAGCTCACCGCCGCCTACGACGCCCTCCTCGCTCCCGATGCTGGCGGCGTCGACGTCCTCCTCCTGCCCGTCACCCCCTCCGTCGGCCCGCGCCACACCGACATGGCCGCCAAGAGCGTCCTCGACCGCTACCGCGCCGCCCTCGGCGTCTCCGGCAACACTGCCCCATTCAACGTCTCCGGCCATCCCGCCCTGTCCATGCCCGGCGGCTGGGCCACCGTCCAGGACGGCCAGGCCAAGCTTCCGGTCGGTGTGCAGATCGTGGGCCGCCATGGCGACGAGGTCGGCGTCCTGCTGGCCGCGTCCATCCTTGAGGTCGCCGGACTCGGCTTGGACTTGGAATGAGCTGTCTGGGCTGACCAAACGTAATCGCATACCTCCAAATAGTTCATCATGTTCGTCTGTCTAGACTGCCTACAAAGAAAAGCGCCAAGAACACAACTGCCTGTCCCCATCTGCCCAAAAGTGTACTTCACATGCTCGTCAGCTGCACAGAATGCAATGACCCCCTGCGACAACCCCTACAGCACATCAAGGGGCGATGGAGCACCCTCGGGCCATGCACCAACAGCCCATTTGAACTCGCGGCTGTAGATGTTCTCCTTCCGCGCATAGTTCCTCATCCAGTAGGCGTAAGTCGAGAAGCTCTTCTGCTTGTACGTCCAAGTGCCCTCGCCAGCCGTCTGGTGCAGCTCGGCAACCTTGGTATAGTGCTCCGGCTCTTCGACCGCGACGATCCGTCGCAAGGTAGAGTGCCGAAACAGGTTGTAGATGATGCCACCTGGGTGTCGAATGCTTCCTTTTGGAAACACAATGACCTCGAGCTGTGGCATGGCCTGGATAGACAGGAGAAGATCCTGTGCAAAAAAACGGGCGTTAGGACTCGATTTTAAAGTGGAAGGGTTGTATGGAACTTACGCCAAAGATGTTATTATATATTGCTCCTTCCAAGATGAGCGTTTTCAATGCTGGAAACATTTGAGCTAGTTCTGTATTGTGTTAGAAGAATTCAAGACCGGCCTTATCTGCTCTTTTTTCAGTGGATCACCGCGTCAATATCACTCACGACGTATATCCGATGACCGCAAAATTGGCCTTTTCACGTGGAGAGTCTTCAGCCGAAGCTGCCCGGCCGCATGTTCAAGGCAGGCATCGCTACGAGGATCCGCAGCGATAGTAACTCCAAGCCCAGTCATCTCCGGTAGAGACTTCAATACGTTGTATGTATAGTTGCATACGGTGCCGTCAGTCGGTGCTTCACTGATAAAACTGACTGATTGGATTCCGGGGAACAGCTGGTGGCGAGGTAGAATCAAATTCTCAAATCCGGTTTTGCTGTCGATCATAATGTGTTTCAGTTGTTTCCAGCCTGTCAGGTACTTGACGACCACTTTCTCCCAAACTCCCTCGTCCCGTTTGGTAAAGCGAAATGTCAAAGACCTTTGGTCGTCAGCCACATTTACGAGCCAAGAGCCGAGTCCACTCACTTGCAAACAGACGCAAAACTGGGGTTTCGCATTTCTCCTCTGTATTGGATAGATGCGAACACTTGGCTGAAGACTGCGCTTCGAAAAAACTTGTCCACGCAAGACAAGACCACCTTGTCCTTGAAGCCGACGTACGCTGTAATGGAGCAGATCAGCTCGAGCGGGAGCTTCTCGATAGCGCAGAATCCGCTGCCAGGGGGATCGTCAGCTGGGTGTCTGAATATGTACCCGGAGCTGTTCAACCAATCCATGAGACACTGCGTATTGCGCAATGTGTGGCGACAAGGAATCGACATCTTTTGCTGTTTGCAATTCTCAGAGACCTTAATAAACATGGACTAGAGTCTGTCCAGAATGAGGGTATTTCCAACTTTCAAGGTAGAGGTCGCTAATTTTCCTTCTTTAAATACATATACATACTTGAGAGCGATTATCCTGTCAACTAGTGAATGTAAGACAACTTGCTAGAGAAGGTTGCTTTGGAGAATCATTCAAGTACTTGACGTGGCCTTCTTAGTCTCATATCCAAAGGCAGAAGTCAGCATCTATCACAGCTAGGTAGTCACTTTACCCGCTTTGTTTTTATTAGCATCGTTTCTGGTTAAGAAAGTACTGTAGCATCAAAGTCGTATATAGGCGGTCTATCTCGGAGAACCATGACTGGTTGGGCATAGGAGACAACTTTCACGGTATTCTTTGTCGTTAGCCTGCCTTTTGGCTTCAGCTGAGTGTATACTTGCTTTACGTTCAAAATATTATCAGCGAAGTGGCCAGCCAGGACTGACGCCTGTATGGTGCAGAGAATATGCACATGGGATTGGAGACTGAAAGCACACCACCTTTTGTCAGCGTCGTAAGCTGCTGAAATCTGATCTTGAGTATAATGGATCTTGAGAGTATGTCAAAGGTGCCGTAGATAATTATTAGTTTACAAATTGCAGCACAATTAAAGTCGGTCTTAGACCAATACACTATGCTGACGTAAGCTAGATCTTGGAGGTTGCTCAAGAATGGCCATCGATAAGGCAAAAGGACAACTGAACAGCATATAGTCTAGTTACTGGTGTAAAAAATCGATGGTAAGCAAGAAATCTGGGAGTCGATATCACTGTTGCGATAGTCAGCGTACTTGACTTTGACAAAGGGTTCTCAAAACACTATATAGATGTAGACTACTATAACGGCATACGGCCGAACAGGGATTGGTATGTCTGACGACACCTTCCACAGGGAACGATCTTAACTTCTTTCTTTTGTTTTAGACAAGCCACGTACCACCATCTTCAAGCCAAGAAACGGCAATCTAACCGAGCTGAATCGGAGGTTACAAGGGTAAGTAACCGTCGTACATAGTATACCGCCTCATCCATGCGTGCAACGGCTTAAATACTACAGCCACGCGTGATCACTCGTGAAAAATGGAGACAGACGCTTCCTTAGGGTAACAGCAAGCTCGGCATTGTATGTGGTCTTACAATATACACCTCGCCCGTTACACGAGCAGTAGTAAATGCACTATGCAGTACCATGCTAGATAAGGTCCCTTGCTAAAGTCTGTATTCGAAGCTACACAAGGAGTCAGGGTAGCAAAGCCCTGTATTTATGTAGCGGCCAAGACTTCCTGTCTACGCTACTTATATCGAATAAACCAGGCCAAAATGGGTAGAGTGTGCGACTCTGTGTCGTGCAATAGAGAGATACATATACTACGGAGCGCAGGGCGCTATTTAGTAGGGGATTTTATGCACGTCGGCACACTTCAAAAGTACCTAACTATAACAATACACACATACGCATTAGGTTCCTATAATTAAATAGTTACAAGCCTAGTAAGCAGCTTTTACACCAACTTTTAAATAATCTAGTTATATTTAATATTTATATTAAAAAGAAGCATCAAAAAACCTCGTACTAAGTATATGTCACGGACCGCCATGACAGCCTGAGGCTCCCTGCTCGGTGCCTCTCTCCCATCCCATGGGGAGCGATTGCACGATCAGGTGACAGCCTGCCTGCCTGAGGCACCCACCTGCTCGGTGCCTCTCTCCCTCCCCATGGGGAGAGACTGCGCAAGCGCCTACCTGAGGCTCCCACTTGGGACCCACTCCTGGAGTACTGCCACTGCACACCGCTCTGGTGAATATATATCCACGAAGAATCCTGCATCCGAAACGTAGCTCCTTGAGCTACGTCTTCGTCAACAACCTGACCCTGCCTGCACCTCTGTAGAAGACTAGCCATTCTGAATATACCTTTCTGTCCCGAATCCCGGCCCCGCCTACCTGTCCGCCTGCCCGTCCGTGACAGTATAAATCCTTAAAGACTATACTCCTTTTATCCTTAAAATTACTAAAAACACGCTAAAATAAGTGTAAGGATCTAGCTGTTATAAACCACACTATTTCCTCAGTAATAAACCTGGTGGTATCAAGGGGTATATGTAAGTAGGCAGGTTAAGGCCGCTTCGTGTACAATACGTATAGGCAGATCTCTGTTGCATTGCTGTTGTTCTTTCAATATGTCATAAGGCGGCGAGGCCTATTCAGGTATTAAGACTGAATACTTAGATTAATTGCTGAAGAGCTGTAAGAAGGAGAGTGCTATCTAGGTAGTAGGGACTGTAGTCTTATATACATAAGTGCTTCTTCCATCTCTTTCTTGGCTTACTTGGATTATTAGATGATCCTGGTGATCCTAGCCTTGGATTATTTAGATTATTAGATGATCCCAATAATCCTTATCTGTATCGTCTGATTACGTGATCTGGATCACTCTTAGTAATCCTGTGCGGGATTACTCTTCTTGTTACGTGATCTCTAGACCGCCTGTGCTCCCATTGGTCCGTGTGCTTTCTGCTATGTAGAGCTTGTTTGGCTTCTTTTTCCGCTTGCCGTGTGATGTGGTTATTACACCGGTATAGCGCCTTTAAAGAACACTATATTAAATATTAAAACGTTATTTATATAAATAAACTTATATAATATATAATTAAAATAAAAATAAAAATAAAAGCAACTGAAATATTATAATAAAGGTAATTCTTAAATATCCTAAGCACGCTATATTTGTAAGGATCCAGCCCAATGGAAGAAATCGCTGTTAGGTGAATCAAACCGGTTGAAAACTAAGCTAAAGAAGAAGGATATCTACACAAACAGGCCTGCTTCCTCCCTTCTTACACGAGTGCTTCTACCATCTCTTCCTTGGCTCATTTGGATCATTAGATGATCCTGGTGATCCTGCCCTT
>JADHKJ010000008.1:18474-157216 GCA_019925595.1 Grosmannia huntii
GGATCATTTGGATCATTAGATGATCCTGGTGATCCTGCCCTTGGATCATTTGGATCATTAGATGATCCTGGTGATCCTGCCCTTGGATCATTTGGATCATTAGATGATCCTGGTGATCCTGCCCTTGGATCATTTGGATCATTAGATGATCCTAATGATCCTTATCCGTATCGTCTGATCATGTGATCGGGATCACCCTTAGTAATCCTGTGCGGGATCACTCTTCTTGTCACGTGATCTCCAGACCGCCTGTGCTCCCATTGGTCCTTGGCAGCGCGTGCGCAAGATGGGCGCAATGTGCTAATTGGCGTGCGCCCAATTGGGTTTGGTCGGGTCGCGCGGCAGGCCACGTGACACGGCCGACTGGTTGTTCCGAGCCGAGGGCGGAGCCGAGGACTTACTCCGGGCCATAGCCCGTCACAATATTAATAATACACTCACTTCTTACTTAGATTTATAGGTTTACAGAACTATATGCTTGTTTTCTTTTAACATAAATATTTAATATTATTAGGTAGCCGACACTGAATGCTGGCTGTCTATTAAAACCGGGGGTAATCAAATAAGCGGATAGCTTCCCACTATATCAGATGGGGGTAAAGTGTTCGAGAATTTGTTACTGATCTAAAGACACGATGTTTTCCAGAGTCAAAGAGTCAAAGGGAAAAGATAAATAGCCTACAGCACAATACATGTTATTCTCCCTTAAGAGCCTCTGCTGACCTTATCGTACCCAACATCAGTAATAAAGCAAATTGAATGATTATAAAGCTGCGTCACAGCGATATAGGAAGGACAAAAAGGACCTACGTAATACCCCACATAAGCAGAAGTCAGAGATGTACGAGTTTTATAGTGCTGTACAGAGGTCCCTACTAAAAGAAAGAGCTCACCGCTTTTAGCAAAATAGGCAGGATGGGTACAGTGTAACTATTATCTTAATACTGTATTTACTAGTAGTGCATTAGCGATGTACTATACGCTGGGCGCCCTGTAGCTATATTAATAAGCGTAGTAAAATATGGCACTAGTCTACTAAGCTCTAGCGGACTCGCTAATAACCTCTCCGTATATATTATAATAATCACTGTATATTGCCGCTACTATGGAAAAGCGGTGAGACTTTTCTTTTGGTAGGGACCTCCGTACTCTGTATTGCAAAGCGTCCCTACGACGTTCCAGGCTCCTTACGTGTGTAAGAACATAGTATGCGCTTTATATGCATATATAAAAAATTAGAGCCGTTCAGGGAAGTGGGGTTGGTTGCATCCTTATTTTCCGGATATGCCAGTAATCTGGTTCCTATAGGGGCGCCACTCCGAATCGATGGCTGGTCAAGGCCTGTCTCAACGTCTCCGCTCCGCTAAAAAACGCCACTTCAGCCGCTACTTAGAAATCTGGCCGCTGGCCACGATCGATTGCCAGGGATGTCCACCGAGCCGAAAAGATCGAGGGCGAGGCCGGCGTTGTCGGCCAGTCTGCAGCCTGGCCCTACGACTACGACGACGGGGAGGCGTTCGGCACACAATCCATGTACCCCAGGACGCCTCAGGACACCTGCAGGTAGAGAGAAGGGATAAGTCGCCAAGCCTCTTTTTTAGATCGTACGGCGAGCAGCCAGCGAACTGCCACATGAGCTGCAGAGACATGCATATACTCCATACTCGTACTCGTCGGGCGAAAATATGGGGGCTGGCTTGTTTGGCTCTTCGCTGTGCCGAATAGCCGTATCGCGTTCTCATCTGTCCTTTTTCTCCTGTGTTGCGACGCGGTTCTGCAGCAGCTCCACAGCTGCGCAGAGTCGCTTCAGGAAATGGCCCTTGCTGCGCGGGTCCGCCTCCTTTTGCGGCGAGAATGATCTCTGGTACTGTACGGAACACGATAAGATACAAGTAACGTGGTTGAGTTCCGGGGCCGAAACGCGAAAAGTGAACCCCTTTGTTGCCAAAGGGTGTGCGAATGTGGATGAGGGACGTGGTACCTGTGCTGCCAGCCATTCCAGCAGCGCGGTCAGGTACACGCGCGTTATGGTTTCACATACGGGAGTGCTCCAGCGCTCTTGCTCACAGCATAGTGCTACTAGAAAAACAGGGACTGGCTCTGCACGCTACCCCTTTTCTGGGGTCTTACTATGTATTCAGGGGCAGACAGTGCTTTAAGTGGCCTTTAGCTGGGCAGCCAATGGCGTCTGGCCAGGCAAAGGGCTCCTACGGAGTAGTAGGAACCAAAAAAGGAAAGAACAGGTCAGTCTCCAAGGGTTGCTCACCGTATCTTACTTTAGTCGTCGTACCCGTACTTTGGGCAGGGGCACGTGCTGGGGCTTTCCTCTTCAGTGAATCGTCAGAGTCCGAGAGGGGACAGAGGGCCAGAGGGGAAGTCGCGACGGAGCCCGAATCGGGAACAAATCTCAGAATGGAGATGAGGCGGGAAATGGCCCAGCCTCTCTTTGTCTTTGTGCCCACCAAAGCAGGCGATCCGGTTCCAGCTGTGATCATCGCAGCCGTTGGGGCGAATTACGAACGACTGCTAGCGGATTTGCATTTTCTCGCCCTTTGTGCAGAAGTAGCGCTGGGGAGGGGCGCTACACGAGTCATATCCAGCCCTGCTGTCTGCTGGATGGAGCACGAAACACGAGACTGAGACGCACGCGCCGCTGGCCTCGGGAGCATATTGTCCGCGTACGATGTAGGACATGGGATCGGGGGAGGAAAGGGAGAAAGGAGAAAAAGAAAGTAGGTGGGAGAACAGCAGACGGCCATGTGCAACGGCACAACGGGCAAAAGAGTACTGAGTATGCCGTATGCATCGTTACCAACAGAGGCAACGCATTGTCCAGTCAGAAAAGACAAAAAGTCTGGCTGCGTTACCACCGGATTGGCAGCTCTGGCCAAACTCGACAGGAACGGAAGCCAGACGGGGCGCGATCCGACTGTGCAAAGGATGAAAGACGAAAAAGAAAGAAAGGGGGGAATGACGGCAGGCAGGGGTGTGGGTTACATAGTGGCTGCGCTGTCTGTCGTGCGTCTGTGGCTCGCTCTCTCACCCCCCCTCTCTGGCTCTCCCCACTCTGGACCAGGGGTCGAAGGAATTGAACCAAAAAAAAGAGGTCCGGAGAAGGGGACGCAAAACCATGTGTCGGTCAAACCGCTGGTCCCAACACACTAACACATCCCATCCAGAATCATTGTCTGGACGGCACATCTGCCTGTCGACAAGCCCCGACAACCGAGCAGAAATCGACTGGGGTGACCTGGCCGAAAAGCCACGCATTGCGAAAGGAAGCTCAATCTTCAGCGAGCACCAGCTGTTGTGCAGCCGACGACCGCACAAAAAGGAGGAAAAGGAGAGGAGCGACACGAACGTGGCGCGTGGACAAGCCCGCGAGATTGGAGGGCGTCTCCAGGGAGCGACGACGACGCATTTCGTTGGCAATCCGCCGGAAGCAATGACCTCGCCGCACTTTGCCTCAACCGCCGTTGCCAGTCCTCGTCTGCACGCCGCCTCTGCTGGATCCACCGTGTCTGCACCCCTGCCACCCACTTCCTTGCCGATCGTCGTCCCTGAATCTGCGCTCGACGCCTCGCCGCAGCCCAGAGGCTACGAGTACGAGTACGAGCACTACTACAGCATCCCGCCGCGCCCCGACGTTTCCGCCTCGCCTGCCGCCCTCCCCCCCTCTTCCACCAGCAGCAGCGGCCTCGAGTACGGCAACGTCAGCAGCATCAGCAACGGGAGCAACACCAGCATCGCCAGCCGGCCAACCACGACCAACAGCGACCACGTCGAGTCGACATCGGTCACCCCCGCAGCCGCAGCCTTTCTCGGATTGGGGTCTCCTTTGGCCAGTCAGCGGCCGCAGCCACAGCCGGGACCACGGCACAAGCAGAAGACTTTCTCGGCCGCCTTTCTGCCGCGATCCTCGTCCCTCCTCCCCGCTCTTCGCCTCGGCCGAACTGGCCTGCCTGCCGGCACCACCGCCGCTTCTTCTCCGCTCCTGTTGCGACACCCCGTCCATGCGCCCGCCACGCTCTCCTTCTCTGCCATTGCTGAACCAAGCAGCTCCGACGACCAGACTGCAGCACCACCACCACCACCCCTCACTCGGCACTCACGCTCTAGCAGCGTCGGCGGCGGCTCCGACACTCTGCGCAGCCTCTACCGCTGGTCCTCGTCCACCGGCTCGAGCCGTCTCTCGCTGTCAGCCGGCCATTCACTCGTCCACCGCCACCAGAAGTCGGCCAGCTTCAGCCGCCGTCTGAGCGTCGATTCCATCGGCCTCCAGACCACCACCCGTCTCGGCGACCTCGTCGATTCACCGCCTCCGCCGGCACCCCCAAAGGACCGCAAGCTGCAGAAAAGCCGTCCCGGAACGGCAGACGCGGCACCCACACCCATCTACGAGGAGTTCGCGTCGTCCCCGTCCCCGTCGCGCGTGAGCCGTCGCCAGCAGGCCCCCCCGCTGCGCTTTCTCCCTCCCATTGTCAGCCTCCCGTCGCTCGAACAGGAGGTGCAGAACGGAGCCACCGGCTCGCTGTCCGACCTGATGGCCTCCCCACAGCATCGCCGGCCGTCTCATCTTCGCCAGCTCAGCTCCGAAGACAACATCAAGTCCTTTTACTTTGGCGACGTGCTGGCTTCGGCCACCTACACGGGCCGGTCCACGCCTGCCCACCAGATTCTTGAGAAGCCGGAATCCCCCGTCCGCTCCCGGTCGCGCACCGGACTGGACATGATGTATGGCCGCGAGTCTGAAGCGGCAGCTGCACGGGCGCAGGCCCAGGCGCAGGCCCAGATCCAGGCCCAGGACCAGGCCCAGTCGTACAGCCGGAGCCGGTCGCGCACGAAAGGCAGCATGGACTCCAGCAGGAGCAGGGACCGAGCGAACAAGCCGCCGTCGCAAAAGGCCATGCTGTCGCGTGCCCTCCAAAAGGCCAACGCCGCCGTGCAGCTCGACAATGCCGGCAACATCGAGGGCGCGCGCGAGGCCTACGCCGAGGCTTGCCGACTTCTGCACCACGTCCTGCTCAAGACCCAAGGCGAGGAGGACAGGCGCAAGCTGGAGGCCATTGTACGTGACAGGACAGCGCGCTGCTTCCCCCTTCCCCGTGTTGTACTGACCGCAGCAGAGAGTGACGTACACGGCCCGGATCGAAGAGCTGGCTCAGCTTGCCCCCTCGCAGGTGTTGGATACGCGTCCCCTGCCGAAACGGCCACAGAGCAGCGCTGCTCGCCGAATCCACGGCGCCGCCAGCGACGACGATGATGACCGATCCGACGACGACCAAGACGAAGACGACGACAGCAACGATTATGGGCGTCGGCGTCGTGCTACCGAGACCGTCAGGGCAGACGAAGTCGTGTCCCGTTCGGCAGACCACTATTCGACCCCCGTGACAGCATCACCGGGGCTGCAGCCGTCGGCACTGAGTGCCAGCTACGACAATGCCAAGCACGGCGCCCTGCTGAGCGATCAGTACACCTTGCAGTCGTCCTTCTCGCGCTCACCCCGGCGAGAATTCCACAGGCCCAGTGTCATCAACACGGCTGCATCCAACAATTCCCTTCAGCCTCCCGTGGACGTAGCGTCCCCATACATGCCTCCACCTCTGTCCCCTCGACGGATACCGCCGCCGACGACGGCTGGAATGGTCCATCCGCCACCGGCAGCGCCTGTCTTTGGCGAGCCGAAGTGGCTGGCGCCGGACTACAGCGCAGAATCCAAGTCCTACGGCAGCCATGTGCGATCGACGAGCCACGAATCGATCTCGTGGCTGGACCCGATTGACGAGTCCGGCGGGTCTGCCGCATCGTCGGTACACTCTCGATCCTCGTCCAGGATCATACGGAAGCATATCCGCGCGCCCAGCGGAGCGACAGAAGCCGAATTCGACGCAGCCCTGGACGACGCCATCGAGGCGGCCTATGACGACGGATACGACCCGCAGAGCCCCGGGGCGCCCAACGCGAACGAGTATGACAACGGCTATCTGGCAGAGTCGGCAAGGCAGGCTGAGCTGGCCAGAGAGCGCGTACGCGAGGCCGAACTGGAGGCCATGCGGTACGAGCGCCAAATGCAGCAGCACCAGCAGCAAATGCAAATGCAAATGCAACAGCAACAGCAACAGCAACAGCAACAGCAACAGCAACAGCAACAGCAACAGGAGATTGTGGAACGCACGAGACAGAACTTCCTCGACCCGGCCGACGACTCAGACGAAGAGGAGCGGATACTGGAAGAGATGACCAACGGCTATGCGATAGAAGACTTTGCGTTTGGATCCGACCTCAACGGGAACCCGATCTCGCACGAGTCTGAAGGCCGTGGCTCCACTCCACCGACGGCAGTGACGGTGCTGGCGACGGTGACGGAGAACACGGTCTCCATACCGGCGGTCGTGTCGGCCAACAAGGGATACCCTAGCACGATGCAGCCGCCACCGACACAGGCGTTGCCGAAGCTGCCTCCACAGGCTCTGGCTGCCCGCCTGACGCCGACGCAAAGCCCGCGATCGGAACAGACGGTGCGGAACCGGCGTCTATCTGGCCAGAGCATGACGCAGCTGAAGATCGACACTTCCTCGCCCACCGCGGTGCAGCAGCCGGCGACGACCACAGGAACGGCAGCCTCGCTGACAGCAGCCGGTCCGACGGCTGTGCCACAGGCGACAGCGCGTACTGCCGGCTTCCTCGCACAGCAGAGACAGGCGCTGTCTGCCGTGTCGATGCGGCCCGGCTCTCGACAAGCACCAGTGGCGCACGGCGACGGAATGGCGCAGTCCGGCTTCCTGCCACCAACACCGCCGATACCACAGGGGACGACGTTTGCGGACATGGACAGCACAACGGGCCGGACGGGATCGCCGTCGATTGGCAGCGGCAACGGCAGGCCGGCGCTGCGGAAGAACTTCTCGTCGTCTAGCCTGAGGAGCATGCGCGGCCGCAACATGTCGGTGAGCAACCTGGACGACGGATCGGACATGTCGCCGGGGACACCACTGAGCAACCATTTTGCGCTGAACGGCCGTCTGCCCGCATTGCCGAGCCTACCGTCGGCGAACCTAGCAACGCCACTCGTGGCGGCGTTCAAGGAGCGGATGGCCATGGGGACGAGCAGCGGGATGGGCAGCATGTCACTGCTGGAGGGCGACTTCCACTCGCCGAGTACGCCTGGGTCGCCCAACACAGTGTTCTCGGACGCGCCGGCGCCACTGGAGCCGTGTCCGACGGACTCAATGCTGCGGCCGTTCTGGCTGATGCGATGTCTGTTCCAAACGCTGGCACACCCACGTGGCGGCTACCTCAGCAACCGGCTGTTTGTGCCGAGCGACGTGTGGCGGGTCAAGGGCGTGAAGCTGAAGAATGTGGACGAGAAGATGTCCAACTGCGACCTGCTGACGGCGGCGCTGCTGAAGCTGGCGCGGGTGGACACGTTTGACGCCGACGCGATGTTGGTGGAGATGCAGTCGTTTGAGACAGTGCTGGAGCAGGTGCAGGCGACGCTGGCCCGGCGGCTGGGCAGCGAGGTGGGCGTGCACAGCAGCAGCGTCATGTTCAAGGACGCCTCGATGGTGCGGGACGGCGATGGGGGCGGCAGTTTTGGCGGCGGCGTTGGCAGCGGCGGCGGTGGCGGTCTCGGATTGAACGGCATGACGGGCTCGGGGTCTGGCCTGGGTCTCGGGGCCGTTCCGCGTGCAACGAGCGTGACGGGCGGCCGGTCGTTTTCGTGGCGCCGGCTGCGGTCCAAGAACTCGGCCGCTGCGCTGGGCGGCAGCTACGCGTCGACGAGCGGGCGCAAAGAGAGTTTCTCCGGCGTGTCTGGGACGGCGGCCAAGGAGGGCGCCAACGGCAACGGCATGGGTGGCGTCGGGGGCAGCGGCGGCAGCGGAGCCTCGACCACACTGTCCTCGCTGCCGATGACGCAGAACCCGACGAGCAAGCCTGTGCGGCGAGACCTGGCGGCGGCCAAGTTTGCAGGCCCGTATGCACACTATGCGGCAGCGCTGGCGCGCCTGTTTGACGCAGCCCAGTCGATTGGTGAGTTTGGCGTGGTTGTGTGGTTGGTTGTGTTGTTGATTTTTGAGTTGGTTGTGTGGTTGATTTGTTGATTGTTGTGTTTGTGTTTGTGTTTGTCTTGTTGTTGTCGCTCTGTTTTCTGTTTCCCCATTCTTCTATTCTTCATTCTTCTACCCTATTTTCATCATGCTAACCCCTACAGACCAGATCGCCCGCCAGGTGGAAGACCCCGGCCTTCGCCACGCCGACAAAACACAGGTCGGCTTGGAACTCTGCACACGCAACGCGGCCGAGTTCTTTGCCTTTTACATCTGCCGCTTCGTCCTCTCGGACATGTCCCTGCTGATGGACAAGTTTGTGAAGCGGGGCAGCGAGTGGGTGCTGACCTAACTGCTGCCCGGCTGTGTGTGGTTTCTTCTTTCATGAATGTCCGTCGCTTGGTCTACGAGTTGTATATAACCTGCAATATTCCCCTGTACGTATGATGACAGCGATAGTCGGCGGCAGGACAGTGTCTGGCCGTGTTCTGTTTCTGTTTTGCTTTTTGCTTTTTGCTTTTTGCTTTTTGCTTTTTGCTTTTTGCTTTTTGCTTTTTGTACTTGTGCGTTATACGCTTTTGCATTATTCACGTCCGACTCTGAGTTTGCTGCTTCGTATGTTGGCTATGATGATGTCGTCGGCAAGCCAAAGAGCTCTAGAATTGTAATAAACAGAAAAAAGAGAATGTACTTAGCGGGGTACCGACACTGGCTAATGCAAATATTGATAAGCGATAAGATGTTATGTGGCAGCCGGAAAATCGAGCGACCACTTTCTCTCCGAACAAGACACAAACTGCAACGATACTTGCAGAATACCGGCACTGTAACGAGGCAGAAACGGAAAACGAGCGGACTCGATGCGGCCATGTGTGCGGCTGCTGCAGTCTGCCATCCTCCGAAATCTCCGAAATCAGCGGGTGCTGCCATCAGCCGGACGGAGCAGCGTCTATGTCGGTCGAGCGTCGAGGAGCGTGCCATGGCAGCGGTGGATTCAGTCTGCAAGTGAGGACATGTCTGAGGCGGCCGTGTCTACAGATTCGACAGCAGAGACAACAGCACGACGACAGACAGTGTCGAGGATCCCGGCAGAACTGGAGCAACGGATCTCAGCGATTCCGATGGAGCGGTTCCGCAACTTCTGCATCGTGGCGCACATTGACCACGGCAAAAGCACGTTGAGCGACCGGCTGCTGGAGGTGACAGGGACGATTGCCGCGGGAGGGGACAACAAGCAGATCCTAGACAAGCTGGACGTGGAGCGCGAGCGAGGGATCACGGTCAAGGCACAGACATGCAGCATGGTGTACCGCTACAAGGGACTGGACTACCTGCTGCACCTGGTGGACACACCGGGCCACGTGGACTTCCGGGCGGAGGTGACGCGGTCCTACGCGAGCTGTGGCGGCGCAGTGCTGCTGGTGGACGCATCGCAGGGCGTCCAGGCACAGACAGTAGCCAACTTTTACCACGCATTTGCCCAGGGGCTGGCGCTGGTGCCGGTGGTGAACAAGGTGGACCTACCGACGGCAGACGTGTCGCGGGCGCTACAGCAGCTACGAGATACGTTCGAGCTAGACGTGGACCCCGAGACAGGACGAGGAGCCGTGCTGGTGAGCGCAAAGACAGGGCGGAACGTGGAAGCCGTGCTGCGGGCAGTGGTGGAACAGGTGCCGCCACCGGTAGGCGACGCAACAGGGACGCTGCGGATGCTGCTGGTAGACTCGTGGTACGACAGCTTCAGGGGCGTGGTGCTGCTGGTGCGAGTGTTTGACGGGACCGTGCGGAGCGGCGACGTGCTGGCCTCACTGGCGACAGGACGACGATACACGGTGGGCGAGGTGGGTATCCAGTTTCCAGACGGCGTGGCGCAGCCGGAGCTGCGGGCCGGCCAGGTGGGCTACCTCTTCTTCAACCCGGGCATGAAGCAGATCCAGGACGCGAAGATGGGCGACACGCTGACGACAGCCCGGGCGAGCGACGAAGGGATGGTGGAGGCGCTGCCGGGGTTCGAGGAGCCGAAGCCCATGGTGTTTGTGGCGGCATTTCCGACGGACCAGGGTGACCACGGACGGCTGGCCGACAGCATCAGCCAGCTGGTGCTGAACGACCGGAGCATCACGCTGCAAAAGGACCACTCGGAGGCGCTGGGGGCGGGCTGGCGACTGGGCTTTCTGGGGAGTCTGCACTGCTCCGTCTTCCAGGACCGGCTGCGACAGGAGCACGGGGCGAGCGTGATTATCACGGAGCCAGCGGTGCCGACACGGGTGCGGTGGCGGGACGGACGACAGCAGGTGCTGACGAGCGCGGCCGAATTCCCCGACGCAGACGAGCCACGGGCGCGCGGAGCGACGTTTGAGGAGCCGTTTGTGACAGCGACGATCACGGTGCCAGAGGCGTATCTGGGCCGAGTGATTACGCTGTGCGAGGCCAGCCGGGGCGAACAGCAGGGGCTGGACTTTCTGGGCGGACGCGGCGGCGCAGCAGCGAACCAGCAAGTGATCCTGCGCTATGCGCTGCCCGCGATGGCTCTGGTGGACGACCTCTTTGGGCGGCTCAAGGGGGCGTCACGCGGCTATGCCACGCTCGACTACGAGGATGCGGGCTGGCGGCCGAGCGACCTGGCCAAGCTGCAGCTGCTGGTCAACAAAAAGGCCGTCGACGCGGTCGCCCGGGTGCTGCATGTGTCACAGGTCGAGCGGGTTGGCCGGCGATGGGTGACGCGCTTCAAGGAACACGTGGACCGGCAAATGTTTGAGATTGTCATCCAGGCGGCCGTCGGGAACCGGATTGTGGCGCGCGAGACCATCAAGCCGTTCCGCAAGGACGTGCTGGCGAAGCTGCATGCGGCAGACGTGTCGCGGCGGCGGAAGCTGCTGGAGAAGCAAAAGGTTGGCCGGAAGCGGTTGACGGCCGTTGGGAACGTGACGATTGAACAGAGTGCGTTTCAAAAGTTTTTGAGTAAGTAGGTGTGGGGAGGTGGATGGGTAGTAAGGTATGGGTAATGAGGTATGGGTAGTGAGGTGTATGAGTAGAGTAGGGTAGACGAGCGTTGATTTACGAGTAAAGTAAGGAGAGACAGTTGATGGAAGTAAAATGATGCAAAAAAATACACAAAAAAAAACGACCACTACGGGACTCGAACCCGCAACCTCGGTCTGACCTCCCGACTTCGTCAAGACGAAATAGGAGGACCGCGCGCTACCATTGCGCCAAGCGGCCTGGTAGGTGCATTCGCACGGCTGGTATAGCCAATAGCGAGGTGGCGAGGATTCATTCATATCTTAGCTTTATAAAGGGTCATCTTTCTGATTGTATCTCGTAAATCAACTTAACCAACTGCAAACACGAGTTCACAGCAACACCAACAACCGAGATCGAGACTTGATTCCACTACAACAAATACGCAAGAAGCCGCATCCACCCAACGACAGAACTGCCAGCGCCATACCCAGTCCACCAGCAACGACTCTCCCCTCTGGTCTCACGCAGCGTCTTGCCGGACCTCAATCTCATGGCCCACCCACACCCTCTTGGCCCTTTCGGCTAGGTCCATCCGCTGCAGCTCCTGCTCCTCGTCCTGCCCGACGGCCTTGTCCTTGTGCCGGCCGCCGGCATGGATGCTGACCTGCGTGGCCAGGCCACCGGACACGAGGGCGGTCGAGTCGGACGCGTGCGACCACGAGCTCAGGAAGCGCTTCTTGTTGCTGGTGGCCGTGTCGGACGTGCGTGTGTACCCGCTGCCGCTGTGGCCGCTGGCACCAGCGCGGCCATGTGTCCGGCGGGCAGCCTCGTCCGTCATGCGCTGGGCGATGAGGGTGCCGAGAGGCAGGACGATGACGACCGAGGTCAGCATCAGCGAGCCGGACTCGAAGTTGGTGAAGCTGCCAAACTCCATGGCAGCAAAGATGACTGTCGGGAGTGGTCAATGAGAAGGAAGAAGGAAAATAGAAACGGGACAGGACACTCACCTGGAATCAACATCAACACGCCGTTGGTCATGATGAGCACTTCCATGGACGAGAGGTGCGAGATAGGCGGCAAGACGCTGCGACAGGTCCACATGTGCATGACCAGACGAGTGATGAAGACGAAGCAGAACCAGAAGACGGTGGCCGTGCTAAAGGCGAGATCGCATTGAAGCAGCCAGGCAGTGTTGTGCGACTGCCAGAAGCCAAGCGTAGCCCGCATGTACTGGACCACGCGGAAGAGCCGGAAGGCAAGGGCGGGCACGACGAGGAGCCCAGACACGGCCACGAGTGTGGCCCGACGGCCGGCCGGCCACATGCGCACCAGAGCCCAAGCCTGCAGCATCAGGGCGGCCTCGACGAGCAGCAGCTGCGGCGCCGCGAGAAAAGAGGCGACCACCTGCACGTTGGCGTCGCTGCGTGGCACCCGCGTATAGTCGCCCCCCCAAAAGGCGTAAAAGGCCATGTACGACGACGTGAAGTAGAGCGCCAGCAGGAGGCAGCGCACCGCGCTCACCGCCAAGCTGGCCGCGTGCAGCATCGTCGACGCCCGTCCGACCCGCGTCCGCGATGTCAGCAGCAGCACCACCGCCAGCATCACCAGGCTGGCCCCCGTCTGCACGCTATAGTTGATCACCGTCGACGTCGTCTGCCGCTGCATCCGGTCGATCGCCGGCAGCCACAGCGACATGGTCTGGCCGCCGGGGCCATGCAGCACAATCGTCTGGTTAAAGGGGTCCATTGTGTTGGGTGTCGTCGATGGGATATTGAGTGCAAGAAGATCGAGAGCAAAAAGCGAGATGGTCTTGGTCGTGGTTCTCTGCTTTACTTTTGACCAGTCTGAGGAACAGCAGGTATTTAAACAGGTCTGTCCTGCCGGTCAGACTGTCCTTCATGCCATGACACAGGAGCAGGTCTGACCGTCTGCTGCGCATGTGGAAATGATACCGATACGCGGCCAATGCAACAACAATACCAAGACCAAAGGCAGGCCGCGAGACGAGAGAAGCCCGCGTAACCGCTTCCTTGCAAGGGACAGATAGCCAGGCGCGGTAAAGTGACAGAATCGACCACGGGCCATCCTGCCGCCATGGTGGCTTGCATTCTTACCATTGTCCCTCTCAGTCTTGGTATTGTTCACTTTGGTGCTTATGGCGTCGGCTCCAGCTGTCCACGCAATGCCACAACACAGCTTGGCAGCCGTATGGTCGATCCCGGTGATGCCTCCCAATCGGGAACATTCGCCTGCTACTAAGCCAGAAGAATATCCATCGACACCCATTCGGGCTTGGCCTTGTCATTCACCCGTTCTTCCTGCTGTCGAGCTTGGTGATGAAAGCACGAGCTGTACGCCGCTTCTGCTCGCGCCTGCTCAAAATACGAATTGTCATACGTGAACAGGCCGCAGCAGAATTCCGTCACTTTCTCCTGAAATTGCCCTGACTGATCACTTTGACTGGTTTGAGGAAGAGAAGCCCCGACTTTCATGACCATGTCACGGGACCAGCACACCAAGATTGGATCACGTGACACAACAACACCTGAAGCTTAGCTGTCGGAACAACGTTTTCGCATCTCCATGTGGCGATGGACGTATCTGTATCCAGCTTAGTGTCTTTGCCGTGCTTGTCAGGTTTGAGAAAAAAGAAAGGGACAGACGAAGGCTGCAACGAGGAACGTCCCGTCCGCATCACCGCATCGTCACCTTTGCCTCTCCTTTGACGCATCTCCCGCTTTCTAGACCGTGCAGCACATCGCTCTTCCGGCTCGCTTCATCGACCACGCTCTTTCCCCGCTCTTCTTGATGCGCTGAGCCCGACGAACGGAGAGAGCAGAAACGCGTCTCGCGCTCTTCTCCTTGATTTCCAATCCTCTTCTCGTGCAACCTCCTCCGACGATAGAGCCCCACCGGCATCATGGCCGAATACGACGATGGCTACGAGTATGACGACGCGATGGACGGCGAGGGCGACCTCGACGAAGGCATTACGCCCGAGGACAGCTGGAAGATCATCTCGGCGTACTTTGACAAGAAGAGTCTGGTGTCGCAGCAGATCGACTCGTTCAACGAGTTCACCACGACGACGGTGCAGTCTCTGATCGACGAGCACTCCCTCCTGACGCTCGACCAGAGCAACCCGCCGATCGCGTCAGACCGACCGGTCAAGCTGCGGCGGTACGAGATCAAGTTTGGCAATATCATGGTGTCCAAGCCGCAGTTCGCCGAGGGCGACGGCCGGGTGTCGACGCTGACGCCGTACGAGTGCCGGGACCGCAACCTGACGTATTCGTGCCCTATCTATGCACGCATCACCAAGAAGGTGTCCCTGGCGGTCGACGAGCCGATCCCAGACGAAGAGCTGGACGAAGAGCAGATCGAAGAGATGCAGCGCACGGGTGAGCAGCCAACACGCATCGTGTGGGAGGAGGAGCCGTCGGACCTGCCGGACCAGGAAAAAGACAAGGCGGACGAGGACATGAAGGACATGGTGTTCATGGGCCGGCTGCCGATCATGGTCAAGTCCAAGATCTGCCATCTGGCGTACGAGGACGAAGACGGGCTCTTCCTGCTGAACGAGTGTCCATACGACCAGGGCGGCTACTTTATCATCAACGGGTCGGAGAAGGTGCTGATCGCACAGGAACGGTCGGCGGCGAACATTGTGCAGGTGTTCAAGAAGGCGCAGCCGAGCAAGTTCTCGTACACGGCGGAGATCCGGAGCGCGCTGGAAAAGGGCTCGCGGCTGATCTCGTCGCTGAGCATCATGCTGGTGGCCAAGGGTGACACGGGCCGCGGCAGCTTTGGGCAGACGGTACACACGACACTGCCGTACATCAAGTCTGAGCTGCCGATCGCCGTCGTGTTCCGGGCGCTGGGCGTGGTCTCGGACGAGGACATTCTGAACCACATCTGCTACGACCGCAACGACAGCCAGATGCTGGAGATGCTGCGGCCGTGCATCGAGGAGGCCTTTTGCATCCAGGACCGCGAGGTGGCCCTGGACTTTATCGGCAAGCGCGGACAGAACTCGCACGGCATCAGCCGCAAGGACCGCGTGCGGGCGGCGCGCGACATTCTGCAAAAGGAGATGCTGCCGCACATCTCGCAGAGCGAGGGCTGCGAGACGCGCAAGGCCTTTTTCCTCGGCTACATGGTGCACAAGCTGCTGCAGTGCGCGCTGGGCCGGCGCGACGTGGACGACCGCGACCACTTTGGCAAGAAGCGGCTGGACCTGGCCGGCTCACTGCTGGCGAAGCTGTTCCGCGGCATTATCCGCAAGATGTACCAGGAGCTGATGAACCACCTGAAGCGCTGCGTGGACACGGGCAAGCACTTTGACCTGCGGGTGGGCATCCGGCACCAGACGCTGACCAACGGGCTCAAGTACTCGCTGGCGACGGGCAACTGGGGCGACCAAAAGAAGGCGATGAGCTCGACGGCCGGCGTGTCGCAGGTGCTGAACCGCTACACCTTCTCGTCGACGCTGTCGCATCTGCGGCGCACCAACACGCCCATCGGGCGCGACGGCAAGCTGGCCAAGCCGCGGCAGCTGCACAACACGCACTGGGGGCTGGTGTGTCCGGCCGAGACACCCGAAGGCCAGGCCTGCGGGCTGGTCAAGAACCTATCGCTGATGTGCTACGTCAGCGTGGGCACGCCGGCCGAGCCCATTGTCGAGTTTATGATTGCACGCAACATGGAGGTGCTGGAAGAGTACGAGCCGCTGCGGTACCCTAACGCCACCAAGATCTTTGTCAACGGCAGCTGGGTGGGCGTGCACCAGGACCCGAAGCACCTGGTCAGCCTGGTGCAGGGACTACGGCGCAAGGGCGTGATCCAGTCGGAGGTGTCGCTGGTGCGCGACATCCGCGACCGCGAGTTCAAGATCTTCTCGGACGCCGGACGGGTGATGCGGCCGCTCTTCGCCATCGAGCAGGAAGACAATGCGGACTCGGGCGTGGAGAAGGGCATGCTGGTGCTGACGAAGGAGCACGTGCTGCGGCTGGATGCGGACGAGGGCCTCAGCAAGGACGACCCCAAATACTTTGGCTGGGACGGGATCTGCGACGCGGGCGCGATCGAGTACCTGGACGCAGAGGAGGAGGAGACGGCCATGATCTGCATGACGCCCGAGGACCTGGACAACTACCGGATGCAAAAGGCCGGGTACGTGCTGCCGGACGAGATGAACGACGAGGACATCAACAAGCGGGTCAAGACGCGGATGAACCCGACAACACACATGTACACACACTGCGAGATCCATCCGAGCATGCTGCTGGGCATCTGCGCGAGCATCATCCCGTTCCCGGACCACAACCAGTCGCCGCGAAACACGTATCAGTCGGCGATGGGCAAGCAAGCCATGGGCTTCTTCCTGACCAACTATCCACGGCGCATGGACACAATGGCCAACGTGCTGTACTACCCGCAGAAGCCGCTGGCTACGACGCGGTCGATGGAGTACCTCAAGTTCCGCGAGCTGCCGGCGGGCCAGAACGCGATCGTGGCCATCCTCTGCTACTCGGGCTACAACCAGGAGGACTCGGTGATTATGAACCAGAGCAGCATCGACCGGGGGCTGTTCCGTAGCCTGTTCTTCCGGGCCTACACCGACTCGGAGAAGCGGGTGGGCATCAACTTTGTGGAGACGTTTGAGAAGCCGTTCCGAAGCGACACGCTGCGACTGAAGCACGGGACGTACGACAAGCTGGACGACGACGGGATCGTGGCCCCGGGCGTGCGGGTGTCGGGCGAAGACATTATCATTGGCAAGACGTCACCGATCAACCCGGACCACCAAGAGATGGGGCAGCGAACGCAGGCGCACGTGAAGCGGGACGCATCGACACCGCTGCGCAGCACCGAGAGCGGCATCATCGACCAGGTGGTGGTGACGACGAACCAGGACAACCTGCGGTACGTCAAGGTGCGGGTGCGCACGACAAAGATCCCGCAGATTGGCGACAAGTTTGCGTCGCGCCACGGGCAAAAGGGCACCATTGGCGTGACATATCGATCAGAGGACATGCCGTTTACGACTGAGGGCATCCTGCCCGACATTATCATCAACCCGCACGCCATCCCGTCGCGGATGACGATTGCGCATCTGATCGAGTGTCTACTGAGCAAGGTGGCGACGCTCAAGGGCATGGAGGGCGATGCGACGCCGTTTACCGACGTGACGGTCGACTCGGTGTCAGGGCTGCTGCGCGAGCACGGCTACCAGTCGCGCGGCTTCGAGATCATGTACCACGGCCACACCGGTCGCAAGCTGCGGGCGCAGGTCTTTTTTGGGCCGACGTACTACCAGCGGCTGCGCCACATGGTCGACGACAAGATCCATGCGCGTGCGCGCGGGCCGGTGCAGATCATGACGCGGCAGCCGGTCGAAGGTCGGGCGCGCGATGGTGGTCTGCGTTTCGGCGAGATGGAGCGTGATTGCATGATTGCGCACGGTGCCGCGGCTTTTTTGAAGGAGCGGCTGTTTGAGGTCTCGGATGCGTACCGGGTGCACATTTGCGAGATCTGTGGTCTGATGACGCCAATAGCGTGAGTTTTGTGTTGTGTGTTGTGTGTTTTGTGTTGTTGTGTTCTTACTTGTGTTCTGTTTTGTTTTGTTTTGTTTATTTTCTGTTTTCTGTTCGTTTTCTGTTTGTTTTCTGTTTGTTTTGTTTTCTTGTTTCTGTTTGTTTTCTTACTTGATTTGTTTCTTTTCTGTTTCTTTCTTATTCTATTTACTAACATCCCCAGAAACCTCACTAAACAATCGTTCGAATGCCGACCCTGCAAAAACAAAACGAAAATCGCACAGGTGCAGATCCCTTACGCAGCCAAGCTACTCTTCCAAGAACTGGCCGCCATGAACATTGCAGCACGCATGTTCACCGACCGCTCCGGCGTGTCGATCCGCTGAGACGAGTACGATTGCAGAACTGATGCATGACGGACGGCGTTGTTCTTTTATGGCCACCGAGAGGGCGAAGAAAATCAAACGAGGATCTGCCTGAGGACGGGAGAAGAGAGTGAAGTAAGTCATGTACTGCCTTTTTGCCTGACTCTTCCAGGCAGCGTAATACATAGAATGCCCAATTGAGTGCTGTATTGAAGGAAGTCGCGGTGATCGTGCCATATCGTACAGATTGTCCATTGTCCATTGTCTTTTTCATCCTCGCCAGAGTCCTCTGCTCTTCTTTGTCTCTGTCGGACTCGCCGTCGTCGTCGTCACGCCCGCGCTGGCCATCTTAGCCGGGCCCATTTCAGCCGTCACATCGCGCACTGTCTGTTCTTTGCGGTATTCTTCCTCGAGAGCGCGCTGCAGGTCAAAGTCCAGCTGGCGTTCCCGTTTGACTCGCTGCTGTTCCATATCACGGACGACACCTTGGTGCATTGCCTGCGAGGGTTAGCATTGTGTTGCTGTGTCTCGTCTTTTTCTCCTCGTTCTCTACCCCTTCTCTCTCTTGTCTCTCTCTCTCTTGTCTCTCTCTCTCTTGTCTCTCTCTCTCTCTTTCTCCCCCTCTCTCACTCTCCCCTCACTCACCCTCTTCTCGGCATCCTGCTGGAAATGCACAAACACCACGGCCACCACGGCAAACGCCGACGTCCCCAACAGCGTCAGCTTGGACGCACGCGACATGGCCTGTTCGTACAGAGGGGTCGCAGACGGAAACAATGGGTCGACAGAAGAAGTGCGCAGGCTGTCAGGTGAGGTCCAATTCGCAAACCAAGCTCTACACAGTACTGCCGCATTGGCCCCACACGTTTACTGCCACCGGCCACCGCCCTCTGCCTTGGCTGAATTGGCTGCGCAATTAATCGGTATCCTGGCTTCACTATAGCTTCCCTTGCCGTTCTCCCTTGTTCTTCTCTGCATCTCGCCGCCCCTCGCTGCACCTTTTCGCACCTCTCCACACCTCGTGCCAGCCGACTCTGACGAACCACAACAGCCAATCCGGGCCGGCTATAGCACCAGGCCGACGCACGACCGCCTTTCGACGCCAGCCTTTGCCCGAAGAAGCTCTCCTCGCTCGAATTCGACGCGCCCACTCCCCTCCCACGCCCAACCCAGCCATCAGAATGGTTTGTGCGTCCCGGTCCTGGCGCAGAGGGCATCGCCCATCATGAGCAGTCGTGGCTAACATGGACAGTCGGCCCAGAACTCGACCGGCATCCAGACCCTGCTCGATGTAGGCTGCGTCCCCCCGTCCCGACGACGGCCGCACAATGTGAACTGACCGTCCCCCGTCTCTGTGCAGGCCGAGCAAAAAGCCGCCCAGATAGTGCAGAAAGGTGAGTGTGTCCGGATGGCGAACCAATCGAGCCAATCGAGCAGAAGCTAACACGGACCAGCACGCGAATGTACGTCTCTGCTGTCACGACGCCTCCGAGAATGACACTGACCAACAGTCCGCACCAAGCGCGTGAGAGAGGCCCGTGATGAGGCCCGCAAGGAGATTGAGGCCTACAAGGCGTCCAAGGAGGCCGAGTTCAAGGAGTTTGAGGCCTCGGTAAGCACCCCGTCTTCTGTCCGTCTTCGCATTGGCTAACGCCTCGCAGCACACCGAGGGCAACAAGGCGGCGGAGGAGGAGGCCAACCTCGCGGCCGATGCCAAGATCCAGGAAATCCACGAGGCCGGCAAGCTCAGCCGCGACAATGTGATCAAGGACCTGCTGGCCGGCGTGCTCGAGGCCAAGGCCGTGCCGCCGTCCAAGGCATGAACAGGCCTGGCTGTGTTTGCGTGTCTTTCCACTGTCTTTCCATTGTGTCTTGCTCCTTCCGCTTTACGCGTTTGCATCTCGCCAAAATTACAGAGTTACAGGCAGTCGTGTCTATCCGTCCAAAAAGTCCATCAGCGTTGTCAGCATCTCTTGTGCGTCCCGGCCGTCGGCCACGTTGGCATCGAGGTCATCGCGCCTCTCCTGCAGCGACAGCCGTAGTGTATCCAGCGTCTCGTCGCGGTCGGCCAGCAGCACACAGATCTTGCGTCGTGCCCCGTCGTCTTCGGCCACTAGCCAGGCCAAGATCACGTCGATCGTCTGACGCGTGAACAGACCGGCGTTCAGTCTCTGTGCTAGTCTCTCGGCCTCGTCGCCGTTCCTGTTGCCGTCCCCAAACCGCTGCTCGACCGCGGCCACGCGGCCAATGTACTCTTGTCGCAGGTCCAACAGCCGCTCGACCTTGGCGTAGTCCTTCTCGACAAACTTGGCCAGCAGCCGGATTCGTTCAGCCGACTCGGCCGCCAGCAGTCGCAGCATTGATGCAAAGAGGTTGACCAGATGCTCGGCCGTGAGGCCCCCGTGCAACGTCTGCTTTCCGTGCTTCTTGCTGTGGTGTCCGTCTCCGCGCATGAAGAGGGTGAAGACGGCCTTGAGTCCGCCTGCGTCCACGATGCGCCGGCACACGTCGGTGGCTGCCTCAACCGTCGTCCCGTCACCATCGCCAACGCCGGCAGCGTGGTCCAACAGCCGTAGTGCCGGCGTCAGGCTCTTCTTGTGGCCCGCCGCAAACAGCAGCAGACACAGCTCGACGCCCTCGGCCTCGACAAACTTCTGCTTGCCGCCAGCCTCGTCCACCAGACAGGTCAGTGCTTCGAACAGGTTCTCCATGTACTCCTCCTCGTCACTGCCCTTTTCTGGGTCGCGTCTCCGGAACGCTGCCACCAGCTGCAGCAGCGTGTCCACCGCGTCCTGGGCCACCAGACGCTGTCGGTTTTCTGGTGCCGCTTGTGCCAGGATGGCCAGCACCTCGGCCGCGTACTGTCGATTCTGTGTCACTGCCGCCACTCCCGCCTGTGAAGACACCCGCTGCACCCGCTTTAGCAGCCAGCGCACAAGGCCTTCGTGTGCGCCCAAGGCAGCGGCTGCCCGTATTTCTTTACTCTTGTCGTCGTCTTCTTTTCCTTCGTCCCCTTCTCCACCGGCCCGCGTTGAGGACAGATTCTCGACGATGCCCATCGCGTAGTAGACGCCCGTGCGGTCGGCCTCGTCGGCGTCCTCGTCGAGCCGGTCGAGGTTGGACACCAGCAGGCCGATGAGGTCGGCGTCCAGCAGCGCGGCCACGAGTGCGTTCCACTGCTCGTCTGTCGCGTCGACGTCCTCGTCCGTCAGCTCGCCAATGATCTCAATGGCCGAGATGGCAATGTCGGCGTTTTCGTGGGCCAGCAGGCCGACGAGACTGGCGACGCTGCCGAGCCGCACAAACTCGGGGTACAGCTCCGGGTGCTCGCCCAGGATCGACAGCGCCTTGATCTCCGCGTCCAGATCGGCCTCGCTGGCAATGAATTTGGCCGGCTCTGCCTCGTACCGCGCCCTCAGCTCAGCGTTGCGGTTGATGCGCCGCTCGAAGCTGAGCACCGTCCGTCGCAACCAGGCCGCGTCATAGGTCTCCGGTGCCGGCGGCTGCTCGGCCACCTCCTTTCCTCCGGAGCCTCCTGCGTCATCCTGGCCCTCGACGTAGTCCATGATGGTGGCCTCGGTCCGACTCATACCACTGCCAAAGAACCGGCCCTCGTCGTCGTCGCCTGGCTCTTCGTCTTCTGGTGGTGCTGCCGGGCCGTAGTCTCCATCGTCGCCGTCATTGTCGGTTGGTCGTGTTGGGCCAGCCTCGTCTTGATCGTTTTCGTGGGGCCCGTTGCCGTTGCGGCCGTGGCTGCCGTTTCCAGAAAGCCTCACGGCCTTGTATATCTCATCTGGACGCGCAAAGAAGACCCGTTAGCTTGTAACGGCCAAAGAAGCGCAGACAACGCAACTGACTTGGGTCGCGGACAGGCTCGAGTTTGCGCTTGCTGGGAATGCCGGATTTCTGGAGTCGAGTTGTGTCAGCTGCCGGTGGGAAGACCAAGAAGTCGACAAGAAATGGAGTGCCCGGCAGTCTCACCTTGAAGAGCTCGTCAATACTAGTCATGGTGTCTGGCAGAGGGAGCCGTGAAGAGTTTTGGCTGCAGAAAGAGGGACGGGAGAAAGGTTGAAAAGCTGCAAGGTCCAAAGTTGGCGTCGGCACGTGGTAGCGCGTTAAGTCTCGTAATAGTGGGCAATCCAGCCAACTGTCGGACCTGCAGCGACGACCGTGCGGCTGAATGACTCGCTCTTGCCGTTCGCAACAAGACTGCCTCTTTTGGAAACAAAAGGCGGTCACGAGTCCGGGACCATTTACACGGAAGCATTCTTTCTTTTTCTTTTTTTCTTTATTTCTTCCTTTTCGTGTTTCTCTCTTTGGTCTCCTACGCCATGCCGCCGACGGTGATCCTCGTCCGCCACGCAGAGGCGCTGCACAACGTATCGGATATGTGTTTCCTCCACCTCGCGCGTGACGACGCCATGCTCTCTTCCCGCTAACTTGTCTTTCTTCCTGCACACGACTGGACCCTTCACGACCCTGGCCTGACCGAACGGGGCTTCCAGCAGAGCCGCGAGCTGGGCGCGGCGCTACAAAAGGCGCTGCCCGGCCGCTTCGACGTGCAGCTGGTGCTGGTCAGCCCGATGCGCCGAACGCTGCAGACGGCCGTCGAGGCGGTCGACTGGCTGATCGGACCAGATGCTGCGGCCGCTGTGCCCATCCGGGCGCATGCCGGCTGGCAGGAGACGACGGAGAACGCGTGCGACGTTGGGTCGGACACGGCAGCGCTGGCGCTCGACTTCCCCGGCGTGGACTTTGGCCACGTCGACCCCGTCTTTCCCGACAAGACATCGCCACAGGCAAAGGCCTACGCATACGCGCGACAGGCCCTCGTGACACGGGCACAGACGGTACTGGAAGAGCTGCACGCCCGGCCAGAGGGCGTCGTGCTCGTGGTGTCGCACTCAGCCTTTCTCAGCCGGGCAGTGGTCGGCGCCATGTTTGGGAACGCGGACTACCGGATATTCTCCTTTGCAGAGGAGGACGGCGACGCGGTCGAAGACAGCGAGACACGAGGGGACACGAGGCCACGACTGTGTCCACCACCGACGGTCGTGCCCGGACTGCCGGCTCTGCGATACCAACTGCGCGAATGGGACGAGACACGACAGAGCCACGGCGGCATGGGATGGAGCTACGACACGGTGCGTGCGATTGGCGAGGGACTGCCCGAGCGAGAGTGAGCGAGCGTCTACTGTACTATGGAGCGAGAGATACAAGAATGAAGCCTTGCTTCCTGGCTACTGCTGGTCCACAAACTGTTCCGTGTGCGACTTGTACAGCACAGACGAGTCGAGCAGCGCGCCGTCAGACGAGCGGAAGAAGTCGATCTTGAGGTGGTGGGCGTCGACAAAGGAGACGGTGGCATAGCTGAAGCCGTCGGCGTAGGCGAAGACGTTGGCGGTGGCATTGTCGCCGACGGCGCTGAGGCCCTCGACATTGCCGGCGCCACCAGCGATGATGTAGGCCGGGGCCTTGGGGTCGTGGAGGCCGTTGGCATCGACGATGCTGTTGTTGACGGGCAGGAAGCGCTGGGCGTTGTGGACGTGGCCAAAGATGCCGAGATCGACGCCGTAGCGGTAAAAGAGGGGCTCAAACGCGAGCTGGCAGGACGTGCAGATGTTGTCGGAGCCGCCAGTCGAGTACCAGGGCCGATGGCCACCGACGACGACCCAAGGCGTGACGGAGCGGTCGACGCTGGCGAGATCGGCCGCGAGAAAGGCGAGCTGCTGGCCGTCCGCGCCAAAGGGGCCACTGTCGAGGTGCTCGTCGCCGTCGGGGCCGTCAGGCGCGTTGGCAAAGTCGGTCTCCGTGTCAATCATGATCACGTGCACCATACCGTATTCGAACGAGTACCAAAAGGGCGGCCGGGCGAGCTGTTGGGCCGTGTTGGCGAGCACGCGGGCGGTCGCGTTGGTCGAGGTCGACGCAAAGGCAGACGGCATCGAGCGGCCGAAGCGGTTGTTAAAGTCAGTAAAGTTCTTCTGGCCGGCCGGACAGAGGCTGGACGTGTACGGCAGCTCCTCACAGTCGGCCTCGTGGTTGCCCGGTGAGGCCTGATAAGGTTTGCGGGCGGCCACTGGGGCCAGCTGGCCGTAAAACTCCTCGAGGATGGCCTCGTAGGCGGCCTCGCCCACCAGCAGGTTCTCCACATTGTAGAACCAGTCGTCTGCGTATGCAAAGTCGCCCGGGTGCAGCACAAACTCGTAGTCGTCCGCCGTGGCTGAGAGACGGCCAATCGTCGTGTGGTTGAGCGACGGGTCGACCAGTGGGATCTGGTCGCGCTTCGCGTGGTCCATTGCGATCGTGAAGCCGTCCTTGCCGTACACGCCCAAGTCGATCACCACGCTCATCGTAAACGGCGTCTGGTCGCCTGCCTGTCGCGGACTCATAAAGTGCTCCACCGTCGAGTTGGTCGACACGATCTTGTAGTAGTACGTCGTCGCGGCCTTGAGGCCTGTCAGCGAGACTGCGTGCGAGTACGTCCGCGATGTCGCATACGTCGTCGACCCGTTCGAACATGCCTCCAGCGTCAGCGCATCCGCCGCCAGTCCGTATCGCACGCATGCCTGCGACAGCGTCTCGTATGTGTTCCAGCCCACCGATATGGCTGCTTAGTCAGCATGATCCAACTTGTTCTTTTCTTCCTTTTCTCTCTCTTTTCCTCTTCCTCTTTTCTTCCTTTCCTCTCACCCTCACGTACAGCTCGCCCCGTTCACCGCAATCCTCTGCTGCACCGGCGTCGTCAGGTCCGCCGGCTTGGCCGGATAGTTGACCGCATGCACCAACGCTGCCAGCACCGGCACGCCCTTGGCGATCGATGCAAGACGGGCCATTGTGCTTCTATCGTTCGTCTGTCGTCCGTCGTCTTGCTCCTCCTTGCTCTTCCCTCCCCAGAGCGAGACTCTCTCTTATACATGGCCGATGCTCGCCCTCACCAACTCGTCCGCGAAAGACGACCCCTGGAAGCTTGTCCGACTCTGGTAGGTCGCCCGGGTGGAAAGAGGAAAAATGACAAACATGGTTGCATCAGTAGTCGGGGGCATGTGTTGACAATTGGATAAGAAGCCTCAGCACCAGCACTAGACAATCAATGCCCCTGGCCAATGACGACGCCTGCAATGTAAGATATCGTAGGCCCCGATGAGCGATATACGGAGTACTGTCGATCAGAGGCTTCCGAGGCAGAAATGGTCGCTTTCTCGCTCGGCCGACTCCACGTGGGAGATTGGCAGGGCTCCGACTCTGCACAGATCCAGCGCGGTGTCCTGCCCTTTTAGGAAGCTGTCGTAGAGCTGTGGGGGCCGAGCTATAGTGGTGAAGGGATGCCATCGTCGTTCTTCGCTATGTTAATAGCAACGCATAAGCTTATCCAGCAACGTATAAGCCAACCTCGGCGGCGCAAGTCTCATCCTCCTCCACCTCGTCACGGCATGAATCGTCGTCGTTGCAAGGCGGTGACTGTGTTTGCGGCTGGCGGGTCCGTTGGATTTAAGCTCTGATTGGCAGAAGCAGTCGTCGTCTTCTTACTGCCACTATCTTGATTGCCAAACTTCCCATCACGGCCCAACTCGATCACCCTTGTCGCTCTGATCGCTCTCTTATTCTCTCGCTCTCGCTCTCTCGCTCTCTCTCTCCATCTCTCCGGCCATGTCCCTGACGGCCGACCCTCTCGTCGAGGCCGTCACGGCAGCCGTGCGGCTGCACATGTCCCGCTATGACGGCTCCCACGACTTTTCGCACATCCGTCGTGTCGTTGGCATGGCAGCCTATCTGGCCGAGCAGGAGACGCAGCCGGCCGGTGCTGCTGCCCTGGACCGCCGCCTCATCACGCTGTGCGCCCTCCTGCACGACGTTGGCGACCGCAAGTATCTCGACCTCAGCAGCGATGCAGACAGTGCAGACAGTGCAGACGACGCCATCCATAGCCTCTTTTCCGATCCCGGCGCGCGCGCCACCGCCATCGTGCTCCGTCGCTGTGGTGCCCCCGAAGCGCTCGTCCGTCTCGTGCCCCTGCTCTGTCAGCACGTCAGCTGGTCCTTTGAGACCAAGACGGCCGCTTCCGTCGCCGCCACCGCCGATCTGATCGCTCGCCACCCCGAACTGGCCGTCGTGCAGGACGCCGACCGACTCGACTCCATTGGCGCCATCGGCATCGGTCGCGTCTTCGCTTATGGCGCCGCTCGTGGCGGCCGCACCCTCCAGGCCAGTGTCGACCACTTTGACGATAAACTGCTGCACGTCGGGTCCCGCATGAAGACCGCTACCGGTCGCCGCCTCGCCCGCGAACGCACCGACCGTCTGTGCGTCTTCCTCCAATGGTACCGCGACGAAGATGCCGTGGCCGTGGCGGATCCGTTGGACTCCGTCTCCGTGCTGGAGGACTAGCCGTCATGCCGAGATAGAGAGATGCAGATAGGTCTGCCGCTTTATGCCAGTGTGTGAAGTAGGTAAGATACAATAGCACTGCCTCTTAACTTGGCTTCCCCAGCTTCGTCGCTCCAGCTATGAAAGCTGGCCGAACTTTGTGTAAAGGATAGGCCTGTTCCATGTTGCACCACTCAAGGTTTAGGTAATCAATGTAGGTCACGTGAAGCAAGCCATATCGACACCTTGGTCTTGTAAGAAACCGGCAGATTGGCCAACGTTGTCCATTGAATACCTCTCGTTGCATCATCTAACTCTCCTACTCCTAGTGCCGTGATACGACTTTCCAAGACGGCCCACCGCCATTAAGATTAAAAATAAAAAAGACCAGTGATCCGCACGAATAAACCTCCATGCATGACGTACAATGTCTCATAATCATGATGTCCTCAATCATGCCTAGACGAAACATGCATATGACGAATCCCATGAAACGCCAGAATAAATCCAGATGGACCGTTCAAGACCAAGCATGTCCCAGGTATAGCGAAAGCAAAGAAGCGTCAGCATTCCCAGCCTTACAGAAAGTAGGCAGCGAGAAAGCCGACAGCCGCAAGCATGCCACCCGCCTTGTTGATGGCAGCACCAGAAACGGGCACAACGCTGGCACCGGCCGAGGAAGTCGGGCCCACGGGGGTCTTACTGACTGTGCCGACGACTGTGGCGGTTCCGGAGGCAGAGCCCGAGCCTGAGCCGCTGCCCGAAGTGGTATTGCTGCTGACGACGGCACCGCCAGTGGCGACAGCAGGGACTGCAGACGAGCAGCTGGTCCGGGTTGCAATGACGCTCCAGCCAGAGGAGCTCTCAGTGACAGACGTTGGCTCGGCCGAAGAGGCCACATCCGTGGTAGACGCTGTGTAGGTCGGCTCGCACTCGCTTGCTGGCAGAGTAAAGGTGCCTTCGTAGTTGCCGGAGCCGCCGTAGACAACGCAGTTCTTCTCACAGGCCGCCTCACCGCTGGAGTTGTTCGCCTGCCAGCACAACGACGGGAAGTCGCCAACCGGAGGTTCGCCGTCAAGGTTCTATCCGGATTAGTAGGCGCCCTGGAAAAAAGAGAGTCAAGGAAAATCATAACGGGATATGCTCACATCACTGCAGCGGCCGGGCTGGCCAACACCGCTCGCGTCGCAGCGGATGATAATATCAGTCTTCAGCGAGTCTCCAGCGCAGTATGCAACACCGGGCTTAGCGCATGTAAACGCGCCGGTGCTGCTATTGTATGAAAGCTGGGCGCTGGTAAAAACAGCCGCGGATGCGACGAGGGTGAGAGTAGCAGTCTTCATTTTGATGATGTGGATGATCGGAGTGCTGTTGTGGCGTAAGGAGAAAAATGAAGAAAGCTAACGTTTGGGACTGTGAAGATGCGATGTTGTTGTGAATTGGGAAAAGAAACTGAATGGATAGCAATTCCTATTTATCTGTGAGAAGGATGTGAGACTTGGCAGCGGAAAGAACAAACGAGGCAGGGGAAGGAATGGACCTTTTATATCATACGACTGAGTCTGGGGACGCTTGGGGGCAAGAGCCGATCATCTTTAATGGGGCCCCTTGTTGGGCAAGAAATGTAAACACGAGATGAGGATGTTTCACGAGACCAGGAAAGAGCTACCATGGAAGTACAATTGTGCAGGTGAGATCCATACGAGAGGCTGGTCACGAACAGCTGAGGCGTCTTTCAATACGAAGGGAAAAGCAAGAGACCAGCAGGGGCACTTGCCGAAAGCAGCACTAGCTGTTTGTGGATAGGGACCTGCACGGATAGTTTAAGCTAAAACCCTAACTTTAAGTGTTGCATGCAAGACGCAACTCGGAAATACGAGTACGAGTGGACAGGTGAAGGAGGAGAGCGAGAGGTGAGCGGGACAAAAGGCGACGTGGGGATCGACTAGGATGCAAAGGACGATCGTTACTTCCCGGGTCCTTTGTCAAGAACAGAAGTCGGTCTTCAGCTGTCCCACTGCAATCGCCTCAATATTGTTAGGAGCAGCTCGAACTGTCATGGAGCTCTGGTGGGTACTGAGGTACTGGACTCATGTCTCGGTGAGTCTGACATGGCCTTTCGGTACAAGGCCCACAGGTTCAGATGCAAGGCACGAAACGTTAACGTTGATTGGCATGCAGTTTCCCGCAGCTAAAATTTAGGCTCTCGTATCTTGCATTCCTTGGATTCGCTAGGATATATGTCGTATCAAGAGCAATCCCGCGATTGGTTCCGATCCGTAACAGATATCTCGGGCGGGAGCAGATACGAGTACTCTGTACGAGTTGTGTCGTTTCAGCACGTCCTCGAGAACGAGAATAATCGGTGACAGCTACTTGCCGCTTTCAGCATCAGCTATTGGTGTTAGTGGGGCCATGGCCGCTAGAAAGAATGCACGTCGCAGTGTCCCAGCCACCGACGAGGCGACGAGCATCGACCAGACCACTGCGGAGTATGAAAACTAGTAAACATGCCTGAGAATTCGAAAAGGGGCTTCAAAAACAAGGCGGCCCGGTGACTACGAAGAGGTACTGATCAACAGAAGGTGTCCGGAACAGGAAATGTGCTCTGGTCACATGGTTTGGTCCACTTCTCTACTACTTTCTCTTCACCGACAAGCACCCGAATTCGGAATTTCTCGCGCACATCGACACGAATCGTCCTTTTTATCCTATTGCACATTCCACGTCATGAGACCCTCTGCACGTCGTCTTCGACAGACAGCCGTCGCAGGTATTGCCGAAAGAAAACGAACCCTTGTGCCCCAGCACACTACAACACGCTCATACTCTTTACAACTCGGTCTCGACGGCCTTTTCGTTCTCAATGCTGAGCGAGCCGTGCTTGACCATGAGGCTCATGATCTCATAGATGGCATCGGCAGCAGCCATGGTGGTGTGCTCGGCGTTAGTGTCATACGCAGGCTACATACACTGTGTCAGTACGTTTGCGTAAAAGAGACGACAAGGGACAAGGAGGGACATACGGCCACTTCGACGACGTCGGCGGCGATCAGGTTGATGCCCTCGAGACCGCGCAGGATGGTGCGCAGCTCACGGGTGGACCAGCCGCCGGTCTCAGGGGTGCCAGTAGCGGGCGCAAAAGCCGGGTCGAGCGTGTCGATGTCGAGCGAGAGGTAGACGGGGTTCTTGGTGCCGACACGAGCCTTGATGCGCTCGATGATGCCGTCAGTGCCAATGGTGTCGATCTCACGGGCCTCGACGATCTCGAAGCCGCAGTAGCCGTCGTTCTCATAGTCGCTCGGGCCGCTGAGCGTGGTGCGGATGCCGGCGTGGATGTTGGAGTCGTTGCGCAGCAGACCCTCCTGAGCAGCATGGTAAAAGTACGTGCCGTGGTTGATGCTGGCGACGTGCGACGGCGAGCCGCCAAAGACCTTGGGCTTCCACGTGTCCAGGTGCGAGTCGAAGTGGATCACGGACACGGGGCCGTAGGCCCGGTTGATGGACCGCAGCAGCGGCAGCGTGATCGTGTGGTCGCCTCCGAGCGTGATCACGCGCGGCAGCGTGCGGCCGCCCAGCGCCGGGCCAACCTCGCTGGCATCCGTGGCCGGCGCCCGCGAGAGGATGGCGTTGTGGCCCTCCTCGATCTGGTAGAGCGCGTACGTGTTGTCGTACGACGTCACCGGGATGTCGCCACAGTCGAGAACGGTGGCCCAGCTGTTGAACGGGTTCGTCTTCAGCGGCACATTGTATCCTCCGCTGTCTCTGGTCAGCAGGTGCATGTGTGTATGTGTACGAAGCAGTCCGACACATACTAGAGGTTCAGACGACGGGAGCCCTGGCGGATACCAGACGGACCAAAACGGGCACCAGGCCGGTACGACGTGCCGGTGTCAAAGGGGGCACCTGGCCGGTCAGCATGGATGAAGCAGAGGCAGTCTGGGTGGGCCAGTGAACAAACCGATAAAGGCAATGTCATAGTTGACGTTCTTGTTGGCCAGGCACGGCTGGTATGGCAGACGACCAAAGGTAGAGATGCCAGAAAAGACGGAGTCGGCCTGGAAGCATGTGTTAGTAAGCAGACGTGCAAAGTCACAGCCTTCAAGGTACGTAAGCACGTACCTGAGTGCCACCATCGCCCGGCAGAGTGTTGTACCAGAGCGACTCAAGCGGGCCGGCAATGTTCTTCTGCTGGCTGTGGTCGCCGTGGGCAGAAGCCACGGCAGCCAGGCAGGACAGGGCGACAAGGCTTTTGGACAGCATTGTGGGAAGAGGGGGAAGATGTGGTTGGTCAAGAAGCTGTGGCAACCAAATACTGTTCACAGTCGATCAGGAAAAGAGAAGCAGAACAGGATGAAAAGAATGGCTCAGTGGCGGTCTACGAAGTGTTTTTGTATGCACCGGCGATCTGACGGTGTGCATTTTCTTACGCCGGTCGTAGCAACAGCTTATCATGCCGAAAGGCAGGGTCTTCTCCGACTGTGACCATTAGGAAACAGAAAAACGAAGACGACTAAGAGATTGGGATAAGAGAGAATGCCGCGGCGTCCCAGATCGGCTTGTCACCAGCCGGCCATAAAAAGAAAACGTAACAGGCGCGGAATGCCACGGGGGTAACGGAGTCTGCAAGTATAGTATCTTTTGACAGGAGGCACCGTTGAGCAGGCCGAACCTGCCAGCGAATCCCGGCCGGGTCACACGAGAGATTCCCATTAGGTAAAGCTGCAGCTGTCCTGTCGGTTTCCATGACACAACAAGGAAAGCTGCGAGATAAAGGATAAGGCCTGCCCCAGAACGAGAGCTTGACGAGAAAGGGCTGACTAGTCTGGGTGGGGTTTAGGCCGAGAAAGACTCGGACAGACCGGGAAACTGACTTCCGTCTAGAGTAGCGCCAGCGAGCGCCTGGGCAAAGCCAAGGGGAGACATAGTAAAGATATAGGCTTATGCGCACTTGGAGGATGGACTTGCGATATTACGTAGATAGCGGGTCTCCTGGGCAGCTGGGACCCGCGAGTTTGGCTGTGGGGCACAGGGCACATTCGCCGAAAGATAAGGGAACGATCGGGGAGTAAGCGGGTTGGCCTGTGGTAAGGCTGATAAGACGAGCGATTTGTCGCTGGTTATGCAACGAACACTCATACGAACACTAATAGGAAAGGAAACGAGCACTAACAGAAACAGCTCATTGGTATTTGCGTGCAGACATAATTCTCTGCCGTGAGCGGTCTGACTAAGAGCGGTCAGATATACTTGAAGCCGCCAGTGAAGTCGAAGAATGCAGGAGAAAGGCTCTGATCGGATCTTGTGCCAGTTAGCCAGAACGGCCTATTGTATCAGTATCGGTACGGTTGGTTCTCGCGTAATGTAAAGCCAGAAGTGAAAGAAGGCATCTCTACTATACGACTACAACTGCAGACGTACAGAAGAAACAACAGATATCAATAGCAGGGCACTTACCTCAGCCTCGGGCGCCTGCTCTGTAAGCAATGTCGGGTGGATTTGTCGTCCATCCGCTTGTCTGCTAAAGGCAGGAACAATGCTGACGTTTTTGTGCTACGCATCGTCGACAATCACCCTGATTAGGAAGGATGTGCTGTGACGTGACTGCCGTTCGGGACTGCACTTGGCCCGTTTTGTGTCTGTATTTTTTGGTTGGGAGAAAGAGAGCAGCTGTTGGTGTTGGGAAAAGAGAAAACAAGTGATCAGGTCGGAATCCGGTTCACGAGGAATCGCCGTGTCGGACTGACTGTCTGGGCCGTCTCCGAGTGGGCAATCAAGCCAGCGTCGCTACCGAATTCTGGATTGATGAAAAGGGCAAAGCAAGAGACGAAAGAGAAGAAAGAGAAGAAACTGGCCAATTGACCTGTGCGCATTACGTTTGCAACGACAGAGATGGAAGAGTAGGCGGCGACACAAACGACGAGCGGTGGACAAGATTGGCTGCAAGCGAGCAGCCCAGCGATTGGCCTCGCAGACAAGGCCGAAACGACAGCGACCGCAAGGCCGAAACGACAGCAACAGCAGTTTTCTCTCGCCACACATCACCGATCCACCACATCATGGGACTGTCCGACGGACCCCGGCTGCTGTATGCGGCCGCAGCGGTCCTGCTGGCACTCGTGCTGCGCTCCGTCTTCCGCACGCCCGTCCTCCGGCGCCACGGCGTCCCTCTGCGGTGAGATTGACGGTGCATCGGCCTCCGTCTCTGGCACTCTTTGGCTGACGGTCCAGATTCCCGGCCGACACGCTGCCGCTGGCCGGCAATGGCATCCGCTTCCTGCAGGCGCGGCAGACGCTCTTCTCCTGGTTCGTCCACTGCCAGGACCACTTTGGCTACGAGACCTACCAGATTGCCGTGCCGACTTTGCCGCCGGGCGTCGTTATTGGCGATCCGCGCAACCTCGACTTCATCTTCAAGAGCGAGGGCACCCTCGTGAACAAGGGCAGCTTTGTCAAGGGCATGTTGTGGGATCTGTTTGGTGAGTCTCTGTTGTCCTTTTTCACTCCTTTCCCTCTCGCTTCTCCCTACTCGCTCCTCTCGCACTCCACCTAACCTCCCAGGCCATGGCATCGTCAATGCCGACGGCGACGTCTGGCGCGTTCAGCGACGCGCTGGTCAGAGCTTCCTCAACACGGCCAACATCCGCGTGCTCACCGACGTGGCCCTGCCCCAGTACCTGGCCGGCACACTGGCCCGTCTGCGCGCTCTCGACCCCATGGCCGCCATTGACCTCCAGGCCGTCTTCCACGAGCTGACGTCCTGCATCATGGGCAAGATGGCCTACAACATGGAGATGCACGCCGAGGACGCCTTCTCCGTCGCCTTTGACCGCGCCTCGACCGCCACCACGAAACGCTTCCAGAATCCGCTCTGGCCGCTGACCGATCTGCTCTCTGGCCGCGGCGCTGATCTGCGTCGCCAGCTGGCCATTGTCAAGGCCTTTGGCCGCCGCATCGTCGCCAGCGCCGTTGCCGATCGAGCGACCCGGCTGGACCACGCCGACAACAAGCTGGACGAGGTCTCGGGCAGTCTGATCCAGTCCCTGCTCGAGGCGATCCCGGACCAGGACGTGGTCGCCGATGCCGCCCTCAACTACCTCTCTGCCGGTAGGCCTCTTCGTGAAGACAGCCCAACATCCAATGCCCGTGTCGCTAACCCGAAACAGGCAGAGACACCGTGGCCCAGGGCCTCACCTGGACCTTTTACATGCTCACGAGGCATCCCCGCGTCGTCGCTAAGATGCGCCAGGAAATCGAGCAGGTGCTTGCCAGCAGCAACAGCAGCCTCAACCTGTCCGCCCTCACGCCCGCCGCCCTGCCCTACGCCATGGCTGTCTTCTACGAGGGTCTGCGCCTGTTTCCGCCCATCCCGTTTGAGATCAAGCAGGTCGAGCCTGCCGCCGGTTTGACCCTACCGGACGGCACCTTCTTGCCCTGTGGTGCTCTCGTGCTCTGGTGTTCGTGGGCGCTGAACCGGTCACGTCAAACCTGGGGTGACGATGCTGAGGGCTTCCGGCCTGAGCGCTGGCTGGTCGAAATGCCCGATGAACCCGTCCGCCTCGTCAGCCGCAGTCCCTCCGAGTTCCCCGTCTTCCATGGCGGCCCGCGCACGTGTCTGGGCAAGAAGATGGCCGAGTCCATGGCCGTACAGATCATGGCCGCCGTCGTCTGGCATTTTGACGTGCAGCCCGACAGCAGCAGCAGCCCGGATCGCGTCACCAAGACCAGCCTAACCCTGCCCATGAACGACGGGCTGCCATGTATTGTGCGCGAGAGGGCCGTATCGATGGTCATAACGGCTTAGTCATAAATTATGGGATGATTGTTTCGTCCATTATATTGTATCTTCTGGTGTACCAGAGTGGTCCAAGCAGACACGATAAACAAGCAGAAATGTGTGCCAGCCATAGCTTGCACTTCTTCCTATCACTACCCCATGGTCGTCAAACGCCCGTGTTATTGCCAATCGTTTTTCATAGCTCGTCCTTCGCGTCCAGCTTTCCGTTCAGCGCCTCGACAAAAGTCGTTAGGGCATCTGAACTTCCTACCCGCCAAACAAAATATAATAGCAAGAAGACAATGGCCAATTTGATGGCCATGAACAGGCACGCTATGGTCAAAGAATGACCGATCTCTCCCTCAAAAGCGAACCCCCTTAATTGCACATTAGCGAACGGTAGAGTGTAGAGACACAGGAAAGTAGTACTTACAATATGCCACCACTTTTGATAGAGGAGGGACGGTCTCTTCTCAGTTTCGCAATAAGCTCGTCGGTTGTGCGCTCCATTCTCTTTTGGGATTCCTCCCAAGCTCGCTCCATTCTCCTCTGGGATTCCTCCCAAGCTCGATCCATTCTCTTCTGGGATTCCTCCATCTTTTCAAACATCACGATCGAATTCTCGTGGAAAGTGTCAAATTTTCCCGTCAGACCATTGATCGTATGGTCCATTCTGTCTAGAGCTTGGTTGACACGGTCCATTGTTGCCTCTGCCCTCTCCATCTGGACATTGATGAGGTGGCTCATCGTGATACCCTGGGTCACTATTCCAGTAGTATCAGAAACGATGGGAGCGTTGCCTTCAGATGCCTAACACAAAATGTAGACTTAGTATCAAACCGTTTCTCACATAGAAAAGAACGCGCATACCATTGTGGATGTTGAAGTTATTGTTGAGATATATTTCGAGTTCGTGCAGGAAAAGATTGGAAGGGAAAGAGAAGGGAAGATAGAGGAAGCAGAGTGAGAAATTTTGGGCCCTTTTTGTAGGAGAGAAACATTCTGCGCTCCTTCCTTGTTTACTGTTCCTGTGACTGCTGGGGTCAGTCCTTCCTCATTTGGACAGATGGGGACAGGGCGGTCCTCAAGTCTTCTTTGATGCAGTTCTTGTAGGCTGCTTTCCATAACGCAGATGCCAACATATTGGTCGTCTGTTAATGTAGCCGTTCCTTTGGCAGTGACATTCTTCTCTATCACTATCCAGCCATTTAAGCACTCTTCCGTGGGATTTGCCATATTCTGAACGGATGCTGTGATCGTAATATTTGGTGTTCTAGAGTATTTTAGGAAAGAAAAATGCAGCATACTAAGTAGGTGTCGCCGCTGTCACGTGTGGTGTTGGTTTTAACATTGTTTGTCCAAGATGTTTGTGATTACATTGGGTTGTACGCTGACTGTTTTTCTACACAAAGGCGCATTTCGACAACAGCCGCGGGGATGTGCACCGCCGGCGGAATTAGCTTCTGCAGCTGTGGAATCACATAATATGATGATGTTTATTGAATGCCAACAAGTAAGGGATCAGGTCGAGCACCTCCCGGCCACCGTCCTCGAAAACTGCCATATGCAGGCCCCCACGCCTCATCCACCTTTCTCATAACCAAAGAATGAATGATAGCAGCAGCTCACTCACCGCTTATTGCAATTCAAGAAACGACTCTGGATAAGAATATGCATTAGTACGCGAATAGCTCCAGTTTCGAGAGATATCATGGCACCTCACCGCCGTTAAGATGATCGCCAAGTTGCTGCCAACAAAGCACATGAAGATGCCCAGATCTCGCTAACGGTTGCTGAATGAAAAGCCGAGCGGCTCGTAAAACTGGTCACCGTACTTGTACGCACAATAGCCGCACTGGCCTGTCGTGTTGGAGTCCACCAGATAGCCGGCACCGCTGTGGTCGAAAAAGCTCTGCATGTACTCGCCGCACGTCAAATTGGCCGGCGCATAGAACCGATTGAGCTCTATATCACGGCACGTCACACTCAAGCCTTGCAACTCCGTAACTACCATACCGCCGATGAGCCGTATGAAAGGATCCAGTAGTGAGAGCCAGGAGCGCCAGAAGTGCGGCATCTGTGTCGACGGGATCGTTACGCCGCAGAAGAGCAAACGTGATCATGCTGAACGGGTCGAACTGACTCGAGATGAACGTGGATGGTGTCAAGGACGCCAGCACTTGGCCCAGCGTCACGCTTAACAGCTCTGTCGTCAGGACGAAGAGGAACTGCAACCCAGCCCGTGACGGTTTTGCCTGCATGCCTGGCTTGAAGTACACCAGGAGATAAAAGCACACGGCACACAGTATCGAGTACGGAACTTCTGCCACGATCATCGAGAGCCCAAACACTATCCCGCTGTACATCTTCGACGACGACTCGCGGAAGAACACGCTGCGCTTGGCGTGGAACATCACCTCGACAGGCGAGACGATCAGTGCCGGCAGCACGGTGACTTAGAACATGGCAAACACCCGGCACTGCAGCGACGAGCGCGAGTCGTCCAGATTAAGATATGTCAGCCCCGTAAGTACAGCTATCACAATGTGGTTGAACAGGCGCGAGAACTGGTAGCTTGACTCGCGATAGAGAGCCGTGTTCGCCCGGTGTACCACTCACTACCTTAAACTGGTGCAAGATGGGCGAGGCGTATTCCTTGTCCGGGGCCATGAAATTACTGGTTCCTGTTGTGTTGCCGGTGCCATCTGATAGCATCCTGGCAATGATGTTGTCGTTCGCGTCGCTGGCAGTCCGTTTTAGCTTGTCTTGCTGTACTGCAGCCAACCGCTCCTCTTTGATATGATCAATCTTATCCTTGACTTCACCAAACCCGGGGCTCTCGTCCCAGAGATCAGCCCAGTCACGATGTCCGATGCATGTCGAACTGCCGGCGCCGATTGCCTCGAGCATGAACTCGGCAACATTATCCGTCTCTTTGGCCACGGCTCCGTGACGCTCAAAGTACCCACGTAGAATCTCGGCGTCTTGGCCGATATCGCCAAATAAATGCAGCGTCCTCCAGACTTCAGAAGCAACAGCCTGTCAACCTGCCCAAAAAGCGCGGCATTAGGCGGGTGGATTGTGCACAGGATGGCCTGCCCTGCCAATGCGAGCTTGCGAAGGAATCGGACAATGTTGTAAGCCGATTGTGAGTCCAGACTGGATGTCGGCTCGTCGAGAAACAGCAACATCTCTGGCTTTGCTGCCAGCTCCACGCCGATGGTCACTCGCTTCATCTGCTCTACTGTCAGGCTGGCCTCAGGCGAGCAAATAATGCAGTCGGCCAAGTCCTCGAGCTCCAGCAGTCCGATAATTTCCTCCACATATTCGTACTTCTCAGCCCGTGGCGTGTCAAACGGCTGCCTCAAATCGGCCGAGAACCGAAAGGCCTCACGGACAGAATGCGACGGGTCGTGCACGTCCATCTGCTCTGCATACGATGTGCAGCGTTGAAATTGCTTTCCGGATTTTTGTCCGTCGACAAGGACGCTGTTGGACGGTGAAATAACACCAATGTTCTCGCGTGATGCTAAAACGTCCAGCAATGCAGTCTTTCCCGCTCCGGAAGCACCCATGAGTGCCGTCAGTGATCCGGGCTTCACGTAGCTGTAAACGCTGTTTAGAAGGCGTCGGGCTCCTCCTGCAACAGGAACGTTGTAGTTCAGGTTCTCCCACGTCAACACGCTTTTGGACTCGATCCTGAACTCGGAACTTTCCACATCTTTTCTTAACGGCCGTCTCTCCTCCCGACTGGCTTTTAGTTTTGAGATTAGGACATCTCGCTCTGCATCGGGACGCCGGTACACACGGGATGTATTGCCTGCCATTCCGAAGCGGACAATCTCACCGATGACGACATTGAGGAGGAGGAAGGACACTATGATGGCTAGAACAATCCCCCAGTTGCGCCACATGTCGCCCGGACTGTATGAGAAGCCATCTTCGATGTAGGAAGATTCAGGCACGAGCGGTGTGCCATAGACAGAGCCTGCAAGCGTGCACACTCGATGATCAATGTCGCCGTATTCGGGTCCGGATGGGATCAGAGTTTTATCGGAACACATCCTTGTTATCCGACTGAACTCGTTTTCCATCATGGCACTAAAGGAGAGACCCAGGACCTAAGACAGGTTGTTAGCGGTCTCCTTTGACCTCTTGCACTCGAATGCAATTCTCTTCAAGCTTACATTGATGTAATATATCCAAAGCAACCACACTTCTCCGACTGATGCTGGATGAATGTGAGGATGAAGAATGTCACGACAACGACGGCGATTTTGTTGGCGTGGTTGAAGTCCGGGCTGATGCAGCCAATGATGCGAATGCAGAGAGTCATCGATATATTTCCTGGAAAGAATCATAAGAAAGAACGTGAAAAATGCATCGGCGCTGCGATACAAGTTTGTTGACAGATAGACGATGAGGCAAAACACCAAAATCCGTGTTGTAGCAAAGGCTTGGCCCACGGCGATCTGTGCCAGCCACAGAGCTGAAGGATGGTGAAAAGCATACGCTGTGTTTGCTTAGTACGGCACGCCCCAACATCAAGGCGGACAATTCTGAAAAGGCTTCGAACGCGTTGAACAACAGTGCCGTGAACATTAGACCATCTTTTGAAAAGGCACACGCTGTTGTCTCTGGAAGATTCAGATAGACGGTGGCTAGAACAATGGCAATGATGATGGTGCGCAGCCAGGCCAAGAATAATGAAGTTTTGTCCTGCAGCTTAAGGATGAACTGCCGCTTCATAAGAGCCCAGATCTAGCGGAAGAATGGGATAGCATATATGGATCCACCAGCGCCCCATTGCTTGCTGTCCTTCACGGCCGTTTGAAAATCCAGATGACGCCCCTCATCTTCAGCCAGCGATGTCTTGTATGCAACCATTTCCATTTCCAGACGGCGTCCAAAGGACGACTGGTCAAACGCCGCTGTCAGTGAAACTGAATCATAAGGGGCATTTTTGTTCGAGAATCCAGACGCGTAGGATCTCTCAAACTCATCCGTGCAGGAAGTGACGTAGTCTGGCGTGGTCTGGCGCGGACGTGGCAAGAAGCCAAGGCTCTCAAATCAGCCACGGGCCTCTTGAGCGGGACCGAAATATACTTGCCGACCGCCGTCGATAACAAGAACTTTGTCGAACTGGAGAATATGTTTTCCGAGGCCTGGTACAGTGACACAAAAGTCGTGGTAGAGCGTGCAGTAGGTGCGGAGGCACTTGATAAAGTCGAGGGCGGTGGATGCATCTGGGCCATTCGTGCTATTGTCAAAACAGACGGTGCAGGCATTGGTACACAACATCTTAGCAATGCTCACCCGCTTTTTCTCGCCGCCAGAGATTCCGCGAACAAAAGGCCCACCCACAACGGTATGGCGGGTGTGCTCGATACTGAACATCTTGAGCATGGTATTGATAACCTTAGTCTTGAACTGAGATTTGGTCATACCAGCTGGCAGCTTGCCAGCGACCTTGGTATCGAGAGCAAATGCGAGGTTTTGCTCAACTGTCAGCGTGGCATGATGGACATCGTCTTCTTGGTTGTAGACGGCCTCGCCACGATAGCGCTCGAACTGCCTGGCAGTGAATGGGCCATAGAGCACATCTCCGTCTACACCTGTGTAGCCATATCGTTGGCTGGCTATAGCCTTGAGAAAGGTGGTGCAGCCAGATCCAGGCTTGCCCAAGAACAGCACTATCTCACCAGGTTTGCACACACCGCAGAACTTGTCGATGAGGGTGACCTCGGTGCCTCTTCGGCCACATCCCGCGAGCCGCAGAAAGGGGGAGACGATGTCAGAGAAGCCGATGATAGCGTCGGGAAATGTGTGCACGTAATTAGACATGCCGCCTGTTCCCCGGATAGAAAGTCCATTCCAGTAAACGCCAATGTGCTTGGGCCGGATGCCGGCCTCACGCTAGGCTGCCAAGTTGCCTCGTAGATAGCTTTCAAGATCAAATCTTGCATCCCCATTTTCATCATCTTCGTTGAAGCCTGCTTTGGCAATTTCATCTGTTTCACTCACTTTCTGAGCTTGACTCCCAGTCCGATTACAAGACCTGCTGACTCGTGAACGACCGGAAAGCTCTTGCTGAAGATGGGAAAACTCGTGAACAGCCTGCTCCACAGAAACATGAGACTAGGCCGTAGATTGGCCGTTTGGATTGTTTTGTCTCGCTTCCTCTCTCATCTCCTCCAAGTTCACCTTGCCGCCTTTTTTAGAGGACGATGGCCGCGGGGGTGTTTCGACCTGATCCTTTCCATGTTGGCATTCCCAATCAACGTCGTCATGATTATGTGAGTCCGCAGCTGCAGAAGGTTTTCCCTCGGGCCCAAGTTCCAAGTCAATGCTTTCCACATTTTGCTTCTCTGGTTTGAAAAGAGCTTAGTGAGAGAATAATGTCCTTAGCTGGGGTTTGCAGAAGTGACAGAAGTAGTCCCAGCCCAGCTTATTGTGTTTGTTTGAAATTGAAGGCACAGGTGGGAAATATTTAGAGACGTAAGTGTACGGGAAGTAAAAAGAAGAGGGTGGTAAATTACCGGAACAATGGGCGGAAAATTTATTGAGAAAAACCGTTAAGCCCAATACCAACGAGCAGGAAGGTGCAACCAAGGGATGGCAAATGATGTACTTTCCCATATGTTTTATTTGCCAGTTTAAGACTATACAGTAGGCACAAACAGAGACTTATACGCTTACCAAGAAAGTATGAAGAGCAGTCTATGGTATTGAAAAACGGAGTGCGTGCCGCTTTGCGGAGACACAGGGATGAGGAGCCTTGGCCAAGGCGGCAACAGAGAAATGCTCTAGAGAACCTCTTACGACAGTATCGGGTTGTGGGGCATCTTTCCGAAAAACCAACTGGCTGTTGCAAACGAGTAGTCCACATGCAGAACGAGGGGTTGGAAAGCCTTCTCTCTTTTGATATTAGTACAAATTAGATCTGGGCTCCGGTTCCGGATTGACGTGTGGCAGTGACAGCCCGTGTCGCTATTATATATCCGAAATAGCCCCCTCCCCGGGAGAGCTGCATTTGCCATGATGTTTCTACTAATAGTGACTTCTTCTCTCGGTTGGAAATACCGGTAGGAAAACAGAGGAGTGTTCAGGTCCTAGAACAAGTCGCAATTTGAAGTTTCATTTACCAGCCTAAGGACGAGGGAAGGCGTGGAGAAACAGACATTGACGAACCGACACAAGTACTGGTGAATAAAGCAAACTGCGTTTGCAACCCACGAGTGGCCATATCTGGGCAGATTGATGTTTCAGCCTGTCTGTTCACACGTAGCCTTATACAAGTGCCACGTGACTGCGAATCGGTAGTCACTAAGATAGGGAAGATCGCGATCCCAGCGACATTCACGATTATACAAGGAGCACAGCGACTGAGGAAATGGCAGTCACAGAGAGCAGCTGCAGAGTATTTCTTTCACCGCACGTCAACAGGGCCTAGACACTATCAAGCGTAAGAGACACAACGCACATGAAACGCCGCCATAGACCGAGCCAGAAACTCGCCGACCAACACAGGATTAAAAGACAACAGGGATGACAAGAATGACAGGTAGTTCAAAAAGCCACGGGTGGTATGGAAAGACATGAAGAAGAAGCGCACACGCACAGGCGCTAGATACATGAAGTATAAATTATGACTCGGGGGTGGGCAGAACAGGGGATATGGCTGGGAGGGAAGGTTCCTCCGTAGAGGGTTGGAAATAGCAAGGTCAAAGGATCTGTGTAGAATGGGGGTTCGTCTCTCGTGGCCAGTTCTTGGTCTTCTCTTGTGAATTGATATGAAATGATCTCCAAAAGTGCCCACCATGATGCTATCCACTCATCGCTCCGCAGTCCAGATTAGCTGTCATTGCAGAGTTGCCTCGTCTCTAACAATATTCATATTTTTTTTTTCGCTTTTCCTCCTTCTTTTTCCTTCCTTCTCCGGGTCTTTTCCCGCATGCCATGTATACAAACCGCTGGCGTGACATTAAAGAAGGAAAATAGGAGAACAGAGGGATACCCTGTGACAAAAGAAAGCAAACAAAGGGGAGATGAGCGGCCGGACAGCAGCTACAGCTCAGACTCGATGGCCGTAGCGTCGACTGACATGGAGCTTTCGTTCAGGGGTTGTCTTGGTCGCTGGGCCGGCTGTGCGGTATTTTGTGCTAGCGTCTGGGTCTGGGTCTGGGTCTGGGTCTGGGTCTGCTGCCGTGTGGTGCGGCTGGCGGCTGGTGGCCGCCGGTGAGCGGCCAGGCTGGCATCTACCGGGGCGGCCGTCTTCTTCTTGCGGCTGTCGTGTTCCGAGTCCGAGTCCGGGTGTTCGTCCGCATAGCGCCGGGCCTCGTCGAGGTCGGTCACGTCCTCTGGCTTGTCCCGCAGCCACTGCATGCGTGGGCCCGACCGCGCCATCTCCGAGACGCGGAAGCCGTAGATCTTGGGCTCGAAAATCTTGCCGCGCCCCAGCCCTGGCGCGATGTTGCGCGCGTATATGCCGTTGACCATGAGGCTCGTCGGCCCGCTGCCACTGCCGGTGCTGCTCACGTCGCTGTGGGTCAGGGTCGTCAGGGCCTCGGCGCCATTTCTCGACAGGTCGTACTCGGGGAAGGTGAGCAGGAAGAGCGCGCCAAAGGTGCGGCCGAAAAAGGCGCCGTCCACGGTCTGGAACCGGCTGTTGGGCGGCACGTACACGTCCAGGCACGAGGGACAGAACAGCTTGACCGTGTCCTCGCCGGGGACGTCCGACAGACCGACCGGCAGCGTACGGGCCAGGTTGCAGTACGTGCGCGGACATACGCCAAAGTGGCTCAGCTCGTACTTTTCCGACATCTGCTGGATGCCCGCACGCGAGCATATGAACCGCTGGTGTATCAGGCCGTACAGCAGCTCGGCCGAGCCCTCGATCATCGACAGGTCGCTTGGCATCCGGCTGTGATGCCGCCGCTCGCCGCCTTGCCGCATCCGCTCCTCGCCCGACTCATTCTCTTCGTCGTCCTCTTCGTCCTCGTCATCCTCCTCGTCTTCTTCTGGCTCCACGTCTAGGATCATCTGCTCGATACGTGTCAGCTCTCCGGTCTGGCCAAGTGTGTCGCCCCTTTCCCCTTTTCCAGTCTCAACATACCTCTAGCGCTTCCTTGTACAGCGGCACCTGGGATTGGAGCCCCGTAAGGTTGAAATCATCTTCTATAAAGTCCTCCGAGACTTCAGCAAAGTACTCATGTCCCAACAGCGAGCAGAACGACGCTACCCATGTCTCTGGGGTGCCTGATGACGTTGACATCGTTTCTCTCTCTCTCTCTTCCCGAACGTCTTCGACCTCTGGTTGGTCTTCGTTTAGCGGGTCACTTTACCCCGCCGATTTCCACTGGGTAGGACACGGCGATGCAGCAGTTGCAGATCGAGGCCGTGTGGTATCGTCAAACGTGTGTTACAAGCTTCGCCTCAGAGTGGCTGGATGGCGGATGCAGCGAAAAGGAGCGCGGCTTTGGGGATTGGGAAGGGAGGAGCTGTCGATGGACGCGCAAGCAATCGGCGAACGGCGAGTCTGGCGAATTTATCAACTAGGCGGACACGGTCGTGATAACGGCGCAAACATGGTGCTTCGAGCGTTGGTCGGCCGCTTGCTGCGTGTGTTTGCGTCCGCGTGTGCAGTAGACAAGGCTGGCAGCGGGCGGGATTCGGCACGCCTTTTGTTCGATACCGACTTGTCAGAACGATGGGAAGACTCTAGAAATGCTGGCTGACCGGTTTGCCATAGGCTTTTGGCTGGGCTTTTAGGGTATTGTTTTGCTCCTGTTGCCATAGACTTTTCTCGACCTTGGTGGGAGTACGCCACTTGGTCCGTGCACGACAACCCTGCACAAAGTCCTAGAGAGACACGTGGTACGGCACGTGCTCACGCATGAAGTGCACACCTTCTCACACTCCCTCTGTACTCCGTGCAGCGAAGCTCTCACCCATGGGATGCATGCGCCAAGCTTTCTCCGGGCTGGTCAGACGCTCTGACGTGTGGTCTAGACTATACAGCGGCATTTCTTCCAATGTTTCGCAGGTTCCTGCAGTGAATCTCTCCAGTCATGACCTGGACGCATTCCGACGGTCTGCATTTCTGCCCGAGCAGCCGCTCCTTATCAGAGCAGACACAGGCGCGGGAGGAGGTGCACTTGCCGCGACCAGTCGCTGGTTTGTTTCTGACACAGCGACAGCTCCGGTGGCTCTCAGTCCATACCTGGAGCAGTTTTCCATGGCTTTCTTTCCGTACGAGATCATGTGTCCTCCACGACGCGCAGAATCGTTGGATGTCTATGGTGGGACCGACTTGAGAGATGCTCTTGACAGCTTCTGCTCATGGCTGGTCTCAAGCCCCGGCAATAGCGGCATACGGAAGGGCCTCGCCGAGCTTGTGAGGCACCATGTTTCGAGAGGCGGGAAACCCTCCACACCAGAGCAGCGGCTTGTACAGCTGCATGCACCGCTTGCCCTGCTGATCGAGGCGCTCACGTACAACCAGGAAGCGCTCGCTGGGATGCCCACAACGCCGCCGTCGGACATGCCCCTCCTGACACAACTCTACATTGCGCAGGCGTCGCTGTCAGACCTCCCGGTCGAGCTGCGGGATGACGTTCCCACGCCGCATCTTGTCCGCCACAGCGGCCGGGGTGATGTCTACGACACGAGCCTTTGGCTAGGCCTCGAACCAACCTACACACCGTGGCACCGCGACCCCAACCCCAACCTGTTCTGCCAGCTATGCAGCGGCAAGACGGTGCGGCTGGCTCCACCGGCAGCAGGCGAGCAAATCTTCCGCCAGGTGCAGACAGAGCTGGCGAGGAACGCGATATCCACAGAAGCAGTGGCTCACTCGCGCATCCGCGGCAAGGAAATGATGCAGGGACCCGAGCGGCGACCTCTGCACGATGCCATCTGGACAGGGGCTCGTGCCACAGCTGCCCCCATACCAGTCCTACCGGACTCCCTACAGGAGGCACATGTCGAGCCCGGGGACATGCTCTTTATTCCTAAGGGATGGTGGCACAGCGTCAAGAGTTCCCGTGCTGACGGAAGGCTGAATGCGTCTGTCAACTGGTGGTTCCGCTGACCAGCATTCAAGCATCTCCTTGTGGTTAACGGTTGTGTTCTTTTTATTCGTCCAGATATACCATTGCGCGGATCTCTTTTTGCAAACGGCCCGAGGCCACCAATAAGTATATCCAAAAAATAGAGTAAAGGCACATGATCTCATGTACATGAAAACTGGCAGTCCAATCGTCTAGAAGTACTCCATCACAAACCAACCCGTTCGCTTATGCACTTGACTCACGCATCTTGCGGAAGAAGTCCATTGTGCCCTGGAACACGACCAGGAGGATACCGCCTGTTGAATTGTTAGCAGCAGATCAGAGTTGGGGCGAGACGAAACGGGCTCGGAGTTTGGCTAGATAGTTGTTGCATACCTCCAGGGCCCAGACGCAGAACCTTGGGCAGGAAGCCCTTGTACAAAGCACCAAAGCCCTCCTCCTTGAGGACCAGACCGACAGATGGCCAAGCCCAGTTGTACTTGGGGGTCACACCAGCTGCCCGTGTGGAGTTCTGAATACGGCTTTTGACAACCTGCAAAAAACAGTCAGTACGAGGACAGTTTGGGAAGCGAAGCGGTCAGCCCAGGGCGAGCAAGACTCTGTTCATGTACGGACATCCCTGTACGATGTTAGCCATTGCGATCAGCACTAGAGAACATGGGGATGGAAGCGTACATGGGCGTGTTGATGATTGTGCCGACAGTTCCGCCGATAGCTGGACGAGGGGTCAGCAACAATGTAGAATGCAGATGCCACAGAAGTGGGGCACATACTGCCGGCGGTGATGTCGGTCACCATCTGGCCCTGCTTGGTCTCGGCCTTGGGCAACAGCTGGCGGACCTGGAAGATGCAGCCAAAGTAACCAGCGTTCCAGAGAATGTGGCGCCAGAGCGTGCTTTCCAGGCCCTGGTACATGGCCAGGACACCTTCGTTGCGCACCGTCTTGGTGACGACGTCGATCATGCCGGTGTACTTGGATGCCTTGTCCTGGAGGCGGATCTTGACAAGCTCAAACGGGACGACGCTGCAGGAGTCAGCAGGATGCTAGCCAGAGAGATGGATTACGTAATGCACGGTATTTCCACGTACACGAAGCTCTCGGTGGCACCAGCAGTAGCACCGGTCAGCACGCTCAGACCCTGAGTCATCTGTGTTGCGCCGAAGACTGGCTTTCGTTAGTCTCCAACAAAGACGCAAGGCTGGCTCGGGACGCCATGGCAGCACATACGGTTGCGGTAGAACTTTCCCCACTCGTCGTTGGCCGCGAACTTGGTGGCACGCTTCGGCGCCTCCATCATGATGGGGGCGGTGATGCCACGGTACAGCCGCGAGAAGCTGTAAAGAGGGGGATGTGAGTCTGGAGCTGCGGTTGTGCCTTGGGGGACGGGCCATGGGGCTGTGTGTCATACCCTTCATGGCGAATGATCTTCCGGAAGCAGTCCAGCATGCCGTTGTACGAGTCGGGGCCAGTTCCCGTGCCAGTCTGCAGTTGCCTGTCGATTGTGAGCTTGGCAGCCAGAAATGGAAGCAAACGCAGTAATTACTTACACACGGGTCTCTGATTAGAAGAGATGCAGTTAGCAACGGTCACGGCCAAGTCTCAGGTGACTTTCGGGGGTTCTGTTGCAGCTACATACTGACGACATCCAACGGGTACATGACCAGGATCTATACATGGGGGTCAGTACGGGCATGATGTCAATTGCTGGCTCAATTCCCGCTGACCTCGGAGACACCGGCGACCGCACTGTCGGTTCATAACCATGTCAGCATTGTAGTCTCCGGAAGCATCGTCGAAGAAGGCAGACATCACGCAGACCGGCAGTCTCAGATGACACAGCCAGCTGGGAGCCAGGAGGAGCATGGAGCGGCATACCCGGCGGCGAACTGGTATATGAACGGGAGCGGTTGTTCAGCCATCTTGACCGAGGCTATCAGGCACGGCCGGCAAGTGCTATGGGTGGGTTCGGGGCGAGTATAGACAAGGGGAGGCTGCCTCGAGGCTGCTGGGGACGAGGACTGGCCGTTCTTGGATTCCGATCCAGGACGAGGGACTGACAGCGAATGGAGAGAGAGAGGGAGACAAGAGAGGAAGATGGCGATGGGGAAAAAAGGACCCGGATAGTAGCAATTAAAAAGAATAGCAAAAAGAATGCAAGAAAAAGAAAAAATAGTTGCGGAAAATAGCGTTATTTCCAGGGTCCCGCAGGAAAGGCACGCTGGCATGGGCTCATACAGGTACCGTGCGCTCACTTGCCAACCGGTATCGGTAAGAAGCCGTGGCAAGCTATGCTGCAGCTTGCTAGGGGCATGTTGGAGCAGGGACAGGGTCTTCCTAGTGAGGCCTCTGCAGGCGACAGCCTCTCTGCCGGGAATATGCCGCACAGGCGGCGGGATGGCGATGACTAAGCAGCAATGACAGACCGGTCGCGGGGTCGAGAAAAACCAGTGGAGAGCTGCCCTGCAACTGTGCCGGGAATGCCTGAGAATGTGCCCCGCAGATCGGCTGCACGCAGTGTGAGACGTTCAGAGACATTGCGGCTGGCAGGACGACGAACAGCGGGGGAATGGGAGATGCTATATATCGAGCAGACGCAACAGTCTACGCCTTCGTATCCATGGAGTCCGGCCTCTGGGACGACTGGTTCCAGGCACCTGCCATTTTGATTGGCTGTAGGGCAGGCAAGCCTAATCAGCCCGCTGGAAAGCGTCCGGTCCATTTCCCCGTGGCGACTTGTCCATAATTCTTTCTGGCCATTAATCGACCACATAAGCCTCTCGTGGCTGTCGCATCCAGCACAACGACGTCCCCTGCACCGATAGCACTCCAATATAAGATATTCAGACATTTGCGCCATCTGAGCCGTCTCTTGGTCACAGAAATTATCTCGAGTCGAGTAGGAGCAGTATCGCTTCGACCAAGACGACCGGCTTTACGGAGACCATCCTCCATCGGTATCCAGACGTATCGTTGTCGGTCCTCTTCTCACCGCGCTTCATCTCCGCACCTTTAAACAGGCCGTGGTCCGGGGAGATTCACGGCGAGGTTGCGCGTGCGAAGCGTGGAGGAGGACCTTTGGCGTGTTCTCGATGAGTCAACTGTGGGCGAGCTACCACGCGGACAATGTCGATCGGTTCCGGCGACTGCTGTCGTTGACGGGCCACAGCGCCCAGGCAGCAGCGGTATGGAATGCCAACAGTGGTGGGACCGGAAGCATTGGAGGAAGCGGCAGCTTTGAGGAAGGCAGCAGCAGCTACAAGACACGCAGGACGTCAGGGCACCACGCCAAGGTGGGAGCAGCAGGCACAGTGGGCAAGAGCGAGATCAACAGTCACGACCACGCGGGGCTGACGATTCTGTTGCGGGCCGCTTCGTCGACATTGGCGACGGCGGGTGCGTTTGTGCAGGCGCTGCTGGAGCACCCGGCGATCGACATCTACGTGCAGGACGCGGAGAGCGGATGGAATGCGCTGCACCGGGCGCTGTATGCGGGTAACATTGGGATTGCGCGTATGCTGCTGCAAAAGGAGCGAATGGACATGGCGGGCCAGACGCTGGGGGCTCCGGTGGGCCGGACGGGACAGCTGATCAAGACCAAGGACCACGAGGGCAACAGTCCGTTTGAGCTGTACAACTCGACGATCGGTGAGCGAAGGCTGGAGGTGCCGGACGACCGGACGAAGGACGAGGCCGAGGACTCGGACAGCGACGAGGTACCGGAGCAGCAGAACAAGGCACGCCCGGACGGACAGCCAGGGCTGGGGGTGGGCGAGGAGCTCTTCTTCTTTGGCAGCAACAAGAACTTGACACTAGGGCTAGGCGACGGTGACGATCGGCAGTTTCCGGAGCGGGTGTACCTCCGACGGCCAGACGACCTGCTGCACCGGTTCTACAAAGAGCATTTGGATGCGACGACGACGACGACGAGCCCGACGGCCGATAGAGCGCGCGGTGTAGCGGACATTCCCGTGCTGGTGCAGGGACGGCCGGTGGTGATACAGGACGTGGTGCTGTCGAAGCTGCACAGCGCGGTGGTGACGACGGACGCCGTATCGAACCTGTATGTGTGCGGGATCGGACGCGGCGGACGGCTGGGGCTCGGGGACGAGAACACGCGCTTCTCATTTGTGCCGGTACAGGGGCCACTGGCAGACAAGCACGTGTCGGCGGTGGCGTTGGGACAGAACCACACGATGGCAGTGACAGACGGGGGCGAGCTGTGGACATGGGGATCGAACAGCTGTGCGCAGCTGGGATACACGCTGACGGGAGGGCCTTTGCGGACAGACGAAGAGGCGATTAGCGCAGTGCCGCGACAGGTGTTTGGGCCGCTGCGCAAGGAACGAATACTGGGCGTGGCAGCATCGGGACTGCACTCGGTGGCGCACACGGGCAGCTCGCTGTACTGCTGGGGACGCAATGTGGGCCAGCTAGCACTGATGGACGCGGACTCGCGGTCGCTAGACGTGCAGACAGTGCCGCGACGAGTGGCAGCGTCGCTGTTCTCGTCGGCGATCGTGGCGGTGTCGGCGATCGACAAGGCGACGACGTGTCTGCTGGCGAACCACACGGTCTGCGTGTTTATGAGCTACGGCTACAACATTGTCAAGTTTCCGTTTGCAGGCGGTCCGAGCGGACGGTTTGACCCGGGACGCAGCCAGATCGGACGGATCGCCTCGGGCGGCGAGACGATTGCGGCGGTGACGAGTCGGGGAGACCTGTTTACAATGAGCCTGACGGGAGGGACGACAGCGACATCGGGAGCAGCATCGACGACGAACCCGTCCAAGATCCGGGGGGCACTGACAGCGGCACGATGCATCTGGAGCGCGCGCAAGGACGGAGTGCGATCGGTGGGCGTGGGCGAGCAAGGGTCGGTGATCATCAGCACGCACTCGGGGGCAGTCTGGCGACGGGTGCGACGGGCCAAGGCCAAAGGCAAGGGTGGCGACTACAAGTTCCAGCGAGTGCCGTTCATCAGCAACGTGGCGACGGTGCACAGTTCAGCCTTTGGGGCGTTTGCGGCCGTGCGATGCGACTCGGCCGTGATCCGGGAGCAGATCAGCGTGGGCGTGCAAACGCTGTGGGACGACGTGGCACCACTGCACGTGCTGCAGGGATTCGAGGCGTCAGAGGGCGGCAGCGACGGGGACACACTGCAGTTCTGGAAGGCCGACGTGCTGCAGGCCACATTGGGACCGATTGCGTACGAGATCCTGCGGTCCAGCGATTTGGAGGCGGATCTGACTCGTCACCTAGACCAGCAGAAGACGGATCTGGGTGCTGCCGTGTGTACGTCTCTGGCACCGACGATATGGATCCCGGTGCATAGCTGGATGCTGAAAGCGCGAAGCAGTGTGTTGCGAGAGGCCATTGCCGAGCATCGGGGGGTGCCAGAGGTCTTGTCGATTGAGAAGGAAGGAAACGGCGAGACGACAAGGATCACGTTTGCCGGACTGGACCTGCTGAGCCTGCTGAACATGGTGCTGTACATGTACGAAGACCGGGTGATTCCAGTGTGGAACTACAGCCGCCAGGCGCCAGCGCTGGCCTACCGCTACCGCCAGGTGCGAGCCGAAGTGATGCGACTGGCAACAGGGCTGAACATGGGGGCCCTAGAGAGTGCCGTGCGAATCCAGACGGAGCCCAAGCGAACGCTGGACGGGGACATGCGGCTAGCGATGCAGGACGCACGGTTCTTTGCAGACGGCGACGCGGTGGTGGAGCTGCAGGACGGGGCGACGGCGCGGGTGCACAGCGTGCTGCTGTGTCGTCGGTGTTGCTGGTTCGACGGCCTGTTCCACGGCCGATCGGGTGGACGATGGCTGGCCGCACGACGGGCGACCCTACCACCGGGCGAACCCGTGCGGCTGGACCTTGGCCACATGGACGCGGCCGCGTTTGGGTACGTGCTCGCGCATCTCTACGCGGACGTGGGCCCATCGCTCTTTGACGGGCTGTGCGTGTCGACCGTGGACGGCTTCCTGGACGTGGTGCTGGAGGTGTTGGCCATGGCGGACGAGCTGATGGTCGACCGGCTGGCCGAGGTCTGTCAGCAGGCCGTCGGGCGGTTTGTCCACACGCGCAACGTGGCCCAGCTGCTCAACCTCGTGGGCGCCTACCGGATGCGCCGGCTGGCGGACGCGGCGCTCGAGTACGTCTGTCTGCAGATGGAGACGATGCTCGAGAACCAGCTGCTGGACGAGCTGGACGGCCAACTCATGACAACCCTGAACGGCGTCGTGCGGGCGAACCAACTCGCCCAAATGCCGTTTGCACGCAGCGGCCGGGCTGAGGCGACGCTGCTGGAACGACATCCGGCCCTGGCACAGGAGATGGATGAGGAACGACAACGACGGGTGCGTGAGATGGCCTTTCGCGAGGGAGGGGGAGGAGGAGGAGGTGGGGGGACAAAAACACCCAAACCCCGCCGAAACGACGACAGCCCGGTGCTGCAGCCCAAGACATCACAGGTCGACCTGATGTTTGCCATGGAAGAAGTGGGCGAAAGCGTGAGTCCGAGTCGATTTCAACCGAGTCGAGTTCAACCGATTCGGCTGAGTCAGCAAAGAAGGACGTCAACGACGACGACGGCAACTCCTACTCCCAGCACCCCCTGGGCACCACAGTCCGCCCCCAAACAGGACCTGCGCGCCATCATGTCGACCGAGTCGGTCGAGTGGACGCTGGTGACGTCGTCGCCGCCGACAGCCCAGGCCAGCCGGACGTCGGCGCTGTCGGCCAGCATCGACGCCAAGCGGCTGACAGCCACGGCCAAGGTGACGCCGACGAAGCTGTCGCAAAAGGAGCGGAAGAAGCAGCGGAGCGAGGCGGCCAGCAAGGTGGATGAGCGGCCAAGTCAAGCCAAGGGGGCCTGGGAGAGGGCAGAGGGTAAGGCAAGCGTACGACCAGCCTCACCAGACACGCGGTTTGCCGGACAGACGCGACCGCAGCCGACGTTTTCACAGCCGCTGATTCCACACTCGCGCGTCTACCGGCGGCCGGCACCCAAAGCAGAACCGATCCTGGGCCTGAGTCTGGCCGACATCATTGTGCAGCAGCAGATGGAGCAGGAGAGCATGCGGGAAGCCGTGGCCAAGCGCAGTCTGCAGGAGATCCAGCAGGAGCAGGCCTTTCAGGAGTGGTGGGAGCAGGAGAGTCGGCGGGCACAAGAGGGGGGAGGGGGGGGAGGGGGGAGAGAAACGAGAGAACGGGGAGGGGGAGGAGAAACGGGAGAGGGAGGAGAAACGGGAGAACGGGCAAGGAGAGAAGAGAGAGGAAAACGAAAGACAAGAGGTCGCGGCGGACAGAGACCCAAAGGATGGCGGGAAGTGCGATCAGACGGTCCAAGCCATGGTCCAAGCCATGCAGAACGACACAAAGCTCGACCCAAGACATAGTGCAGTATTCCTACATCGACAGGTGCCTGGTGGCTGATCTTGCTGCTACGTAATAAATGCAGGCCTGAGCAGAACCGATCGTAAGATAGACAGTGATTACGTAATTCAACAATTCGCCGGCGGCCGGCCAGTCACAGGCGTGCCTTCCACAGTGCCGCATCGCAGCATTGCGAGTACGGAGCACAAAAAGGCCCCCCAACGAGGCAATCGAGACGGGACTCTGTCTGTTCGAGGCGCGATTGACCGTCGACGGCCTGCCCATTCTTTGTTGCCTGCTCTCGGCCGCAGCGTTCTCGGCGGCACGCGAGTCCCAGGGCCTGATTGCAGCGGTCGGCTCCCGCATTCCGTTGCATGGTCGACTCGTCGTTTAGTCTTTTTGCCCTCTTTTCCCACTGTCTTTCTGCCGTCTTTCTTTTCTTTTCTTCTTTTGTCTTTTTCTTTCGTCTTTCGTCGTTTTCTTTCGTCTTCGTCTTCGTCTTCGTCTTCGTCTTCGTCTTTTCTTCGTCTTCGTCTTTCCGTCTTCCCCGCCGCCACTTTCCTTTTCCTGGCCTCCTTTCCATTCCCTCTCCTAGTCTCCGGATCCACACCATCTGCTCCCGTCGTCGTCACACGACTTCATCTCAACGTCGACGTCCATCGCATCGTCGTCCATCCACCACCGACCTGTCGATCCTTGCTGCCCAGCGTCACCGGCGAGGCAATCTGATTCGCCGATCCGCCAGGCCGAAACGTCGCTACGAACTGTCCGACTGGCCGACCAACAGGCCTAGAGACCAACCAACAGCCAGTCACCAGCTGCCAGCAGCCAAGCAGCCAGCAGCCAAGCAGCCAAGCAGCCAAGCAGCCCGACACGAACGGCCTGCAGGGCCGACCAGCTGGCCTAGACGACGACGAGAAGTGCACAGAGCATCACAGCATCCGAGCATCTCTCCGATCTGGGAATAAATGTAGCCCGTCCGCCGTCTTCGTCATTCTCCCCGTCTTCCCTCTCCTTGGGGCGGCCAGGCCGACTGTCCAGAGCCCACATTGAGCGGAAGCCTCCACGCATCCACCCCATCCACCCCATCGACGTCCCCTTGCCGTCGTCACGGCCTCTCCATCACAATGCATCAACAGGCTCGCCACCCGCCGCGCGGCGCATCGCCGGCCACTTCGCCCCAGACCAATCCCACACGCACCAACAATTCGAGAGACGCCTTTGTCAGCCGTGCACGAACGTCCGAAGCCGCTTTGCCCGCCCCGTCCATAGATCCTGGCGGGGGCAACGATGCGGTCGCCGTCGGCGGCCCGACACGGGAGTCTGTCAAGAAGCTGGACCAGATCATACAGGTGTGTTAGAGAGAGAGAGGGGGGGAGGGTGAGGGGGAGAGAGAAAGAGAGAGAAAGAGAGAGAAGAGAGACACTAACAAACACAGAACTTCTTCCTCAAGGCGGCCGTCCTGATTGTCCAGGCTCGTATGCCTGTCACCCCATCAGGCAGCGGCCGTGGACGAAAGACGAACAAATGGGTAGGTCCGCTCGAGACACTCTCCCCCATTCCTTCTGACAGGCCCAGTTCCAAATCGAGACGGACGACATCGACGACTTCAAGGACGAGCTGCGGGTGTGGAAGCACTGCGGCAGCCTCGACACCCGGCGTCAGCCCCTGGTCATCGAGACGTACCTGGATGTATCGCGGCTGGCACCCGGCCAGGCCCTGGTGGTGTTGGACGAGAACGGCAAGCGTTGGGACGCGCTGGAGGCCCTGAACAGCGCAGACGTGTCGTCTACGAGTGCCAGTGGCAGCAGCAGCAACAACAGCGACCGCTCAGACACCAAGACGATGCGCACCCGCTCGACCGAGATCCTACTCGAGCGCTGGAAGGTCGAACTGCAGTCGATTCCAGGCCTGTCCAAGAGCAGCAGCACTGGTAGTGGAGGGCCTGCAGGGACAGCTGGCAGTGGAGGAGGCATAGTGGCCGCTCCGCCCGTCGAGCTTGAGATGGACGACTTTGGGCCCATCCTGCCGACCATTTACAAGCGCAGCATCGTCTTCTTCCGCTCACTCTTTGTGACCACCCACGTCCTGCCGGCCTACCGCTTTTCGCGTCACGCCTCGACCAAAGGCGTCCATCCGGCTCTGGCGGTGCGCTGTCGTGTGCTCACTGGTGCTGATGCCGACGCCCGGCTGAGTGCCACCGGCTTCGACAACCTCTGCCAGCCTCTCTTCCCCGACGGCGGCCGCGATCCCACCACCGACTACATGTTTGGCGATCTCGAAGTGCCCGTCGGCCGTTTCTCGGCCTCGGTCGCCTACCGCAACGACTGCAGCTTCCGCATCGATGACTCCGAGTCCCTGCTCAGCTCTCGCTTCATGGGCATCGATGAGAACTACTTCCAGCCCTCGCTGCCGGCCCAACAGCAACAGCCACATCGGCCACATCACCGCCATCATCACCATCCCGTGCAAGTGCTGCAACAACAGCAGCAGCAACAACAACCACAACAACACCAACAACTACAACAACCACACCACCAGCCTGACCATTTCCGACGACACGACTCGGCCGAGATTGTCGGGTCCCTACCCCTCCGCCATCGACACGGCCGAACGCCATCGGAGCTGTCGTTCCATCCACAGCCCCAGCAGACCTATGGCAGCCTGTCGACCTTTCACGGCGCCGGTGCCCTGGGCACGAGCCCCATTACCGCTCTCAAGGCGGTGCGGACCATGGGCTCCGACACGAGCTCGCCCACCGACTCGATCCGTCCCAGCAGCAGCCTCGAGCGGTCACCCCAGCCCGAGCCACCCCATTCGCTTCCCATCACGGCCGGCCGTCACCACCGCCACGTCTCGGGTGCTGGTGCTGGTGTCGGCACGTCCTTGACGTCCATCTCCTCGCGGCCGACAGCCCTGCGGAACATGGAGGGCATCAGTCGACGGCCGTCGGTGTCGTTCCAGCCGTTCAAGGCCGGCTCGCTGTCGGGGTCACCACGGACCACGCTGGAAGACCTCACACTGCCGTCGTCGCCGCTGTCCGGCTCGCGCCCAACGTCCGGCCTCGTGGCTCTGGCCCAGGCACGCAACCGCAGCTCACTGACCGCAGGTATGGCCGCGTCACTGCGCGGTGCGCCCCTGGTGTCGACGTCGGCCGGCAGCACCAGCACGGCGGCCGCGGCAGCACTCATGATCGACCCGGGCCAGAGCCCATCGCCGCGTCCGGGTGGCGGTGGTAGCAGCCGGTACAGCAGCAGTTTCACGCACCGCCGGGGCCGGTCGTCCTTTGGCGGAGCCAGCCGTGTGGACGACGACCAGATGAGCAGCGGCAAGCAGAGTCTGGCGTCATCGATGGCCCAGCCCGGCTCTGGACTGCTGGCCGAAGTGGCCGGCGCCGGCATCGGCGGCACCAGTTCGGGCTCGTTCCAGACGGACGACGACAACATTTCAGACTTTCTCAAGGCGCTCGAGAGCAAGAAGACCTTGCAGAGCTTTGAGGCCGGACACGGCGGCCGTCACGGCCTCTCGGACGCGGCTCGCCGCACGGCGGCCCAGCTATCGCGCTTCCAGCTGATGCGCGAGTCCAACGTGGCCCTGACCGACTCCATGAGCCTGTCGATGCAGCTGCCAGCACGATCGCCTGGCGCCGTGGGCATCCCGGGCGTGTCCGGGCTGGGCAACGCGTCCGGTGGCGGCATGTCGGTGTCCATGTCGCCCATCAAGCCTTTGTCGCCACACACGCCGCACGTGCCGGCCGTGCCATCGCGTCTGAGCGAGAACGCCATCATCGACTACCCGGGGCATACGAAGCCGCCGCCACCGAACCTGGAGCGGCTGTCGGAGCCGAGAGAGTCATCGAGCACGGCACGGATTGGCGACGACGACCGGACGGCCGTCGACGATGACGCCGGCGAAGACGCCGGAACAGCAACGCTAGGCGGCACAGACACCACCAGAGGCGAGACCGAAGCCGTATCGACAACAGTGTCTGTGGAGGCTGGCAAGAGTGTGGCCGTGTCAGGCGTAGCCGAGCCCCGTCGACGCTACACGAGCCGTCATCCGGTGCTGTTGAAGCAGGATCGCACGGCGGCCGACAGCCTGACGCTCAAGCACGGTGGCGACGGCGAGGCGGACGACGAGCCGCTGGTGTTTGACCTCTCCGAGATTGGTCGCGAGCCAAACCGGCGCAGTCTGGAGGACGGCGGCCGTGGCAAGGATAGTGGAAGTGGAGGCGGTGGTGGTGGAGGTGGTGGCGGCAGCAGCAGCAACAACAGCCAGCACTATCAACAGCAACACCGTCATCACCGACACGACCGTCCAGGCGGACAGGCAGCAGAATGGCGGATCTAGATGTCGATATCTCCCTTACGTTTGTTTGTTGTTTTGTTTATTTGTTGTTTTCTTTGTTTTGTTGTTTTCGTACTGTTTGTCCATTCGGCTCCGGTTCATGGCGTTCTCGCATTATTTCACTCATCTCACCCTTTGCAATCAATTAGACTGGCACATCTTTCTAGACGGCCTCCTCCCCAGGAAGGAGCTCGTCAGGGGGTATAGGCGGACAGGCGGACAGGCAGGCAGGTGGTAGGAAGAACGGGACACCGACTGTCCAGAGGGGACCATATGGAGAATGTCGCGAGACGGCGGGTTTTCGTTTTCTTTTCTTTTCTTTTTTACACGGTCCAACTCCTTTCTGGTCTTGTCTTCCTCTTGTCGCCTGCTCCGTCTGCTTTCTATGGCACCCATACACTGTTCTTCTGTGCTTTCTGTTCCAGCCTCTTGCTACCTGGACGTTTTATCTTGGGTATCGGTGGAGCAAATGGACGGCGACCGGAAGAGGGCCATTACGTGGACGATTTACGTTTGAGAGCTGGCGGACATGTATACATTGTCCGGCCCGGCCTGGAGATATCTACATACAATATAACGCTATGATGCAAATGGGCATACCCTGTGTTGTAGAGGCGTCGACGCTAAGGAAAGAGAAGGAAATAACATATTCATTTGATTCGGACAGCCGGTGGGTGAATTAAGCCTATTCTTGTCTACCAGTGTTCTGCTGGATCCAATGTCACCATATGTGTTCATTGTCAGGAGAAGGAACGGCTGGGTAGACGACGGGAATGAAATAGCCGAGAATACTCGTCCACGTTAAAGTGTACGAGGGAAAGGTAGGAGAGGCGAGAGAAGACAATAACATATACTGCCGTAAAGGACGCATGGGATAAGTGCTACAATGTTTATTCCATGGTATTCACGTAGACCTGACTTCGTCGACTTGGCCTTTGCCAGCGCTGTGACTTCACTCCAATTTTGTCCTACTGTGAAGCCAGCCCGGTTACCTCGTCATAGCTCTTCTCCCACTCTCCTACTTTTTGCCCATCTCTCTTTTCTATTCAGAACCTGTCCATCTTTCCTCTCCCTTCCCAATCCATGGCCGACATGCCACCCATCGACCCGCCCAACCAGCAGGTTAGGCTAGGGCGAAAAGCAGCTTTGTCTATCCTGTAGCTCTTTTTCAGCCATCCATCTTTTTCTCCCGAAGGAGGAGAACCGCACTTTCAAACACGAGACCGCGTCGTATCTGTGCTACTTGGCTTCAGCATCTGCGCCTACGTTTCCCTCTAGAGGTAAGAGTTGCACCCTTCCCTGCCCACCTATAGTTAGCTGACGAAGAAAAAATAGAGAGGTGCAAGGCAAAAGGGAAGGATGACGGCCGACCACGTCCAGACTGCACAACCATCCGGACGCGTTTGCAACAGGACCTGACATGGTCGCTTTCTGCAAACGAACGGGGTACGATAACCCCATAATGAAAACAACCGACTTTCGCAAGAATTGTAAAATCCATGGCGTTTTTCAGTGCCAGCGTGGTGGACATGCTGCCAGCACAAGAAAGAACAATAGGTACGCAGCACCTATTTTGGCCACCCGGATTCTCCAAGGGTAATCCGGGAGCTGCACGCCGTAGCATGCAGCACGGGGGACTACGGTCTTCTGTTATCCGACGTTGACTCGGTGGTCACTCTGGGGGATGTTCAACTTCAGCAATATCACCGACAACAGCAACTCCTGCGGAACGATCGAATTTCGGAGCGCGCCTGGATCAGAAACAGCGGAAACGGCGTCCATTGGGCCCTTTGGTTTATGTCGTTCGCAGCATCGGGAATCGTTGGGACTGGTCCACAAAGAGCAAGGCAGCTCGAGGACAAGAACGAGGTGAAGACTGTCCTAGACGTCCAAGATGGGACAGGGCAGCCACCGTGACGATACTACATGTTTGGCTATCAAGTAACCTGATCCAAGGACCTAGAGTGACAGCCTGACGCATCAAGCGCCCGGCGCTGGGCACGACTTGTCACCTTAGTGCCTGCTTGAACCTATTGATGCTCTGCGCTAGATCAGAGCACTCGGCGCGACGTCGTCGGATAAAATACCCACAAGATCACACTTATACAGAGAGGAGCACAAACACAACTCGGCGGTAGCGAACGCCACCGTCCAGCTGGCAACAACGTTCATTAACCACGTTTTGGTAAATCTTCCATCACAGAGGTTTTCCCGGCAGAAATACTCGCCGCGTATCCGCTACTCCTGGATGCCAATGGCGGCTGCACGCAGCAACGCGAGGTGGAACAACGTTCTTCCACAACACGTGACGCAAGTCGAGATCAGAACAAAAGGGAACACAACGATGCCGTATCATTACGAATAAAGGTAAAGTATGACAGTTTAACTCTATATAATGTTCTTCAAGGGTTTTCTTATAGCATAGATGATAAAGTATAAGTACGGCATAAATTATTTAAACCCGAAGTTGTTTTAGTAGCTTTCAGCCCTTTTTCTTTATTTAGAGAACATTATAAGCGCTTTATATATTTTTCACACTCCATATATTTTTATTGTATTTTTACTAGTACTTACTTTGTACGGAGTAATTGTGTATTACAAGCTGACTACGGAGTAGATTAAGTCGCCTTTTTACCTGTCTTTAAACTTTCTAGACCTTTTGTAGGGACCTCCGTAGATGGCGCGCAAATTATATAGTGGGGCGTGACACGGGGAGCAACTACATGTAAAATCGTTTTTAAGATTTAAGCCATTTTTTACATGACGTTGTTTATTACGCCTACAATAACATTCATCAAAACAAGCTTGTTATTCGTATAGTTCTACGAAGTACATCGCCAGCTACGGACCGCCCCTCTTTTCCTCTGGCAGCAGAGCCCCTGCCAACAAAAATCCAACCCCGGCAGATCGCGCTTCGGTCGACGCGTAAAGAGGCCAGCAGGCGGCTTCTCCCTTGATCTCGATTACCCATCTCTCCTCGCCATGGCTCCGCGCGTGAATGATGGCAATGAGACCGACGCGTCCATGCAGGATGCGCCGGCTGTGCGGCCACGGCAGTATGAAGAGGTAAGCCAGGCGGAGGGATGAAGTGCGCGCGTTGGTTGTGCTGACAGCCGGGAAGGAAAACGACGATACACAGGACTACACCGACTCGGACACGAACCCAAACACGACAGCCAGCAGCGTGACCGGCGACCATGCGCCCGAGGGTAAGAAGCGTCGGGACGAGGCGAGCCAGCTGCGCAGAAGCATCTTTGGGCGGAAACACGACCGTTTGGGCGAATCCAAGGTAGGTTACGAGAGGGGAGAAGGGAGGGAGACGAGAAGGGGAGGGAGAAGAGAAGAGAAGAGAAGAGGAGAAGAAGAAAGAAGAAGAAAGAAGTAGTATTAAAGGACAACCGTTGATCTGACACAAATCCGATCTATAGGAAGACGACACGATTCGACGATTCCGGTATCTCCTTGGTCTGACCGACCTCTTCCGCCACTTCATCGAGACCAATCCGAACCCCAAGGTGCGTGAAGTCGTCGAGGAGATCGACCGGCAGAACGCGGCAGCGGCCAAGGGCCCCAGGGCAACCCGCCAGGGCGGCGCCAGCAGCGGACGGCAACGTCGCACAGAGGCCGAGGAGGACGCCGAGCTGCTCAAGGACGAGAAGCGCGGCGGATCGGCCGAGACGGTGTTCCGCGAGTCGCCAGCCTTCATCCAGGGCCTTATGCGCGACTACCAGGTGGCCGGACTCAACTGGCTGATCTCGCTGCACGAAAACGGTATTTCAGGCATCCTGGCCGATGAGATGGGCCTGGGCAAGACGCTGCAGACGATCTCGTTTCTCGGCTATCTGCGCCACATCATGGGCACGACGGGTCCGCACCTGGTGATCGTGCCCAAGTCGACGCTGGACAACTGGAAACGCGAGTTCGCCAAATGGACGCCTGAGGTGAACGTGCTGGTGCTGCAGGGCGCCAAGGAGGAGCGCCACACACTCATCACAGAGCGGCTGGTGGACGAGAACTTTGACGTGTGCATCACGAGCTACGAGATGATCCTGCGCGAGAAGGCACACCTGCGCAAGTTCGCGTGGGAATACATCATCATCGACGAGGCCCACCGGATCAAAAACGAGGAGTCGTCGCTGGCGCAGGTGATCCGGCTATTCAACTCGCGCAACCGGCTGCTGATCACGGGCACGCCGCTGCAGAACAACCTGCACGAGCTCTGGGCACTGCTCAACTTCCTGCTGCCCGACGTGTTCGGCGACGCGGACGCGTTTGACCAGTGGTTCTCGGGCCAGGACCGCGACCAGGACACAGTGGTGCAGCAGCTGCACCGGGTACTGCGGCCGTTCCTGCTGCGGCGGGTGAAGAGCGACGTGGAGAAGAGCCTGCTGCCGAAGAAGGAGGTGAACGTGTACGTGGGCATGTCGGACATGCAGGTCAAGTGGTACCAGAAGATCCTCGAGAAGGACATTGACGCGGTGAACGGGGCGGGCGGCAAGCGCGAGTCCAAGACACGGCTGCTCAACATTGTGATGCAGCTGCGCAAGTGCTGCAACCACCCGTACTTGTTTGAGGGGGCAGAGCCGGGGCCACCATACACGACAGACGAGCACCTGGTGTACAACGCCGGCAAGATGGCAGTGCTGGACCGGCTACTGAAGCGGATGAGCGAGCAGGGCAGCCGGGTGCTCATCTTCTCGCAGATGAGCCGGCTGCTGGACATACTGGAGGACTACTGCGTGTTCCGCGGGTACCAATACTGCCGGATCGATGGCAGCACGGCGCACGAGGACCGGATCGCAGCCATTGACGAGTACAACAAGCCGGGGTCGGAGAAGTTTGTGTTCCTGCTGACGACGCGGGCCGGCGGCCTGGGCATCAACCTGACGACGGCCGACATTGTGGTGCTCTACGACAGCGATTGGAACCCACAGGCGGACCTGCAGGCGATGGACCGGGCGCACCGCATCGGGCAGACGAAGCAGGTGGTGGTGTATCGGTTCGTGACAGACAACGCGATTGAAGAAAAGGTGCTGGAGCGGGCAGCACAGAAGCTGCGGCTGGACCAGCTGGTGATCCAGCAAGGACGGGCGCAGATCGCGGCCAAGGCGGCGGCCAACAAGGACGAGCTGCTGTCGATGATCCAGCACGGAGCCGAGGCCGTGTTCAGCTCCAAGGGCGGCACCGGAGCGATGGCCAAGGGGGCAGGGGCCGGCGGCAGCGGCGACAACGGCAAAGCAGTCGACAAGGGCAACCAGGACGGCGGAATGCACCTGACGGATGAGGACATTGACACGATCCTGACGAGCGGCGAGTCGCGGACGAAGCAGCTGAACGCACGGTACGAGAAGCTGGGGATCGACGACCTGCAAAAGTTCACATCCGAGTCGGCGTACGACTGGAACGGCGAGAACTTTGCGGCCAAGAAGAAGGACGTTGGGATGACGTGGATCAACCCGGCGAAGCGCGAGCGCAAGGAGCAGATCTACTCGATCGACAAGTACTACCGACAGGCCATGTACGGCCACGTGGGCCAACCGAAGGAGACGAAGCCCAAGGCGCCGCGGGCGCCCAAGCAGATCCCGATCCAGGACTACCAGTTCTACCCAGAGGCACTGCGCGAGCTGCAAGACCGCGAGACAGCCTTTTACCGCAAGGAGATCGGGTACAAGGTGCCGCTGGCGGACGGCGACGAGGACACGCTGGCGGAACGGCAGGCGCAGCAGCTGGAGGAGCAGAGCGAGATCGACGAGGCGGTGGCGCTGACGGAAGAGGAACAGGAGGAAAAGCAACGGCTGTCGCAGATGGGCTTCGGCGACTGGAACCGGCGCGACTACCAGCAGTTCATCAACGGGTCAGCGCGGTTCGGCCGGACGGACTACGAGAACATCACGACGGAGGTCGACAGCAAGACGACGGCAGAGGTGCGGCAGTACGCCAAGGCATTCTGGCAGCGGTTCGAGGAGATTAGCGACCACCACCGGGCCATCAAGACGATCGAGGACGGCGAGGAGAAGCTGCGCAAGATTGAGCACCAGCGCAAGATGCTGCGCAAGAAGATGCAGCAGTACCGGGTGCCACTGCAGCAGCTCAAGATCAACTACTCCGTCTCGACGACGAACAAGAAGGTGTACACGGAGGAGGAGGACCGGTTTCTGCTCGTGCAGCTGGACCGGCTGGGCATCGACTCGGAGGGTATTTACGACAAGATCCGCGACGAGATCCGGGAGAGCCCGCTCTTCCGTTTCGACTGGTTCTTCCTCAGCCGCACGCCGAGCGAGCTGAGCCGGCGCTGCACGACGCTGCTGACGACCATTGTCAAGGAGTTTGACGACGTGAACACGACGACGGCCAAGACCAACGGCCACGGCCACGGCCACAGCAACGGCAAGCTGAAGCGGGAGGTGGAGGACGAGGAGAACGACGAGGACAGCGTGCTGGGCATGGCACCGCCGAAGAAGAAGGCGAAGAGCGGAGCCAAGGTGCGTGGAGTGTCGATGGGGTGACGAGGACGAAGCTAACCGGCGCACAGAACAAGACACTGGACAATGTCAAGTCCAACGGCAGCAAGGCGCAGTCGGCAGCCAATTCACGGGCATCCAGCGTGGCATCGACGCAGTCCAACGCAGGCAACAAGAGCAAGTCCAAGGGCAGGAAGAGATAGGTGTATGATTGGCTGGGTTGTGTTGCTTTTACATTTGTTTTTGTTTGTGTTTGTTTTTGCTCTGGCTGGAGACGAGAGCCCAACGGACGGCGTTTAATGGAATGTCAGATTTGGCTTGATCGTCTTCTAGAACTGCTGTCCGTCATCCCGTCGGACACGACTACTACAAGGACTTCCCCAGGCGCTTCCATGCTTCTCCCGCTAGCTGCAGCCGTTTTGGCGGCCAGCAGTTTGCCCGTGTCCTCGTGTCCGGCGTCATGACGCAACCACAGGCCCCCAACGGCCAGAGATCCCTGATCCCCTTGGACGAGAAAATGTAGTCAGCAGGCCCGAAGCTGCGCACAAAAGCATGCCACCCTCCTTTTGCAAAGTGGGCAGTGCAGCGCTTAGCTGGAGGCTCTGAGAGGCAGGAGCGGGCGGAGTAGAGGAAGGGAATCGAAATAGGACAGACAGAAGGACAGACAAGACAGAAAAAGACGAGAAGAAGGCCAAAGACAATGTCTCGTGGGCGTTCATAAGCAGCGACTAAAAATAAACCTTAGCGCCGGGCAGATTCCCGTTTTGACAGGTATAGAAAAGCGGGACTCGCGACTTGAGCGAGCGATACAGCATTGTACAGAGGACGTGTGCTGTGAATCAGGCGGTGCTCGTATGCAAGCAGCAGACGCGTGCCCTTTTGCGCAGGCGCCCACACCCAATTCCAGGTGGCTGTTGGCTCTAGCGGGCCAGCGCCACAAGGGCTTATATCCGGACGGGTAAGATACAGAGTACGAGTACGACATCCTGTTTTCTCCTGAACGGCCAGCGCCACTTATTTTCCCATGCACGAGGTGAAATTTTCAGCAGCTCTTTTCGTCGCGACTGCGGCAAAAGGGGCGGGCAAGCGAGCACGGAGCGATTGCCGAGGCGGGCTGCACCAAGTGTGTACTGTGTACCGGTCGCAGAGAGAGTGCTCCGTAAACGCAATCGGTCATCGTCTTGGACCTGCCCGGGCTGGCTTCCGTGAGTGGGACACAGGAGACGTTCAGTCCAGCCCCCGAGCGGCTACGACACCAGTATGCACGTCCGCATAGGGGCCAACGTTAGGCCCGTTCGTGCTTGTTCGGACTGCCTTGTTGGCACTAGGCGCAGATGGACGGAGGAGCGAGCGGCTTGGCAGACTGGTGTACGACGTACGTCGTACATGATACGGAGCAGAGGACAGGGCGGCCTGGGCGTTGGTGGCATCAACATTGGGCGAGAACAGGTGAAGAAGAGTGGAAGAAGCAGGGCTGTGGGGATGGAAGACAGCTGTGCAGCTCCGGGGAACAGAGCCGTGAGGACCAGGGCGTGGTCCGAGCACAGAAAGCAGCTAGGATCGAGTTGTACAAGGTACATGGTCGTGTCTGCTATGGAGACTGCTCTTGTGGGTGAGCGGAGGATGAGCAGAGGGCGGGTAGATAGAGGAGATAGTAGGGAGCAGGAGATAGTAGGGAGCAGGAGATAGTAGGAGCAGGAGATAGTAGGGAGAGCTGGCAGATAGCAGGCAACAGCAGGTAGACATCGAGGCAGCAAATGACGCATACAGAACAGCAACAGCACGAATAGCATCAGCCTCAACAACTCAACCTCAACTCAACCTCAACACAACCTCAACAACTGCATGCTCGTGCCGAAGCACCGAAACACAAAGGCTGAGGCCGGCAGGCTGACATGGCCATGCAATCTACACTAAACAGCTGCAAGATGCTACTATGTACGGCCACTCACGCCAAACTCGTACACGGCAGCGTCCACGGAAGCAATATCTGCTCACTCACGACCTGCACAAGTGCCAGTACCTCCACCTCCTCCACAACCCTCCAGTACGAGTTGCCATCCACCATCCGGCATCGAGCGGTGTCACCTGTCATCTGCTCCGTACACCCCCCCTCCCTTTTCCCTTTTCCCCCTTCCTAACCTCCAGTTCCCTTCCCCTGCCCCCACTCTGCATGCGGCAAAAGAAGGTCGGCGGCAAGAGCATGCACAGCCGTCAATTTGGAATAGAGCATGAATATTGGGCCGACCGAGAAGGCAGGCAAATTAGACGGGATTAAGGAAAGAAATGCAAAGGAATTGCAAGGCAAACAAACACGCACACAACACAATCGCACAATCGCACAATCGCACAGACACAGCCTCCATCGGGGAGACCGCATGCGCGTCTGAGGGCGTCTGCAAGCGTCTGCACGTCCGCCTGCGGCTGCTTCCACCTGGCAGGTTGAGCGTTTCCCGGCCTTTCTCGTCCTTTCTGGCCGGCCGGTCCGCTTCCTCCACCTGCCGCCATCCTGCTTCGGTCCCCTTTCTCAGCATTAGTCACCCCTCCAATGCCCCCATCGTGATCTGCAGCGGCGCAAGCCGACGGACCTGGCCAGGAGACCAGCCCAAAAGCCAACCAAAAACCCCAATCCGGTCTTTGTACCGTCTCTACCCTGTATCATGAATGGCCTGTTATACGAGTACAGAATCTCTCCCATCTGGGCTAGCCTTGCGCAGAAGAAACCAGCCCCCCCCCCCCGTACCCACGCCAAGGTTTTTTTCTGGTTCTTTTTTTCTGGTTCTTCTTTTTTTCTCTTTTTTTCGCTCTCTCTCCCCGTTTTCTTCCCTTCTCGTCCTGCCCGTAACCGGTTCGAGGCCTTGTGCTGGGGACGGCCGTGGTAGCGCCCGTGGGTTTTATGAGCCGACGCCTCTCTCCTTGTCCGTTGTTCATCTTCTGGCCTCCTCTCTTGCTCCCACTCGCGCTCCTAACCGTGTTCGGCCCTGGAGACAGCCTCGGTCCCGTCCTCGTCGCTCGTCCCTGTTGCATCTATCCGTTCGGTGACATGGGGTCCTGGCCTGTCTGCTACCCTCCCAAACACTGCCCTCGCGGTCTCATCTCCCCTCCTGGCGTATCTCTTTAATTGCAAGTCCGTCTCTCATCGGCTCCGACCAGTGCTGTTGTTGCAGCAGCCCCTCTGTCCCCCCCCACCACCACCCGTACATGCAAGAGTGCTAGTCAGTCGAGGTTCCTCGCGTAAAAATGAGAATGAGACGGCAGCAAACATCCGCGTTGGGGGCGACGAAACCACGGCGAAGATGCAATGTTGCATACGGCTGGCGTAGTCTTGTTGGTGCCGTGGGCTTGGAAGGAAATCGGGTAGGCACGATGGTCACTCATTCACAAAAAAGGAAGCAGCAGAAACCACAACCACCCGCCTCGCTCCTGCAAGCCTTGTGCCTTGTCTCTTCCTGCCTTCCCTGTCTGTCCCCTTTATTCTCTCGCCTTATTCTCTCATCCTCGTAGACGGCCTTTTCTTCATAATCTCTCCATCTGTCCATCTCTCCCTATTTCCTCTTTATCTCCCCCTTCTCGCTGCCTCTCGTCCTCCCTCGCTCTCCTCTTCCTCCACCCGCATCCTCTCGTCCTCTCTGCCTCCCGTCTCTCCTCCCTCCTCTTCTGCTTCCTCTTCTCCTTCTTCTTCGCACTCTCCTCCCTCTCCCCACCCTCACACACCACCTTTCAGCCTCTCTACACCCCCTTGCAGACGCACACCCCCTTTGGCGCATCAAACTCGCTGATTTATTTCTATCCTCCCGCCCTCTTCTTGCCCTCTGCCGTCATGCTTCCAACCCCCCCCTCATGATCTTTATTTATACTGTCCGCAAGCTCAGCTCAGCTCGGCTGTGCTATCCGACTACATATCCCACGCTTGCTCGTCTCATCCGCTTCTGTTCCTGGCTCCCGCTACGCCACGTTCAGCGCATGCAACAGCTTCCCCCTCAACCTCCTTACCTCTCCCTCGCGCCATTCTGCTAGCCTTGTCATCGGCTGGTCCTCTTTGAACTTCCCCCCTTGCCAACACGCATCTGTACCGCATCCACCGGCCTGCTTCTCGTCTTTTCTTTTTTCTCGTCTTCCCCCCCTTATGTTTATTTTTATACACAGCCTGCTCTAATTCGTGCAAAATCGTATTTTTGTCTCTCCTGGCCTTGGCCACCTGGCCCGGCTGGCATCCAGCCGCCTTACCTCCCTCCTCGGCCTGTGGCTCGTCTTTCCATTTTTGGCTTCGCAGCCACACCGTCGTCGATCTTGTCTGTCTCATCATGGCAGACTTCAAAACGGACCTGAAATACATCTTGGAGGATGCGGGAGATGCCGACCCTCATAATCCCCCGTCTCGCTGTCCGTCTTCCCTCTGTCCTTCTTTCCGCCTGCGGCCACTGCCATTTACGTTGTCACCCTTATGCCCACCCACCTCTGCCTCGCCCTCGCTCCCGCTCGTGGCCTCGTCCCGTCCCCCCTTTACCCTTCCTACTTTCAATCTACTAATAAAAGGCCCGTTCCCGTCGTCATCTGCAGACACCAGCAGTCCACACAGACACTCTGAGTTGGATTCTCAGTCTTCGTCAAGGTCGACGCCTCGAACTTCACAGGTCGTCCTCCGTGGGAGCAACAACAACAGCGGCCACCACGGCAGTCGCCACAGCAGTCACCTTAACGGTCACCATAGTAGCCACCATAGTAGCCACCACGGCAGCCACCACAAGAGCCACCGAATAGCCAGCTCTACAAGTAGCTCCACAGAATCCAAGGCCACACCAGCTGAGACCTCCATCGACAACGAAAACGCCTTTGACCCCGGCTCCACCATGGATCAGAATGCATACGGGGCTACCTCGCCCTATGTTTCCGCGAGTGGCTACGGCAGTTCTAGTTACGACAGGTACGACGAGAGAACGGCAGTTTATACTAGCCGCCATAGAGACGGCTGCCTCGCAAAGGACGATGGCCGCCACTCTGGCGGGGAGGGCCACGACAGCCATGCTGGCCATGTCGGCCAAAGCAACATGGGCGGCGGCGGCGGCCACATTCTTTCGTACAGCATGGAAGTGCATGGCGTGGGATCATCCCACATGGGAGCTGGTCTCGGTGCGGTCGCCGAAGGTATGTTGACCTATGAGATGCCCGTTACCCGAAACCAGGCCGGGTATGGCCCGGGTTCCATCATCCCTGCTGGGTACACCATGACTGGTCCTAGCGGAGACATGGTCGCGCAGCAGACGTTCTTTACAATGTCTCCGGGCGACGGCCATTCTGGAGGCTACCCTGAGGAAGTACGGTTGACGCCAGTCACACGTCGTGTTAGCCGGGCCAAAAAAGGTGTTCCCGTGCACACGTGCGACATTTGTAGCCCGCCCAAGGTGTTTACGCGGGCAGAGCACTTGCGGTAAGTGAGAGGAAAAGATAAGGACGGAAGGATGGCCCGTCGCAGATGGCTAATATCTCTCCTCCCCTCAGGCGTCACCAGCTGAGCCACCAGACGCCTCACTTTCAATGCAATTACCCCCAGTGCCGCCGTTCCTTCCACCGGGCCGATCTTCTCAGCCGCCACGAGCGAAGACAGTGAGTGCAGAAAACGACGAAAGCCGGCGAGACCATAAGACTGACCCGCATACACAGCCGTTCTGGAGAAGAGCTGCCCCCGGGTGGTGGTATGGAGCATGGACTCTCTGTACGCCGAGACTCGTCTCAGTCTGTCGAATCCAATGTGTGTACTGCCGGTGGAAGCGCATACAATACATCGTCAATGTATGTCATCAAAGGCTCCGACACTGGTGGGTATCACGATGCGAATGGCAGTGAGAGAGGGGGAGGGGACAAGGAGGTGGGAACAGGAGGCCAGCATCATGCTGAAGAAGGAAAAGCAGCAGACCGAGAGCAGCATTACCATCCGCAATACCAACAACAGTTCCCATATTACCCGTTTGGAGGTGCCGGCTTCGGCCATGATGACCGAGTGAACAACATGGCTGCCGCCGTGATGGGAGAACATGATGCTGGTGAAAAAGAGGGTGTGCAATACGGTGTCGCGATTACAAACGCGCATACAGTTGCTCAAGGGGCTTACGGTGCTGCCAAGAGCCAATATGACGGCCAGATGAAGCATACGCCTCGCCGGAAACGAAGTGTGTATACCACAACCCGGGCCCCGGATATACCAGTCTTCACAACCAAGTCTGCAGGAGCATCCGCTACGCAGAGCTTGCTTGCCTATGTCGAGACCCCCCAGATCTGCAGCCAAAAAGTTACAGGCCGCTCAGGGATGAGCAGCATGGTTTCGACTTCTAACTCCAATCAACGGCTACGCTCGCGGGTGCACCATCATCGATATAGCAAGAGCGCTCCAACTCCAAATTGGTCCACATCGGCCGGCGGCAACGCAGACGGGAGCTCCAACCTGTCATACACAATGCCTTCTCTCCTTGGCGAACATCACTGCGTTCCATTCTCGGTGGCACCACGGCCACAGTGCTCATCTGGCCCCGTATCTTTGCCTGCTGATGGTTGGGAGTCCATGACACCATCTCTCTGGGACTCTTCCTGGCATGTATCCCAGAACGGCTTTTTCGTTGGGACGGAGGCGCTATGTATTGCTAAAGGCATACTGGCTACGACATATGCCCCGACATCAATCCCACCACAGGCACCACTAGTCGGCGAACGGGACTGGGTACCCCAACGACAGGATAACGGTAAGACAATCACAAGCAAAAGCAGAAGCAGAAGTAGCCCTGCTGCTCCGGCACCGCTCTTGCCAACGGCCTCGTCGGTCCTGTCATCTTATGAAAGCGGCACCCCGCCGCTGCCTACACCGGGAGTCGTGGCATCGCCCGTACCAGGAATCATGGCTGAAAAACAAGCGTCGTCAGTGCTTCTGGATATTTACTGGGAAGAGTTTGACCTGGTCGTTCCTGTCATACACCGCCAAAGTTTTGAAGAGGCCGAGCAGTGGAGAGAAAATCGCCGGCGGAAACACCGACGACAGCAGCATCGAAACGATAGCAGTTTATCGCTTCAACGAAGCGCCATGGAGGCAGTGGCGGCTCTGTTCGTTCGAGGCACGAGCGCCCAAAAGAAGGGGCAGGGGCAAGGGGAGGGAGAAGACGATGGTGCTGACGACAAAGACGACAAAGACGACAATGATGATAATAGAGTTGATGGCGACAAGACTACCAATCTTGTAAATGACTATGAAGACGGCAATGACGACAACAAGCATTACACCGAAGAAGGCCTTCTTCAACAGGTCTGGAAGGTGGCCTGTGAGGTAGGCATGCATCTTTCTCTGTTATTCGTGCTCTTACATTGTCTGACACCGCTGACCAGAAAGACGCCTGACTGGAGCATCGAGCTCATGCAGACCGTCTTCCTGTGCGAGCTGCTTGTGTACATTCGCTCAGGTGGACGGACTGCCAGACCCTCCCAGTTGTTTGCCTCTCTGTATTCGAGAGTGAGTTCATCGGGCTCTTTTACGAGCGCTGACCACACTCCTTCTCTGGATCTTCCCTCTCCTCCTTCTGGTTCCTTGCCCTCTGGTTCCTTGCCCTCTTTTTCTCTCTCTTTTTCTTCCCCTTCTTTCTCTTCCTCTTTTTCTTCCTCTTTTTCTTCCTCTTTTTCTTCCTCTTTTTCTTCCTCTTCTTATAATTCTTCTCCCCATTTCCCTCTCTCCCTCCCTTCCTCGCAATCTGTGTTGTCTAGCGTTGCCGACTCTTTTCCATCCATACTGCCGGACACTACATTCTTAACAATGGCACCTGCAGAGCAAGAACCTGCTTTTACAAGCACAAACACGACTGCAACGGAGACGGGACCTCACGAAGAGACGGATTGGCGTCAGTGGACCGATGCCGAGGCCCGAAGACGCCTCCGTGCTGCTTGCTTCTTCCTCATCACGCCCACGCCTCTGCTCTACCAGGCCACCTCTTTGATTACAAACCTGGACACCGAGCCACTGTGGAATGCGACCAGCGCTGCCGGATGGGCCAACGCTAGAGAGGCTTATTTCAACAGCCACCGATAGGTGATTTACTACGTATGTACGAATACGGTGCATCTTACATAGAGCTATTTAGATGATGGATGCTAGAATTTCGCAGGATATACTCCCGTACTACGGCGTACGGTGACAACTAATCAACACTGCTTATAAAACTAGCCTACATCGTAAATTAGGTGCCGCATTAGGCAATTCACCATTACCCAGGCGCTAAAAGCAACTCTGTGTGGGCTCACACCCCACTAGGAGGCCTATTGGTAGAGCTTTCCTTCCGAGTTTTACCTGAACGATAATACGAGTAATACTCCGTATACGCTGTTGGCGTCACCTGTTTCGGCTTTGTTTCCCTAGAGACTAGCGCGACCAACTCCCTGCAACTCCCAATTTTGCTCGCGCGTCTTTTTTCCCCTTTTCCTGATAAGGCCAGAAAATATAGTTGGCCCGGTGGTTATCATGATCTGCTCCTACTCTGAATTTTGTCCGTGTCGTAGATGCCACCACTTCTTTGTCCTCGACAAACTGAACTTGTAGGTATATCGCTACGTCTGGTAAGATACTAAAACTGCTTTTAGGGTTCTCATTTCTTTGCCGGATACATAATTTACTTTAATTAAAAAACCCTGTTAGAGTGTGTCCACATCGGGGAATCACGATAAAGGGAAGTTGCAAGGCGAACCCCGTTAAGAGTGCGTAATTAATAGTGGGAAAAAAAAAGGACAGGGAGCTCGGACACCAGAATCGCTCCTTAGCAGGGTAGCTCCTCTTTTTTTTTTTGCTTAACCTTCATGTCGCTTCTATTGGATTCCCTTGCCATCCTCTCTCTCTCTCTTTCCTTCCCCTCCGGTTCCTTTTTCTGTCGATAAATCGACAGCTCCAATACTGACACAAACGTCACGAGCTTCAGAGTAGGCAAATTCCGACAGATTGGTCGTCTTGCATCAATCGGTTTCTTTATCTCCAATCTCTTTTGCCAATCCCATCAATTGCAGCGCGGACCCCAACAGAAGCGCAAACAACCAAAAAACGGCCGCGCAAACGACTCCAACCGTTCACCCCCCTGCTTACCGAGAACAACCGTCATATTTCCGTGTCCTGCGTTTCGGTCTCCTCCTTTCCCCGCCGCCTTACGCCTGCGTCAGACTCAGCAAAGAAGCCGGACGAACGCGCTCAATAAAACATCATGGGCACCTTTGTTTTCAAGTGGTGAGTTGCATGCATCATAGCTGGCTTGATATGGTGGCTGGCATGATGGCTGGCATGACGGTCGTGATGGATGTCGATGATGACCGTCGTTGTGAAGCGGCTGCTGCCAGCGTCACATCTTCGCAGCAGCCGTAGGCAGCAGCCGTAGGCAGCAGCGTTTTTGCGCTCTTCCATCTTCTGCGCATTGCTCCGAGCTGACAGATCACTCGTTCCTGCTAGGCCGAAGGATGCCGACGAGGTCTACGTCACGGGCACGTTTGACGATTGGTCCAAGTCGGTCAAGCTCGATAAGGTCGTCAACTCGTTTGAGAAGCAGGTCGAGCTCGCCGATGCCTCCACCAAGATCTTTTACAAGGTGTGTATTCCACTTCCGTATGTTCATGTGGCCCTGCTTTGATTCGAATCTCGCGTGTCCCCATTCGTGACCATGTCTCGTCTCTCTCCCCTTCACAATGACCATAGAGGCTGGGGTCCTAGCCGTGCATCGTCGATCGGAGGGGCGAGGTTAGCCTGGCGTGGATTTGTCTCACCCACATCCATCCTAGGCTGCATTCTGGCAATACACATCTTTCCAACGCTCTATGACGCAAGGGGCGACAGTTGCCGCCGTAGGGCCATGCACCTGCGGAGACGTTGTCGCTCACTAGCCAGCTTATGTGTTTTTCTCAGCCCCTACCTCCCTGTTTTAGAGCAGACATGGGCAAAGCAACTCTAATGCATACCACATGCCACATTCCCCAGTCCACATTCCCCGCCGTCTCCCCCTCTTATATCTGCGCGATCTCTTCCCCTCCACCAATCGTCCCCTCTTTTCACCGCTCTGCTCAGGCATTTCGATCCTGCATCTCGATCCTACATCAGCTGTTGCACTTGCCGTTCACCTCTCATGGTACCGTGTCCTTTGCCACGTATTAACCTGCCATCATATATAGTTTGTCGTTGACGGCGAGTGGGTTATCGACGAGGACGCTCCCAAAGAAAAGGACGAGGGTGGTAACGACAACAACGTTTTGACACCCGAAAATATTGTCAAGCCGGTCTCTGGTACTGCTGCCATCCTGTCATCTGCTGCCCCGGCATCGACGACTGCTCTGCTGGCCAAGGACGTGCCGCTAGAAGAGAAGGAAGTCACAGAGCCCGAGACAATTGCTGAGCCTGTAACGGTCGCTGAGCCGGTTGTTGCTGAGGAGAAGCCAAAGGAGAAGGTTGAGGAGCCGACTTCTGCTGCTGACGTTACTGTGCCTGTTGCCGCTTCTACCGCTGGTACTGCTGCCGTTGTTGCTACCGTCGCCACCGTCAAGTCTGCAGACGACGAGCCGACGATGTCCGAGAGCAGCGAAGTTCCGGGCGCGTTCCCGGAGACGCTCGTCACTGAGCTGGACAAGGAAGTCAAGCTGATCAACCCCCTGCCGGCTGCACCCGGAGGTGTGAACCCGATCAAGCTGGCACCAGGCGAGAAGATCCCGGAGTCGCTGAGAACGGCTGACGTGAACGCGAATGTCAAGCTTGACCCGGAGTCGTACGACAAGGCTGACGCTATGGTCGGTGGCGTGACTTTTGACCAGCTACCGCCCGTGTCCAACAACATGATCCCGGAGTCCAGCCTGCCCATCGCCTCGCACAATGATGTCACCATCAGCTCTGTTGCCCCCGTCTCGACCACGGCTGCTCTGGCCGCAGCTGTGCCTCTGGAGAAGGACACGCCGGTTGCCGTTGCCGTTGCCACACCAGCCCCGGTCGTCTCTTCATCCGAGACGGCCGTGACCAGCGAGGTGCCCGAGATTGTCAAGGAGAGCCAGGCGGAGGCCAATGTGCCTGCTGAGGCGTCTGGGGTTCCTGAAGAGGTGAAGGAGAAGGAACAGGTTGAGGAGGAGCTGCTGTCCAAGGTTCCCGAAGCACCTGTCACCTCGGACGGTACGACGAAGACGTCCTCGGACGACAAGACGGCTGCTGCCGGTGTTGTTGGTGGTGCCGCTGCCGTTGTCGCTGGCCTGGGCGCCCTTGCCTACGCCACTGCCACGGTAGCCAAGGACAAGACGGTGGAGCACGGCACGCCGGCTGCCGAGAAGGCGTCCGCTGCTGCGAGTGAGGCTGCCACCAAGCTGCCGGTGTCGGTAAAGCAGCTGCTGCCGACTGCCATCCACGAAAAGATTGCCACGACGAGCGCCACGAGCGCCACAACCGAGGGTCCTGCGACCGCGGCCGAGGTGCCTGCCGAGGTGAAAGAGTCGATCCAGGAAGCCGATGTCAGCCCGGAGGCTGCAGCAAACCCGGTTGCCGTGGAGGAGAAGAGCGTGGTGGAGGCTGAGCTGCTCCAGAAGACGTCTGAGCCGGCGGCTGTGCCAGCCATCGCCGAGCCCGTTGAGCCCGTCGCTGAGCCCGTCGCCGTGCCCGTCGCTGAGCCCGTCGCTGAGCCAGTCACGGAGTCCGTTGCCGCACCCGTTGCTGAGCCCATTGTCGAGCCGATTGCTGAGCCGATTGCTGAGTCCATTGCTGAGCCAGCTGCCGAGTCAGCTGCTGCGCCCATTGCTGAACCAACTGCCGAGCCGATTGCAGAGCCAACTGCCGAGTCTGCTGCTGCACCTGTGGTCAACGGCGATGACACTCTCGCGGCTGCTCCGGCTGCTGAAGTTGCGGATGTCGCGTCTTCCGCTCCGGCAACACCTTCGAAGGCTGCAACGCCGCCGGCTGCGTCGGCCGGGTCTCTGACGTCGATTGACAGGAAGAAGAAGCACCGGATCAGCAGCTTCTTCAGCAAGCTCGTCCACCGGTTTGAGGGCGGCGACAAGAAGAAATAGAAGAAGCCAGGACTTGTCTGTCCTGGGTCTTTAACTCAAAAGCCCTCCTGCCTACCACGCCGTCTATATCCCATCGGGACCGAATATCAACACTGTTGGCCATTTCGGTTCCATAATCGTCTGCGCCCATGAAAGGGACGGCAGGATTTCCCTTTTTGTCTTCTCTGGTCCAACACCACACGTCCACCATAGTTTTTTTTGTCGATTTTCTGCGCTGTACGCTGTTTTCAGGTCGTCGTTCGCACCCATTTTGATTTCCATATTCATTTTCTTGATTCCCCAGGGTGTCGATTTTCCACTTTTCATATGTTGTTTGTGATCTGCTAGTGTGTCTCTTACGAGGGCGGTTGATACAAGAGAAAGAGACGGGTGTCGGTAATACAAAGATAGTTTTGGAAAGACTGAGAACATGGTCGAGTGGTGGTGCGGTAGAAAACGCAATAGCACACATCATCTTACCAAGGAGAGAACAGGAGAGGTGCAAGGAAGAGTAAGGTGAGTAATCACGTGATGTAACCAGATGCAGTCGATGCCGGAATTTGTGCCCCACCATGGCCGGTGTGACTCTGTCGCCGATTGGTTTGCGGCTAATTAGCAAAGTTGCGTATTTGCGTATTTTCCAACTCCTTGTCAATTTGTCAGTCCCCCTTCTTTCTTCCTCTGCCCCTCTCGAGCTCCCCTTTCCTGGGGGATCGTGCTATCTATCTGGACTGCTCTGCTTTTCGTCCTGTTTCCGATTCTTGAGGTCCTGTTGGCCTGTTGCAGCTACGAATCGGAACTGACGTGTCTCGTGTCTCTCTCCCTTGCAATCGAAGAGCTGTCTGGAAAGATTCGGCAGCAACAGGTGGCGGTAATGAAGATGCCAGCCGGTGGCGATGTAACCAGAGCTTTAGAATCCAACTGATTTGGCATCACGGGACGGAGCGGAAGCGAGGCTGCGAGGCCATTTTCTTCTGCCAGTATTGATCGACTCCCACAAGCTGTCGAGCTTGTTTTGTGCTGCATCGCTCCAGCCATCTGCGACAGTCATGAGTCTGCCGCCTTTGGGTGTGGGCAAGGCCGTCTCGTCTCCTGCAGCGGGACCGTCATCGTCAGCATCGTCGACGAGCTTCGATTCGGCCAGCCGGCGGACGACAGCACAGTCGAACGCAACAGCAGCAGCAGCGGCCACGACATCCAGCACGGCAGCAGCGCCACGCAAGGGTCAGGGCGCACGCAAGCAGCACCGTAACACGAACAAGGCGTACCGGCGGCCAGACGACGACGACGCGATGGCTGAAGCACGAGCACTGCGCAACTCGTCGAGCCGACGGGGCCAGACGTCGATCACGCACCTGCTCAACTACGCGGCACCGACACGGGCGTATCTCGAGCGGGCACACGACTACCGGTCGAGCCAGTCGTACCGCGGCCATCACGGGCACCACGGACACCATGGGTACCACAGCACGGCCGTCGACAAGGCGCGCTTCGTGCACGCCAACTACCGGTTCGTGGTGTCGCCGACGGGCGACTACACGCGGCAAGCGACCGACGCGGACGAACACGTCGAGTGGGCCGACGTGCTGCAGGTGCTGGCGTCGACCGAGTCGCAGGCATCGGCCTGTCCGATCTGCCTGTCGGAACCGGTGGCGCCACGCATGGCCAAGTGCGGCCACATCTTTTGTCTGGCGTGTCTGATCCGGTTCATGCATGCCAGCACCGATGCGGACGAACCGACGCGTGGTGGCGTGCGGCCAGCGAACATCATTCCCGGGCTCTATACGAGCAGCAGCAGCACGACAGCAACAGCGACAGCGACAGCGACAGCAGCTGCTGAGCGGAGGGGGGCGAAGTGGAAAAAGTGTCCGATCTGCGAGGACAGCATCTACCTGGCCGAGGTGCGGCCGGTGCGGTTCTATGCCGGACAGGAATGCGCTCTACCGCGACCGGGCGACGACGTGGTGCTGCGGCTGATGATGCGGCACGCCAACTCGACCGTGGCGCTTCCTCGTGACGGCGGCGGCGGCGGTGACGTGCTGGCCGAGGGGGGTTTCCGGGGCCAGGCCAAGAACAGCCGGGGCAGCAGAATCCCGTGGCACTTTGCGGCCAACGTGCTCGACTACGCCCGGATCATGAAGGGGACGGGCGATTACATGGTAGAACAGTTTGAGCGCGAGTTGGAGGAGCTGGAACGGCAGGAGCGCGAGGACGAGCTGCTCTTCCACGAGGATGGCGAGTGGTCGCAGAGAGCAGCTCGAGCGGTGCGGACGGCGAGAGAGGCGGCTCGGGGGCTGGGCGGCCTGGAGGTCGTGTTGCAGGAGGAGAGCAGCAGCAGCAGCAGCAGCCGGACTGCGGTCGAAAAGCTGCAGGTGCCGTCTTTGCGGCCGGACGACGAGCAGCACCAGCCGCACGAGGACTTTTTCTTTTACATGGCGCCACCACACCTGTACCTGTCGCCACTGGACATCCGCATCCTCAAGACCAAGTACGGAGCCTTTGCGGGCTTCCCTTCGACGCTGCTGCCGCGAGTCGAGCATCTGTCGCTGGGGCACACGGTGGACGACGCGATGCGGCGCCGGGCCAAGTACCTGGGCCACCTGCCAGCCGGCTGTGTCGTGTCGTTTCTGGAGTGTGACTGGACGGACATTGTGCCGGCCGAGACGCTGGCGGTGTTTGCGGGCGACATTGAGCGGCGCCGGAAGCGGAACGGCGACAAGGCGGCGCAGGAGGAGCGCGAGCGACTGCAGGCCGAGCGGCTGGAGCTGGCGGCAGCCCGGAGCACACGAAGACTGGGAGCGGGTGCAGACGGTCGCAGCAGCGGTGGATGTGACAGTGGTGTTGATGTAGTCGACATGCGTGATTTCCTGCCTCTGGGCGGCGAGAACGGCGACAACGAGAACGGGTCGACCTCTTCGTCGCCACCGAATCCGCGGCCGGGCTTTGGCCACCTGGCTAATCTGTCGACGAGCCCGACGACCGTCTGGGGAACACGTGTGGTGGCGACGTCGCCGCGTCGCGGACCGGATGCTGGCCTGCCCCCGGACCATCCGGCCGACCTCGACGACGGCTGGCTGCGGGACGAGCAGCTGCTGGCGGCTGGCGACATGACAGACGCCCAGATCGCCGCCCAGATGGCTGCCTTTGGTCTGGAGAGCGGCAGTGCTGCAGGTGTTCCTGTTGCAGGTGCTGCTGTTGCAGGTCCTACAGGCCCCATCACAGACACAAAGCCCAAGAAGAAGAAGAAGCAGAAGATCACGCTGATGAGCACGGGCGGCCGTCGTGGGCTCTGAACAGGTAGACAGGCCGTGCTTGGATAGTACGGTTGATTTCATCGACCTTGCATGTTGCTTCCTGCTTAATAATCTGAAACGTGAGCCGTGTATGTCATGTGATGCAGAGGAGAGTGCTTTCATTCCTTTACCCTTTAATCCTACCCAACCCCGATTTGGTCAAAGGAAACCTGCCCATCTACGGACGTTGTCTTTCTGTTTTTGCACTACTGTCACCAGGATTTCAAATTACGACTGAAACGCCACCGATTTTGGTAAGGAAAAGCACCCCCATCTAAACTGCCCGCACGGCTCGCCGCAGGTCCGACGACGACGACACCCGGCCGTGGCCGCCGTGATGGCGCTTGTGGCTGTTGTGGCTGCCGCCGTCCGGATGGCTCTCGTGGCCGTTGTGGCCGTCGTGGCTCTCGTGGTTGTCCTGGTTGTCGGGGCTCTCGTTGTGGCCGTCCTCGTTCTCCTCCGACTCGTCATCGCTGACCTGTCGGGACTGCGAGTTGGGGCCCTGTCTACGGCTCTTGGTCATCTGGTTTTGGTCAGCGTCATGGTCTTCGTTTCTCCTTTCTCCTTTCTCTTTTCTCTTTTCTCTTTTCTCTTTCTCTTTTCTCTTTTCTCTTTTCTCCTTCCTCTTTCCTCTTCTCTGTCCTCCGTCCTCTCTCCTCCGCCTCTCTCCTCTGCCTCTTACCCATGAACGAACTCCCCCGATCAGGCCCAAGGCATAGCCCGCCACAAAGTCGTTGGTGCCACCGCCGCCCGGCGACTTGGGTGTGGCCACGCCGCCTGCAGTGGCCATTGTCGGTGTCGGGCTGGACGGCGATCGGTCCATCGAACTGCCCGCTGCCAGGGTCGACGTCGACGGCGATGCCAGCCGCAGGGACGGCCGTGGCGCCGGGCTCTGCGGTCGGCTCGACGGCCACAGCTGGCGCAGCTCACGGCTGAGCTCCTGGCCTGTCGTCGTCCAGTTGACCCGGATGTTGTCGCGCAGGTCCTGGACGTGGCGCTTCAGCTCCAGCTCGTTCTTCTTGAGCCAGCTGACGTTGAGCTCTTGCCGCGATGTGCCGCGCTTAAGCTGCCGCGCAATATACTTTTCGTAGTCGCGGACGATCCTGGAAACGAACTCGAGTCAGCACGCCACCGCGAACGGTTCTCTCTCGGCCTCTGCTCCACCTACTTGGTGATGATGCCCGTCGTGCTGACGCCTTCGGTGCGCTGCGTGACGAGGAACTTGCCGGCCGCCTTGATGGGCTGGTAGATGTCGTCGCCCTCGGCAGCGCCATACGGAATGTCGTCGTGGGCCACGTAGTCAATCTGGCGCGCCTCGAGGAAGCCGGGCGTCACGATCCACGGGCAGTTCTCCACCACCTCGTCTACCCACTTGCAGTGGCGCAGCGTCTCTGCCCGTTCCTTGCCCGACAGCACTGTCAAGCCCTTGCGCTTGTGTGTCTCCTCGTCGCCCGTCACGCCGACCATGAGGTACACTTGGGGGAATGCCTTCTTGGCCTGTTCGAGCTGGCGCATGTGTCTGGATGCGTTAGAGGGGGACAGAAACAGACAAACGGTGGACAAGACACGAGACATACCCCAGATGGAACAGGTCAAAGACGCCGTCCGCATACACCCGCACCGGACGGCCGACCGGAGGCAGATTGGTCTTGTAGCCAACCGGGTCGGTCAGCTTGCCAATGGGCGGCGGCAGCATCGAGGTCTTGTCGCCGTCCTCGGCCTGGTCGTCGTCGTCGCTCGGATCGGTCTCGTTGCGGGCTCGACGGCCATCGGTGCCATTGTTGGACCGCTGGCGCTTATTTGGCGGCAGCGGCTGGGCGGCCGCGTGATGGCTGTGGTGGTGGCCGCCATGACGATGGCTGCGGCGGGTGTGGACTGCCGGCGAGGGGTCGTCGCCTTTGGGCTCGTCGTGAAGTTCTTGGGCAGCAGCCGGCTCGGTCGACTGCTCCATCGACTGCTCGTCCGACGGCTCGAGCAAAGGCTCGTCAGGCGGCTGCTCGGCACCGGCACGTTTGCGCTTGCTGCCAGCGGCAAGCGCAGATGGTGAAGAGGCCGAAGAGCTCATCGTTTCCTCCCTCGTTGGCGAAAGCCTGGACAGACAGGGATAAAGGGACGAGGGCAGGACAGAAAGTGGCGAGAGCAACAGGCACGTGTCCGGAGGGCGAAGTCGGAACGAGACAGGGTCAGAGGCCGGTCACGTACGGAGTACTCGCACTGGATGCAATTGAATGGAAGAAAGAGATGATTATAACGTAAGATGAGACCGGGCCACCGCCTTGAGAACAGGTGGTAAAGTGGGATAGGAAGAAATGTGCCGGCGAGACGTCGCCCGAGTGGGTAGTAAAAGGAAATGCGGATCCTGGCAGCCAAATGAATACAAGTGGTAATAATTACTGGGGCCGTCCGGGTCGTCAATAGTAAGGGGGACAGACGGACTGGGCCTCCAACGAGAAGACGAGAACACAGAGAGAGATTTACAAGATCGATTCTGCAGAAAACCGGAAATCCACCAGGACATAATCTGCGCACCTGCTTGACCTACTCATGCGTGCCGTCATTGGAGCCCTCGCTCTTTCCCAGTTGTCCGTGGTCACCTCAGCGCAACACGTGATCTTACACCGGCGTGTGCACTAACATCTAGGCACTGCTCGCTTGCGCTGTTTAGTGTCATATTAAGTTAAATGCTCTGTTTTATCGACATTGGTTCCTTTCCATGTTTCAAAAGAGACGCCTCGATTCCACTCGACAGATTGTGCTCTACGTCCTGTGAATGTTCCATAACCCAGCATAAATACAAGACGGCAAGACGACCAAAGAAAGAGATGAGGGGACTGCATTACGGTGACATGGGCTGTGTTTTGGGCACGTGATGACGGCCACAGCGACGCGGGTGTTTGGGGCTGCTCCGGAAACACGATTCCCGGGCGCCCTCGCGTGCCGGCGGCCCAAACTTGTCGCGCACGGCACAGTACTCGTAGCCAGGGCCCATCCAAGTCTGGATGTGGGTGTGCAGCTCGCAGCGGCTGACGCCACACTTGCGGCAGAGCGCCTGGCCACGTACCCGCAACATGGCCAGCGCCTTGGACGAGGTCGGAGAGGTCGGCGAGGTCGGGGAGGTGGCCGCGTCCAGGCCGAGCATGGCCGTGTCTAAGACGAGCGGCGAAGCCGGAGGCGTCGGCGGTGGTGACAGTCGCCCGGCCTTGTGCCACACCCACTCCATGTCGTTGGGGCCGGTGCGTCGCGCAGACAGCGGCACGGTGCCGTGCAAGCGTCGATGGACGGCATAGAAATGCTTGTTCGTCAGCCCGAGACAGGTGCTGTCAATGGGGTCGAGAAAGTCAAAGATGGCAAAGTGCAGCTCGGCTGGCAGGTCGGCCAACGGCAGATTGGCTGACGGCTGGTGTGTTGGCGGCACCGGTTCGTAGTCCATGACCGAATAGGATCGTCGTGGAGCACCCAGTTTCGGCCGTTGTGGCCGTGCTGGCGACGAGTCTCGCGTGGGAGCATGTGCTGGTGATGGCCGCCTCGGCCTGGGCGACAGTATGGCCGTGGCCGTCTCCTCAGCAATGGTGGGTGGCCGCTGTAGCATCATGTCGGCGGCCGACGATGTCTGGATGAGCAGGGTGCGTGACTCCGTCCGGCCGTACGATGGCGGTGGCATGGGGTAGACGTAGTCATTGGTCGAAAGCGCCCGTCGAGGCGGCCGAACGCCTGCGGCCACGGCTGCCTTCTCGCGCGCCAGCAACGAGGCCGAGCCTCCCGAGGAACGGTAGAGTCCTTCAAACATGGTGTCGGTGTGTGTGGGAAGGGAGGGCAGATGGCGTGTTGTGTGATGGATCGAGGATCGAAGATCGAATGCTCATAAGTTCAGGTTCCAGAACCAATGGTTGAGAAGAATACGTCGCGGGGGTTCCTCAATAGCAAGCTCATCAGAAGGCGGCGAGATGTCCCGCGGCTATATAGCGATCAGGATCGAGATGGGAACCGGCAACGGGCGTCTCGGCTGATGGAAGGAGGAAGAAAGGCGAGATCCCCAGACGGAGAACGAGCGCGCTCCAGTTATACTCGTAGACACCCAGAAGGGGCAGGCCAAAGCGACAGACCTAGGCAGGGATGGGCGGAAAGATGGTCGTATGACCCAGAAATTCAGACCACTCAAGAGACGTCGAGACTGGTCGAGGAGGCTTGCCGGCGGCCCGTCTCGCTTTTTTTCTTCTTTTTTTCTTTTTTTCTTTTGTGTTTTTCTTCCCTTTCCTCTTTGCGTTTGGCTTCCCCGCTGCAGCAGATAAGACCGGGAGGCGCGCGGAATGTCGGCCCTGTCGACGGCGACGACGGAGCGAGAGCGAGAGAGACCGTTGGGCTGGAGGGGGCAGAGAGATGGAGTGGTTGGGCTGCCGGTCCGTTTATAAAGAGTTTGTTGCGTTTGACTCTTTTTTGTCTACTGGAAATTTCAGAGGGCCTGGACAAAGCCAGAGAAGGCCGTCTCCCCCTATAACCACTTAGTGCAATGTATTATTAGCACTTCTACGCCGGCACCTTACCGCCTTCTGTCTGCGCATGGGGTACTTGCATACTGGCAACAGCCACGGAAAGGCCGCGTCGACGTCAGTCCTTGGAGGTCTAGACCCCGCATTTCTTTGCCCTGCTCCGTTCCCTGTTTTTGACTCGGAAAGCAGGCAGATCTTTGCCACACACTTTGTGCTATGTATCGCTACCACTGGCATCGCAGAGACGAGAGCAAGGTCCGGTCAGGAAAAAGAAACTGGGGGGTCGCAACCACCAGCCGCCCTGATCGGCAGACTCGTGGATCTGCCACACGGGATCACCCAACTCTCCAACAGGAGATGTTTCCTGGCACGAATTCACCCACCAATGATGTCAGACCGACTGAGAAATATGGGACCCGAAAAGATATCGGAGTCAGGAGGTCTGTTGACTGTCTCGTCGACCGGCACGGCTGCCGTGTCGGCTGCCTTTCTCGTTTGCGTCATTTCGTCGTATGTTGGCCTGCAGCCGGCCTGCAGCTGCTTGTCTCGTCGTCGGCCAAACCACGCGACCAAGTGGAAATATCCAAATCCATCAGAACCGGAAAAAAGGACAATGCCCATTTCACTGCGATATCGCCATGCTATATCGTGCTCTATCGTACTCGTATACAGGCCAATCAGGCCAACAGTCTTCTTCCAGTCTTGCTCTCTTCCTTTCGTCCGCCCCCCTAACGTTCAAAGGCCACCCATAGCACCATCACGACCACGTCCAGGCCCTTGTTCTCGCCGCCGTCGTACTTGTATGTCCACATGCCGTCCGTCTTCTCGTTCCAGTACGCCGCCTGCGCGCTGTGCATCCCGCGCCGGCCCACGTGCGGCTTTCCGTCTGTGCTCGTAGCGTCCGGCGTCACCGTCTTCTGCTCGCCATCGGCCGATGCGTCCACGGCTGCGCCTGTCCCCGTCCCCCTCGACTTGTTCAGCTGCGACGTCGGGATCAGATGCTGCACAATCGTGCTGTTGACCGCAAACTTGTACGTCGGTGCACCCGCCACGCCCGACGGCGACTCGGCGATCAGCGCCTTGAGGATCGAGTTCTGTTGGGCCACACCGGTCAGTCACGGAAATAAAATCTGCCATGCCATCGCTGCGACCACGTACGATGATCGTCGTGTTCCACTGCTCCGTCTTGTCGTGCTCGTAGAACTCCGCGCTGCCGAGCGCGCTCTGGCAAGCCTGTATCCCTTGCGTTAGCTCCAGTCCTGTTGCAAAACACGTGTTTTGTCATCGGAACACAGCTCCCAACTCGTCCATTATCCCTTTCTTTCTTTTTCTCGTCTGATCCTTCTGACTGGAAGGAATGGACGGGAGGTTGGCTTACATCTTCAGCGATCTGCTTAAGACGCGTCGGCTTGATGGGCTATATAGGGGGTCAGCATCATGCAAGCTTGGCAACGCGGCAGAAGAGCAAACGTCAGGAAAAGAAGCTGATCAAAAAACGTACACTGTTGGTCGGAGCGCTAGCCATGGCGAAAACAAATTCGAAGATATATCACGTCTGTGGTGGTTTGACTCGACGGGTTGCAAAGTAAGTAAACAGAAAGAACGGTGGCCGCAAAGGGATCACAATGTGGCGAGCTAAAGGCGGTGAAGAAATGGATGGAGGCAGGCGAGGCTGTAAGCGGTAAAAGGGGGCCAATCCCGATGGGTAGACACAGCAAGGCTCCGCCAGTAGGACTACTATGTACGGTTTTCTCGTATCCCGAGTTGTTCTACAGAATTTCTACCGTTATTTTTCGTGCTAACATGGCCGTTCTGCGTGTTACAGAACGTGCAGACGGCTAGTCGTGGCAGAGACGATTGTCCCTGCATAACGCGGAGCAGTCACTGTTGATCTCGAAATTCCAGGCCTTCTGCCCCGTAAATCTTAGGCATATACCGACACAATAGTGTCTATCCATATTCCCACGTGATCTTGAGCTGCTACGGGCCAATCAAACATGCACGTGTCCAATCCAAAGGCCAAACAAAGCTTCGACAAGACTGTTACCTCGTGGTCTTTTTTTTCCTTTTTTTCCTGTTACGAGTGCTCCAGAAGCTCCCTCGCTAATCGCCCGTGGACCGGCTCTTGAGGGAGAATTTCTCTGATAACGATCGCAGCTCGTGTTTTCACTCCCGCCTCTCTTTTGTAACCGCTCCAACAAGAAAAGCCTCACCAGCCCGTGTTGCTCGTCGCAATTGACTTTCTTATCTACTAGAGCTGAATTTGATACCGAGACCTCCACGAGCACATAGCAACCGGCCACATCTTGGCGCCTCTCCGTTTCCTGCTCTATTTTTTCTTATTTTTCGCCTCCAGACCCTCACATTAGCTTCTGTCGCTTCTCCTCCACTCTTCTCGCCTTCTTTCCCTCCATTCCTTTTTTTACAGGGCTTCGGAAAATCTTTACAATTTTTATGATTGCTAATTTTGTCTGATTTCGTTGGATTCTTTCTCGCTTTTTTGGATATCCTGCCACTTCTTTCCTCCCCTCTCCCCACTCCCAAGCAGCCATCATGTCGAGCCAGCCGCTGCTGCAGACGTCTCAGGGTATGTTTTTTTGGGGGGGGGGCGGCATGCCGAGTTCTCCCAGACCGGCGATTAACCGGCGCATCATGCTGACCTTGCTTTTTTCTGTCTCAGGCAAGCGCATCGCTCTGCCGACGCGTGTCGAGCCCAAGGTCTTCTTCGCCAACGAACGTACGTTCCTCTCATGGATGAACTTTACCGTCATTCTCGGCGCCCTCGCGATCGGTATGCTCAACTTTGGCGACCGGCCTGCCTTTATCTCGGCCTTCCTCTTCACCGGCGTGGCCCTCATCACCATGCTGTACGCCCTGTTCACGTACCACTGGCGTGCCAAATCCATACGGCGGCGCGGTCAGGCCGGCTTCGACGACCGTTTCGGTCCCACCTTCCTCTCCATCATTCTCGTCCTGGCCATCGTGGTCAACTTCGTCCTGCGGATCGCCTACTCGTCGACGCCCAGCGAAGGCAGCCCGTAAAGGAGCGGAAAAGCCCATGTGCCTTCATACTGTCGTTTTCTCGTCAGGCTGCCATATATTTCCCTCCCTCGAAGAACAGAGAGGTCTACGTCTGGCCATTCGGTGGGTTGGTATATCGCACCCCTGCACACCTGCATCCGTTGGTTTTCGTGGCAACTACCTTGCCTCTATCTTACACAATACACAATTGAAATCAGAAAAATAGGGTAGAAAGACAAGGCTATATAGCTGTTGTCGGGCAGACATGAGGATTGGAAGTATATGCTGCGGGCGTATCTGTATATGAAGAAGTTTGGATGCATCATTTGGAGGCTTGCAGTGTTTGGCTAATCACTGTCAAAAATAGCTATTTCTTTGTAAAGAAATATAAATATAAATCTAGAATGTGGTATTTATGTCTTACAGTAAACACGACAACCATATAACCAGTAAGATTGCTGCTTTATTTCGTCTTATTCTATGCATGTGTATCTGGTATGAATATTGGGTATCATAATATGCAAGCTTCAGTCTCTAAACTCCCGGAATCATCCAGCTCTGGTATTCTTGCTCGATCGGATCGGCACTTGCCTGACATGTGATGTCGGAATGTTTGAGCAGCTCTGGCAAGGCGACCCGAGAGAGGATGATGGAGATGTATGTTCTTGTGACCGCCTGCCTTGCAGTCACATCGCCAATGGCTGCTCGGAATTGTTGGGGCATGGGCTGGAAGCCGTCTTCGTCTTCGTCTTCGTCCTCGTCATCCGCCTTTTCTTTGTGGCTCTCTTTCACTTCCGTCTGAACGTCATACAGCCGGTTATACTGGTACCACGAGGGTGCTGTCGTGTGACTCTCGCTCTGCGCGCCCTCTTGGCAAACGCCTTCTCGTATGCGACGCTTGGCGATCTCGGCAACGGATATCAGCTTGCCAGAATCGGCGGATCGTGCATGTAGCAAGACAACACCTGGCGGAGTGGGTGGAGTTGCTGCGGCGGGTGCGCCCTCGGACAAGGATGGCTTGCTCAAGTGATTCAGGACGGAGGCGATTCGCTTCTCCATCTTCGAAGAGGATAGCACAGACAGCACGAGGACGTCACGTCGCGGCTGCAAGTCTGCCAGAACGGCAGCGTGCGGCTCCAACGGCAAAGTGGGTGGCTTCTGCTGCTTCGCCTTCTTGGCCGCCTTCGACTTGCTAGACGGAGCGACACTACGTCCGTCCGTTGTTTGTAGAAAAGGCACCTTTGCCCCTTCCTGCTCGTTCTGGCTGTGCCCGTCCTGGCTCACAGTAGTTGGTATGGCCTCGGGTGATGCTCCGGAATCATCCACCCTCATGCCTGGGGTTGCAGGCACAACCGTGCCATTTTTTGAAGAGCGAGCGGGGGTAGCCGCAGGGAGGCCCTTTGTCTTTTGTTTTTTGCTTCTCGCTGGCCCATCCGTAGAGGGCGCGGCCCGTTTTCGCTTGTCGGGCGTCGTGGTAGAGGAGGGGGCACTTCGAGCTGCCTTGCTGTTGCCTTGTGCCGGTGGTGTCGTTGTTGCGGCTGATGATTGCTTCGCTTTCTTTGCAGTCGCCTTTTTGGTCGCCGTAACAGCCGCACGCTTATTGCCCGACATGGCAGCACGCGTTCTGCCAATCAGCGGGCGAGGCTGTGTGGTGGGCTTTATCGTAGGCTGAACGTGAGGGTCGAAGCAATTTTGGGGACGGGAAATGCAGGCCGCGGGCGTGAGACGGATGGCCGAACTCGACTATTGTTGTTCTCAAAGACACGGTCTTGATGTTGTCATAACGGAAGCAAGGACAAACGTATCACTCGAGGGCGTTTAGATGTGTGTGTTGCATGTTTGGCTTACGGATTTGCATCGAATTTTTATTTTCTTATTTTCCTTTCTGAAAAAAGTGACTGGTCCTTCCCCCACAAACGCATGGACATATTCTGGCCAATCATAAGCAGAGCGCGTCTGGTGGCCGGTTTCTAGAGCTTTGTTCTCCTGCATCAGCCGTGGCCCGTGCACGTGCCACGTTCAGAATTAGTTTGGTTGCCCTGCAGATGTTCAAGTCAGATGTCTTCTGGTCCGGCTTTACAAAAAGAGTGTGGAAGAGAAGGTTGCCCAGATAAGGTCGGTGGTTACATTCGTAGGGACGGGGCCACCTTTTCGTCTCGTCACGAAATACGGAGTACGACAAGTTTCCTTCGTCACAGCTGGTGGCGTGAATATGGCGCAAAGCTGGGCGTGTTTTCGTGTCTCTAAGGCTCACGCGCTAAGAAACGAACGGGCCCGTTATCTTACGTATGCAGCTCGAAATCTATGTATCTTAGGACACAGGGCATAGGCCTAGAGCTAGAGAGATATATTACTCACAGCACGTGTAGTGTATCCTTCTACTCTACTTGTACTCCGTACGTACTCGTACGAAATCCGTCTCCGCTGACGGCATTATCATGCTCGTACATATATGACCGGAGAGATTTCCTTTTGCTATGTAGGTATGTCTGGGATTCCGCTGCCAACCACGATACTGCTGCATGTAGTTGGTTGACCCTTACGTCGATCGCGAGACAGCTCAAAGGCTGGAGACGCACCCCTGTCACTTTGGAGCAGGGGTCGAACTGTCACGATGTAAGATACGGAGTAGAGATATGACTGTCCATGTAAGCAGTGCCGAGTATATTGTTCGCCCAGTGAAATTACAGCCTTCGTATATTCGATTTGCATGACGTCGGAAGTGCTGTCTGCTGACGGCATGTAGGAGATAGATTGAGAGGAGCACGGGCAACCAAGCAGATGGAGCGGAACTCTGCCTGTCCTTCCGGTATAGAGGCCGTATGGCGTACATAACGACTCATTCCACCTTGCGAGATAAGATATGTGTATTCGTACATAGTGACGAGCTGCGCAGCGCTGGTATCTTGAATGATTCTAGCGCAGCGCTACTGATCAGCTACTGGAGTTGCTACTAAGCAACCTGCTGTAGCCAGGACCTGTCGCAGCGCCCAACCTCGGCCTTGAATGAAGTACCTGCTACAAACCTAGTGAGGCTGGCGCAAATCACACTCCTACGTGGTACTCATACTTTTGCCGAGGCCAGACGAGGCCGTGATTGCCCAGTGTCTTGGCTGCTGCTGTCGCCTCTTGTCTGAGCAGGCGGCTCTCTCTCGACCGCTCTTGCTGCCACAGTGTCCACTCGCCAGAGCCGTCAGAGGCCGGCCGCATTCCTATTCATCGACGGTACAAACATTCACTCCACTCGAAGCCGCTAAAAGGCAAATCCCTCCTCCACAAGCTCCTCTTTAGTGCATGTTTGGGACGCCCCGACACACCATTCAGAGCAGCGACTCCACCAGGTTCGCTAAGGCCACCCCCTCCCTTGCGTCTCTGGGCAGTCATGCTCCTTCTTTCGCATCCGACGCCCCTTTCGCCTTCCTCTTGTTGCCCCGTTTCGCCTCTTTCCCTCCCACCGCTCCTGTGAGCTGCGATACAGAGCGCATCCGCCCAGGCCCGCCCCAGTACTCGTATCCCTTCCTAGCACCCACCTGCTCCTTCCTTGGACCATTTTCGCCCAAAACAACAAACACCTACCCCCTTTTCTCTCCTCGCGCGACAACTTCTCTTTCCCCTTCTCTCTCTCTCCAAACAGTCGCAAAACACGGCGACTTTTCGACTGCTCCAAGCCTCTTTCCGTGCCCGCCCTCCAGAACTCAGTTGGTCTACTCTCTTTCTGTCACCTTCGCGTCGAGGCTTTTACTAGTTTTCGCGCTCTTTCTCTCTGCTCGTCTCGACTCACGAAAAAGGCCGCCTCCTGTGCCCAGATCCCGGACGGCCCTTCGCTTCCTCTGCCCCCCGACTTTCTGCTTCGCCTCCTTTCCGGTCTCACTGCTGCCCAGTTTCGGTTGGGTCTGCAACAACCTCCTGTCCGGCCGCCTTACCCCTTTAAATCCGCCCGCCTGCAAGGACAAGTAGCGCACTCCCTTTTGCCTACATTAGCGACCACCCTTCACCGAATCCCTGCAAAACCCGAAGCGCCCCACTCGTTATCCAGGCTCCCGCAAATACGAAGCACCCCGTACCTTCTGTGCCGGTTCCTTACGTCAGCTCGCTCCTGCCGCCAATCACCGCAACTGCCTGAGTCGGAGGCTCCACTCCAACCCAACGCCCGGAGCACCTTCCCTCCCTTGCTCGATTTCCCTCGCCTTCCTTCCTTCCCACCCCATCGTACCGTGGCGCATTTGTCTCACCACACACGCGGCTGCCTTGCGACAACTCTCTTTGCGACTCGGCAAAGCCACACTGTCAACTCTCCCTCTTCCGCCTCGTTTCTGCATCTCACCCGCATACATTTCACCGCCTGCCAGCTCTCACGCCTACTTGCCTTTTAATACACTTCCTTCCTTCCGCTCTTTCGGCTCCGTGCGCGCCATCGGATCCTGGCGCGTGCTGCTTGGTGATGTTTCGTTTCTGGACCACCGACTCTCGGGGAAGCGACCGCACTGTGGAGGCAGAACAACAGCTTCAAGCACCACACATGTCGGCCGACTGTTTTGGCCTGGTGCAGAACGCCCTCCACGGCTCCGTGCCATCAGGCGCGCCCAACCAGCTCAAGCGCAAACGGCCTGCAACGGCGGGCGCGCTTCCGCCATCACCCACTTCCGTACATGACTCTCTGCAGCTCGGGTTTGCGCCTGTGAAGCGCATAAAATGCGACGGCCATGATGCCTTTGCAGGCGACAAGGCGTCATATATCGCGTCACCGCCCTCGTCACCTGTGCTGTCTTCCCTGGCGCCGCTGCCTGTGGCCGATGCGGCTGCGATCGAACGCGTCCAGGACGTGGTGCAGTACCAGTTCGGCTTCGAGATCCTGATGAAGCACAAGGAGCTGCGGCTGATCGAGCAGGAGATGGCCAAGTGTCAGGTAGCCCTGGAGCAGCTGCGGCGCTGCCACCTGATGCCGTATCCCACCGCGTGCCCGACCCCAGAACAGATGCTGGACATTGCAACCGGCCGCGGCACCGCTGTTCGACCGCGACCTGGCGCCCCGGTGGCAAAGTGGGCTGCTCCGTTTGGTGTTGTGGACGGTCCGTACGCACGACACTATGCCAAGTGGCTCATCCCCGATCCGGTGTTTGATGGACCGCTGCCCAACTGGCCAGGCGTTGCCGCTTCAGCGCGGTCAAAGAGCCTCGCAACGGCCGAGGCGCGGGCAACACGGAACAGCCTTCCCGATAGCAGCAGAGGGCGTCCGATGCGAGGCTTGGCCGGCCAGAAGCTGCATGCCCTGTCGAACGGATACCCACAGCCCAAGGACAAGGCGGGACCGTGCGTGCTGAAGCGGGCCGACGGCAAGGTCGTGAAGCTGGTCTGCATCGACTGCCACCGCGAGAACTTTTCCAGCACCCAGGGCTTCATCAACCACTGCCGTATTGCTCATAAGCGCGACTTCAAGAGCCACGAAGAAGCTGCCGTGCACTGTGGCCACCCCATCGACGCCGACGCTCCGCCGCCAAAGAAGAGCGATGGTCCTGCCGGTTCGGGGTCCAAGTCGACAGCTATCCCACACGCTTCACCATTAACGGCCACACCGTCTTCTGCCACGGCATCGGCTGCTGTGGTGGCCAGCCTAGGCATGCCTGGTCCGGCCTTTGCGGCGACCGCTTGCAGCAGCGCTGTGCCCGGTCACGTCTATCCTCTGGCGCGCAGCGATGCCGATGCGGTCAACTCGCTTCTACGCCACATTGAAGAGTCGTTCAAGCAGTGCACATCCACGTCTGTACCAGCGAAGAGCGAATCATCCAAGAGTAGGACTGGCCATGCTGCTGCTGCCGGGCCCTTTGTAGGCTCGGACAAGACGCCGTTCCTGTCACGGTTCATGCAGGAGAAGAAGCTCTCGGGCAATCTGCAGGCGTGTGTCGACGATGCCAAAGAGGTGATGGACCTGGACGACGAGTTCGGGTGGATGGGCGACGTGGGCGACGAGCTCACGCCGGAGCCATCGCCGGCAGCAACGACGACGCCGATTCCAGCAGCTGCTGCTAAGCGCATGCCGGCCAGACAGGCAAAGGCGACAGTCTCGTTCGCGTCCAGCATGGATGTCGGCGTCTCGGACGACATGTCATCGCGGCGTAGCAGCAGCAAGAGCGTGTCGTCGCAGATGTCCTTTGACACAGGCAGCGAGTGCACGTCGATGGGCTTTGATAACAAGACGGAACACACGGCCTCTGGGCGGATCTATGACGATGACGAGATGGACGTGGACCTGAGCCCCAACACGAGTGTCAGCAACAACGCCCCGTCGCTGGTCAGTGATGATGGCGAGTACGACGATTCCGACGACGGATCGGCGTCCGAGACCAGTGATACGGACCTGGAGTCGATGTCGGACGTTGCTGAGATCAACATGGACGAGGATGAAGACCAGGCACACGAAACGCCGCGGCCGTTGCGCCATCATCGGGTCGGAGCCGCGTCTGCTTCGGCGATGAAGCTCAAGAAAGACGAGGCCAAGCATGTCGCCTTTGTCAGCCCGGTGACAGGGACAGACAATGTCGAGCCGCAGCCGCAATAAGTCTCGTCAAGCAAGCCACACAACAATACGCTCTCCCTCCTTCCGCCTTCCGCCTCTATCTTGCTCTCTATTCTCTTCTACCTCACACGCTCTCTCTCTTCACCTTCCCTTCTACATATTTAATGCGCACAAGTCCTCCTTACCTACACTTTTATTACCAAGAGAATGTTCATGTTTTATGATGACGCCTTTACTTTTTTCCTGTCTTGGTCGGCAAATTAGAGCGAGAAAAAGATGGCCCGGGGAGGAGACAATATTTTTTTACCGGTGGCGACGCAGGTCGTGGTTGCGGGTTTTGGCTTAAGCATGGCGGCGGTCTCGGTTGTGGTCAGCGGTGCGTTGATGCTGCTGCGTTGTGTTTGGATGGAGAGAAGCAACAGAAGTGTATGGATACGTTCTGTGTAGGAGTAGTGCGGCAGACTGCGTGCATTTGGGCAGCTCCTCTTGTTGTCCGGCATTAGCTGGACCGACAGCTTTTCTCGATGTACATATTTGAATCCGAACATACTGAAGCCCGAAGCAGCAGACAGCCGCCTATGAAGCTGAGAATTGAAGTCTATGAAAAATGTTGTGATGCGGTGATGCTCGTGACATTGTATTACAAAGCATATGAACAGGGTGGCGGCGGTGGTCTTGACGGTGGGACGTGGCCAGACGGCGGTGTCACGTGCAGCATCGTCAGGGCAGTTGTTGTTGGTTGAGAAGACGGAAATTCAGGGTTCAAGTTGGTATAAAACTCACGTCAGAATATTCACAGGCATTGCACTTGCAGTCCCAGTCGTTGGAGCCGCAGCCGGCGCTGGGCGTTCTTGGTGCCAAAGGTGGGAGAACAGACTCTTATACGGAACAAAACGAGGCCACAACGAACTGCATGCCTGTGGGACTACGACGGCATGTACACGACGCAGAACACGAGCGTGCTAGCGGCGAGTGGTATCACCATGTTGTGTCTCGGCAGAAGACGTGTATGCATTTCTTTGTAAATACCAAACTGCCTCTCGCCATGCTCGCCAAAATGAAAAAGGTCAGCCCTACGCCATCTGTGCAGTCACGTGAGTCTGGTCTATCGCTTTCAATGTCTGTCTCTCGCTGTGAGTTCAATTACTGCAACTTGTTAGCATCATCCACCACAAAGCCTCATCACAAAACTTACTAAATCTGCAGCGGCGCCACCTGGTCGACTTGATACAGCCAGTTACCGTTGCTCTCCTCCACGCTGAGCCAGTCGTAGGGAAACTGCACCAGATGTCCCTGCACCAGCTCCAGCAACGTCTCGGCATCGGCCTTGGACAGCACCTCGTCCGTGATGCCGTGCAGTCCGCGGCGGCTGCTCCGTGTCGTCGCCCGTTTCCGTCGCTTGACCGACCCGAACGTGGGCCCGTTGAAGCCGGCGTTGAGGAGGTTGGGATTGGGATTGGGGTTGGGATTCGTGCTGGGATTCCCACTTGCACTTCCATTCGCCTCTGCTCCATCGTAGCTGATCTTGGGCGTCGAAAAGGTCGCCTTCTTCTCGTTGGACGTCTCCAGGACGGAAGATCCGTCTGGCGACAGCCGGTGCTTCAGCACATCCTCCATCGCGGCCGCCTTCTCCATCTCTGGCTTGGCTGCTTGTGTCTCTTCGCCGACGCCGTCTGCATTCCCGGCCGGTACACTGATCCCCAGTCCACCACCACCACCAACACGATGGCTGCCCCGACTCATACTCGGACGGCTTCCGCCCTCGCCGTCGTTTGTCCCGTTTTTCCGCCGGTTCTCCATGCTCTCCTGGAAGCGCACGCCGTAGGCCATAAAGTCTTGGAACTCGTGCCAGTTGGTGGCCTCGGAGTCGGGCATGCAGCGGAACACGCGTCGGTAGATCTTGGTGTTGTTCTCGGCCACGCGTGCCCACACGTCGTCGTAAAAGGCGCCGTCGATCGGGTCTCGCATGCACTCTTTTGTGATCTGCGCCAGTCGGATGTCAAAGGCCAGGGGAGTGGTTGGGGCGTCGTTTGTGTTTTCCGTTTCCGTTGTGTTTTCTGGTTCGTTGGTGTTTTCTGGTTCGTTTGTGTTGTCGGCCTCGTATATGCTTTCGACTTCGTTCGTGAATTCGCCTTCGTCTGCGTTCTGACCTTCTCCATTGCTTTGCCTCCATTCTCCCTCTTTCTCTTTCCCCTTTCTCCCCTCCACCCCATCTCCCTCCACCCCATCTCCCTCCAATACTTCTCGGCCATCCACGACGGTCGAGTCTCGCAGCAGATCGTCTCCAAGACTCCTCGCTGCCGACCATCGATCTTCGCCCTCCCCTTCGACGTCGCGCGCGTGCTGTCTCTGCATCTCGGCCTCCTCGTCGTCGTCGTCGTCGTCGCCCGACAACGCCAGCCGGATGCTGCGGGCGAGCTCCCCATAGTCCACGTCGCCGTTGATCCCGCTGAACCGTGGCAGTCCGCTCAGTCTCGCCTGGGCACTCAGCCTCGCCGCCCGCACCTGCTCGCTAGCCCGTGCCGGCGCCGTGCTGCTCTGCCCCGGATCCACGTCGCCGTCGTCGCTGTCCTCGGCATCCTGGAAGCCCTCCTCGTCATCGCCCTCGTTTTCGTGTTCGCCCGCGCCATCCCCTTTCCCACCACCACCCCCCTCTCCATACATCTCGTCCATGTCGGCAGCAAACTCGGCCTCGCGCTGGCGGTCCTCCTCCATGATCGCGTCCGTGTCCAGGCCGAGGTGCTCCTGCATCAGCCGCATGCGCAGCGTATGGGCAAAACGACCGACCAGATACGGTTCGCCGCCCATCGTGGACGAGATCATGTCGCGGTCGCGCACAATGGCCGCCGTCTCCGAGTCCCGGTCGCCCAGCAGCGACCGCTCGTTGATGTTGGCCGACCCGATCAGCGCCACGCGGTCGTCCACAATAATGGCCTTGGCGTGAATGTACAGCTGTTCCGTCGTCAGCACGCTCTTGTGGTTGATGCGTCCCCACTGCCGCAGACTGAAGAACTGGATGTAGTCCTCCGGCTCGATGCCCGCCGTCCGCAGCCGCCCAAAGATGCTGTTCTCGCCCCGGCTGATGCTCCGGTACTGGCACTGCAGGATCAGCCGCACGCTCGTGCCCTCCTGGTCGGCCACAGACGCCTCGAAACCCGGCATCAGCGGGATGATGATAACACAGCGCCAGTCCTCGTCCTCGCGATGGGCCCGCAGGATCCGCTCCACCAGTGCGTCACCGATGCGGTTCACAATCTTGACGTTGAGCGTCTCCGTGCTCGTGATGAAGAACTGGTTCTCCATGTACACAAAGTGCTCCGACTCCTCGATCATGCTGATGTAGGCCGTCTGGATGCTGCACTCCACGTCCATCACGCCCAGCGACCAGGCCGACGCCGACCGCAGGATCTGCACCTCGCACGTGCCCGAGAGCCCGAGTCCGTCCAGGTCCTCGCGCCGGAAGTCGGGCGGCGGCAGCAGAAAGGGCGTGGGCCGTGTCGGCTTGCGGCCCCGTCGCACGTAGTTCCACCGCTGCACAAAGTGCCGTGTCAGGTCGCGCGCCGGCTGGCCGACCACCTGCATGCCCACGTCGTGCCACGGCATCCGGGGCACGCGTGTCCGGTCGTACATCTCCTTGTACGGCTCGCGTAGGCTGAAGAAGTCCTGCACCCGCGGGTTCGAGTAGTCCTTGCCGGGCCACAGCTGGCAGTGGTCCGCGTCCTTGGGCAGGCCGTCCATCTCGGCCTCGAAGCCCGTCGGCTTGTCGTCCACTAGCGTGTGTTGCGGGCTGTCCCACCGGCCGAAGCAGAGGTCGATGCCGCCTAGAAAGGCCACGTCGTGGTCCACGACGCAGATCTTTTCGTGGTGCGCAAAGAAGAACTGGTTTTTCTTGAACTGGTTCGGCGACCGCTGCACAAAGATGTTGGGGTGCAGGTTCAGCAGCGAGAACTTGGTATACTCCGAGTCGATCGGCACTGCCGCCTCCACGTTGCGGTAAATGATCACAAAGATCTTGACGCCTTCGCTCGCCTTGCGCTGCAGCAGCCGGTCCAGCCGCCACTTCTGGCTGATCGCCGCCGGCCGTCGCATGTACAGCTCCGGGCTCAGCCACCAGTCGTGGATGTAGATCACGTCCTTGGCCATGGCAATCGCCCGCGACACGTTCCACAGATAGTCGCGTCCGTCCACGAGCCACTGTGCAAACACCCCGTCGCGTACCGGCGCGAAACTGTCGAATCGGTGGCGCTGGTGCCACGCCGTCTGCTTGAGCATGTCCACGATCGAGTCCTCAAACTGTCCGATCAGGTGCTGGTTGCGGGCCCACAGCTTGACCTTGCGCTCCGACGTCATGATCTTGATCGTGTGGTGCTTCGACGTCAGCAGCTCGCTCGCCAGGTCCATCTCTGTGCCCTTGCCCTTTTTCTTGGCCTTGCGTGTCCGGTCCTTCTCGGCTGCCGCTGCCTCTGCCTGCTTGCGCTTCGCGTTCTTCGACACGATCAGGAACTTGGGGTCCACCAGATACACGTCGTAGATGTTCATGTTCTCCGGCGACTCCACGCACACAATGTAGCTCTGCCGCACGAGGAACCACTTGCGGCTGTGCCGTTCAATCACCTTTCCGGGCGTCAGCACCCGCCGGAAGTCCAGGCCCTTGGATGACTGGATGTGCAGGAAGCACTCCTTGCCATGGTAGCTACCCTCGGCCGCCAGCCGCACCCCCAACGCTGACAGCTCCAGGAACCGACAGAGCCGGTTGCTGTCCGCCCGGAAGATCAGCCAGTGGATCATCTCTGTGAGGTACTTTTCCAGCACTCGTTGTTGCCGGTCCACGTATTTGCGTCGGAAGGCTGCCTCGTCCTGTCCTTCCGCGTTGAGCCCGCTGCCGTCTGCTCCGATCACGGCGGACGATCGTCGGCTGATGCCCAGAACCGTCATCCGCGTCCGTCTGCGCTGTCGCATGCCGTTGCCGCCCTCCATGTCCGTTGCCGTGCCCTCGCCAGCCGTCAGCTCGCCAGCCGTAGCGTTGCCCCCGTCTGCTGGCCCGTCTGCTGGCCCGTCCGCTGCCTCTGCCCCGTCCTCGCCGTGCAGGCTGGCCGCGTCATCCTCGTCGTCCATCTCCACGCCCCGTAGCCCGCGCACATACGGAAAGGCCGACACTGGAAAGCGCGGCTGCTTCGGCCGCGAGCCCACCGGTAGCACCGTGTGCAGGTACTTGTCGTTGCGCAGCGCCAGCTTGTACTTCCAGTGCAGCTCCAGGATTTCGCGGATCGTCCGCTTGATCGTCCACTTCATCCGGCTGGGCCCGCTGCCGTACTCCAGGTCGATCGTGAATAGCCAGTGCCGCTCGCTGTCGCCGTCCTGCATCGGCGTGCTGTCGCTAATGTGCAGCCGCAGCTGCTCTAGCAGCACCGGAATCCGTTTGTTGCCGTGCTCGTCGCGCTGGATCATGCTCGCCAGCAGCAGCACCGCTGGTGCGCCCGCTCGCAGCTCCGCCATCAGCTCTGCCGACTTGAGGTAGTCGAACCGGTCCTCTCGCTTTTGCCGAAGAAACTTCCACGTGTTCTTCACCTGCCGCCACTTTTGCGCTCCGTACATCGTCGCCTTCTCGCCGCCCACGAAGAACGTCCGCCGTGGTGTCAGGGCCGTGTCGTTGTCCGATGCCCCGCCACCAAACACCGTTCGTCGCCGTACGTGGCCGACCGTCCGTCCGCCGCCCTGGCTGTCTGCCTCCTCGTGGTCCTCCGACCGCCCCATCCACAAGCTGCCGCGTCGCCAGTTGTGCTGTCGGTCCAACTGGTCCCGGCCCTCGCCCTCTGACAGGCCGCCGCGGTGTTGTGGCACGTCTGGCATCGTTGCCCGTCGCTGCAGCAGCGCCTGCAGACGGCTGCTCGTTGGCACCGGTGTTCCCGGCTCCGTCGCAATCCCGCCCACCGACAGCGATCCGCCCGTCGACTGCAGCTGTTGTGGCGGCCGGTAATGTGTCCGTCGTCGACGCTTCTTTACCTGTGCCGCCGCCTCTTCTGCCGCCGCCTCGTCCGCCGTCTCTTCCGCGTCCGCATCCACATCGCTGCCCTCCTCTTGCAGGCTCTGCGCCCGACGGCTTCCGCGGGCCATTGTCGGCGACGCTGTGGCTGACGAGTAGCCCGTCTCCGGCATGCCCGTCGACCCTGTCCCCGGCGATCGAGGCGCTGGGAGTCCTCCCTGCACCGCCAGTGCTTTCAGCTTGGCCATGAATGCCCGCGACCGCGAGCTCGACGGATTGGCCGCATCCAGAGAGTCCTGCCGCGAGTGCGACCCAAATGGTGCGTCCACCACAATGTCCGGCCCCGAGAACTGCACGCTTCGCCGGGCTGAGAGCCTCGGTGTCCCCGGCGGCGACGCCACCAGCTCGCCCTCTTCCAGGATCCGTGGTGTCGTCGTACCGTTTGCCGGCTCAGCATTCGCCCCTGGCGATATTTCCGGAGACATGCCCGGCGAAAATGTCCCGCCTGCTGCCTCGTCACCCGGGAGCATCATCATGCTGTGGGGATATCCGCCATTCAGGTAGTCGTCAGCCTCAAACACGAGGGTGGGCAGTCTCATCGCAGAGAATCTCTTCGCCGTCGGTGCTCCATCCGTGTCGCTGGCTGGCCCGTCTACTTCGGCAGAGGGCGCTTCGGGTATCGATGGCAGGTCATTGTCATGCATGGTCAGGCCGGACGAAGCTTCTTTCGTCGAATTCGACGACAATCGAGAGCCATCCTCCGTCGTGGCACCCATTCTGATGCAGAAGACGCAGAGCTACAGACATCAGCAAGCCCGTTTGGGAAGAACAGAGAACAAGAGAGGCAGAAATGCAGATGCACAGATGGGAGATGGGAGATGAAAGACCAGACTCACGGGGATCACCCCGGCCTACAGGAGGCAAGGCCAAAAGGCGGTAGAACACTTTCCACGAGCTCTGCAGTGCTGCGAGTGATGCTCTGGCCTTTGCGTCGGTCTCGGTCGATTCTCACCCTTTTGGAGTCCCGGTCGAAAGCACGGCTGTGTGAGAGACAGAGAGAGTCTCGCAGGTTGCAATAGGATCCGGCAAGGTCGACGTCTTTACGTCGTACTCGTCTGGTGGTCGTCCGGGACGGTGAGGTCGAGCAGAGTCCTTGGCAAGGGATGGCTTTGGGGGCTACATTGCTGGAGACCTGGAAATTAGGCCAGGTCCACTAGTGATGGTCAACCCATTTTACTATGTAATACCAGCCAGCTCCAGTGCAGAGTTCCGCCTCGCCCTTTCCGTTTTCGGCCACTGTTCCCAAGACATGCCTGCTCTTTTTAATTGACCTATTGATAGAAAGCACAGATCTACCGAGTGCGACTCCTCGTATTCTGCAGTAGCGAGGGACAATCTTACCAACGTGATATTTGACGGTGAGCCACGTTGACGCACGTGCAGATAACACGCGATAGAGGGGTATCGTGTATCTGCTCCACACGCGTCTTGAAGCTCCGAAAGTCGACGCGTCGTTCAACTGCCGTGAAGTCGTCGAGCCCGTCGTCGCATCAACCCATCGCCGTCGACATGCCCAGGTAGGATTCAGAACAACATGGATGGCCAGCCGCGCTGACACCTGTCCAGAGAAATCATCACCATCCAGGCCGGCCAATGCGGCAACAGCAGTGCGTTTCTTCCAGTGCTACCCTTCCACAGCCCCGATCTCTATCCCCACCACATCGCTGACTCCTCTCAGTTGGCAGCCAGTTCTGGCAGCAGCTGTGCCAAGAGCACGGCATTAGCCAGGACGGCAACCTTGAGGAGTTTGCCACCGAGGGCGGCGACCGCAAGGACGTCTTCTACTACCAGAGCGACGACACCCGCTACATTCCACGGGCCATCCTGATCGACTTGGAGCCGCGCGTGATCAACGGCATCCAGACCGGCCCCTACAAGAACATCTACAACCCCGAGAACTTCTTCATCGGCAAGAACGGCATCGGCGCCGGCAACAACTGGGGCGATGGCTACCAGACCGGCGAGTCCGTCCACGAGGAGATTATGGAGATGATCGACCGCGAAGCCGACGGCAGCGACTCGCTCGAGGGCTTCATGCTGCTGCACTCCATCGCCGGTGGCACTGGCTCCGGCCTCGGCTCCTTTTTGCTCGAGCGTCTCAACGACCGCTTTCCCAAAAAGGTCATCCAGACCTACTCCGTCTTCCCCGACACCAGCAGCGCCGGCGACGTCGTCGTCCATCCCTACAACAGCATCCTCGCCATGCGCCGCCTCGTCCAGAATGCCGACTCCGTTGTCGTCCTCGACAACGGCGCCCTGTCCCACATCGCTGCCGACCGTCTGCACGTCCAGGAGCCGTCCTTCCAGCAGACCAACCAGCTGGTCTCCACCGTCATGTCTGCCAGCACCACCACCCTCCGCTATCCCAGCTACATGCACAACGACCTCGTCAGCATCCTGGCCTCGCTCATCCCCACCCCTCGCTCCCACTTCCTCATGACCGCCTACACCCCCTTCACCGGCGACCAGGTCGAACAGGCAAAGACCGTCCGCAAGACCACCGTGCTCGACGTCATGCGCCGCCTGCTGCAGCCCAAGAACCGCATGGTGTCCACCACCTTTGGCGGCAAGGCCAGCCGCAAGAGTTGCTACATCTCCATCCTCAACGTCATTCAGGGGGAAGTCGACCCCACCGACGTCCACAAAAGCCTGCTGCGCATTCGCGAACGTCGCCTGGCCACCTTCATTCCCTGGGGGCCGGCTAGCATCCAGGTTGCATTGACCAAGCGCAGCCCCTACGTCCCCATGAGCCACCGCGTGAGCGGGCTGATGCTGGCCAACCACACAAGCATAGCCACGGTATGTCGCTTGATCCCCCTTTTTCTTCCCCTGTCCGTTGTGGTATTTGCTCATCCCGTTCAGCTCTTCAAGCGCATCGTCCGCCAGTACGACGGCATGCGGAAGCGAAACGCCTTTATCGATGCGTACAGAAAGACTGCCCCCTTTTCCGATAATCTGAATGAGTTTGACGAAGCCAGAGAGGTCGTCGCTGACCTAATCGCCGAGTATGAAGCTGCCGAGGAGGGAGATTACCTCAGCCCACCCGCCGAAAAGGAAGGAGCAGTCGATATAAATAATAGGTGATAGGACCCCAAAACGATGAGTTGTACGCGGAGTGATTTATTATCTGTCATGCTTCTTGGGGGCCTGTTGGGAGAGAGCAAGTGCCGCTCTACGGTACCGGTTAGGAATTTGGGATTGGAGAGCGTTTGGGGTTGTCATAAAGAACTGCATTACACAATACCACGGATTTTTTTGCCCAATGCCATTCTAGTTATCTCTGTCTGTCGTTTCCCTGAGCCCCTCCCACAAACAAGCCTGAAAAGTAAGGCAGGTGGGTTTATAGAGAACAGGAATGACTTATACATGACAAATATAGCAAACAAATCCAAAGTCGATGTGTCCCAGAGCACAACGGACAGCTATCAAACGGCGCCCATGCCGTAGAATCTGGTGCACCTATCTCCTGCAACTTCACCAAGGAATAGACAGTCCGCCGATCATTAGGTTTACCTGTCATCTACACATCAACCAGCTGTTGTCTCTCTCGTCTGAAGCCTATCATGCCCATCTGGAGCCGTTCAACCCCTTCTTCACACTGCTGCCGCGATTGGTGCCGGCAGTGCTCTTCTGGTTGACAGGGGTCGATGGCACCACCTGACTGACTTCAGACACAGCTGTTGGTTTTTCGCAGTGGTCCGACTTGGGCACAGGCGTCTCCATGATGTCCACCAGGGCCGTCAACATGCTCGTCATGGACATTAAATCCTGCGCTCCATCTCTCTGAGCTTCAACTTCCACAGTTGTCGTCGCCTCATTTTCCTTCATCTTTTGTGGCTGACCACTTTCTCCCGTAGCTCTGACTGTGGGTGATGCGTTTCTTTGGGGTCTGACAAGGAGAAAACCGGAATGGAAAAACCATGTCGGCGGGCTGCAGGCACTTGAACGCAAATGAAGAATCTCCTTCAAAGAATACTTTGAGCCGTGGCATGGCGGTGCCGTTTCACGAGAAGCTAACGCAGCGGACTTGGCTGATAGCAAGAGCAGCGTGTGGAGTAGTTCATCTGCGCCGGATGCCCCCTTCAGATTGTGCAACATTCTCTTCGCAGCATCCTCCCTTTTGCTTTCGCTGATAGAAATCAGCGCCTGGCCCACCTTTCTGAGTGTTGAGAGGATCTGCTGCAAATCGCGTGCCAGCTCATCAGCTTCATCCACCTGGGCGCTTTGAGGCTGTTCATGGACACAACCGTTGACAGCAAAGTCCAGGGTGCCCAGGTCCATCGCATATGATGATACGCTTCCGGAGCTGGTAACTCGCCTTGGTGGAGGCGCTTGCAAGGGCAGGGAAAGATCAACGAGGCTGGTCTCCAAGGCAACATTGGCTGAGGCATGTGTCGTAGGCACTGCATTGATCGTATCTGGAGCACAAACACCATTTTTGGGGGCCGCTGCTTTGGAAGCAGCACCCTCGCGCGATCCATCTGCAGCCAGACTGCTGGGGAAAGCTGTGCTCAAATTAGTCTCGTTTGGAGCTTTGGCTTTCTCCTCTCGAACTGCCACTCCAGACTGCTGATTAGGTCTTTCTTGCGTCTCCGTCTCAGAGACAAATGCTGGTCTTTGCCGTTTCGGAGTAGGTAACGAGTTTGAAGAGGTATTTCCAAGTGAGTCAGGGACTTTATCCAAATGCGCTCGTGGGGGCTCTAGTACATCATTCCGGGCAGCAGGACCGTTCACAGCAAGAATGCCGTCGGACTTGGTGGCAGGGACAGCTGGCTTCCGTTCCTGTAGAGCGCGAACTTTTCTCATGAACAAAGCAATATCACGCTGACAGCCGAATACAAGCGACGTAGTGATTATAGACACACCATCGGCCTCCCTGAACTGCGGACAGAGCTCTTGGGAGTTAGCAATGTAGTTGACCATGTCCAGTATAGGATACTCAAGGTATTTGAGTCCCTCGAGAAAGATGGAAAATGTTCCAGTGTCAGTCGGGGATTTCTCCAGAAGGTATGCTACTCCGTTTCCTTTTGCAAGGCGGTCTGCAACGCGAACACTGGCTTTGTGGAAATACTCGGAAGGTTCGGGATCAGGGGTGAACAACACCGGAGGCTGCTCAGTTGCCGCTGCTGGAATCTGTTCTGCTGGTCCTTGAAGTAATGTGCTACTTCGATTGTCTTGGGAAGGAACATGAGGAGCCGTCGACTTCTTGTCGGAGCCACCATACGCAAGCGGTGCAGTTCTGGCCGAACTTGGAGGTCCTTGGCTCTGATGAGCAAGTCGCTGCACAGGTGCAGGTCGTGTTGGATAATCGGGGGTGTGTCTGCGACCCGCAGTGCTCTGTGCATGCTCGGTTGCAAGCCGTTGTACTGGACCTCCAGCCCCTATGTTCGACAGGCTCACAGGGTTGGGAGCTGTATGCTGGCCCGGCATTCCGACTCCTATGCTGTGAGTTTTAACAGGGTAGGGGGCTGTGTGCTGGCCCGGCACTCGTCCGCCATTGAAGCTGTTGGCAGGCTGCGGAAAAGAAGTCCTTGGAAGTCTGTAGGAGTTCAGCGTTAACGTGTTGAACTTGCGTGTTTTGGTAGTCAATGCAAATGTTTTTAAAACCATACTCGTTGTACTGGCGATGGTTTGGGTAAGATTGAGCCATGGGCTGCTGAATGTTGTTCAGAGCGTGGAGCCTCCCACCGCCTATCCTATCTAGGCCCTTCACTGCTTCTGCATCATCGTCGTCGAACTCTCCTTTGACAATTGCATCTTGGGCAAGTTAGCATCGGGCGCAATGATAGGGCAGGTATATAAAAGCATGGCTGGAGTGAGCGCACTATGCCACTTGTTTGCGAGAGGATTTTGAAGCTTCTTGGGAAGTGTCGGGACCGGAACTTTGGGCATTGAAAATTGTATACCCCCGACACGGACAGCGTGGCCCTTCCGCCCATTCTCTAGTTTAAGGTCGTCAACTCGACCAGCGCCGAGGTCATACTGTTTTGATTTAGCAGATCATTTTGTGAACTGTCCGAAACTTCAAGAAGGATTACCTTCATCGCTTCCACAATGGACTGTTCACTTGGTTTCTCCATGTTGAAGTCTGTATAGTGTAGTGTCTGTAGTGACCGACTCGTTGACAGTATCAGGGATGGAGCAATGCGATGTGGCCTTTGAAAGAAGTTTATGTTAGTCGGACTGTTATAAACAGCATGAAGAATAAAGCGCGCCCGACGAAAAAAAAGAAAACAATAACCGAAAACTTGGCCCGACGATGCTTAACGGGACGTAGGAATATCAACAAAGGATCTGTAATACACCGACGTATAAAGCAGTGCATACGACTATGCGAACATCGCAGTGAGTCTAAAATCTGTCGGATAGGCATCTCTTACCGTGAGGTGGCGGTGATATCTTAGCCAAAGTCGACTTCTGTAGAAGCGCGGTGTTGAGGAAGAACGGCGAAGAGACACAAGGTGGTCAAAATATGAACGTTTTCTTCGTTGTTTATTCCAGTCTATATCAGGAAAGAGCAAGGACAAAAAAGACGGTCACAGAGCGCGGCGCGCAAACGGCAAGCGTTATAAGGATGGTGAGTGAATATAATCCCAAAAAACGGACGTTTCAAGGGAGGGCGACGGGGGTTGTTATAGAAACGACGCCTCTGGCCAGACCATTTTACATTATAAAATATGGAAGGAACGATCCCATAATAAGTGAAACGCGTGGATCAACATCACTGACCTTGGCCGCTTCAGTACAGATAGCCAGGCGAGGAAGGAACGATGGTCGTTCCGTTACGGACAGAAATGGCCAGTTATTCAACCCGACTAATGCCATATGTGCCAGGAATCTCTGAAAACTATCGTATAAAGACGCAGCAGGATTATTCAGTGAAATTTGTGCGTTACGTTTCGCGTGGTGGTTTATATAGAGGCCGATTTAGAGAGTGTCCTAATATCTTGAGTTTCTACCCACCCACGTACGTGGGCTGCAGCCCTATACATATTGCTCCATCATCGTACACAAAAAGCGCAGTATACGCATCAAGAGAATAACATTTTGTTGTGTTAGTCGATCTGTATGAGCTTATATGCAGATATAGACGTGAATAGATTTATATGTAAGGCCACATGAATTGTCGAATGAAGGAGATTTCAAGCCATAGTCCTAGAAGGAATCGCATCGTGCGCCCTGCATGAGTATTTTGTGAGCATAAGGATACTTTATATTCATTGATTCTTCACAGCATAGCCATAGGCATCACCGAAGCAACATTGTCATGTACTCCGTTACGTCGGTCTGATCTCTTCTTTGGCGCATACATCCCCACTTTATTTTCCTGATGGACCACTCAGCGAGCTCCAATACTATAATAAGATGAAACTTCCCTGAGCATTTTCAGTATTCGTCACTGTTGCCGAAGGTTGCCACAACAAACAACAGCCGCTGTCTTGTGACGTTGCAGTGGAAGAATCGACCCTTTGGTGTACTGAAATAGGGAGTCCTGTCTTTTGCTTTTCACCTTCCCATGTTTCGATGTTTGCTCTTTGTCGGTCCACGCACACACGTGACACAGCAAAAGAGGGGTTATTTCTATTAACAGGTGGGCCCCTCCTCCATTTCCCTTCTCTGTGCACCAACACACCACTCGTCACCCTTCCGCATAGGCAACCGTTTCTGCCATCAGTCGCTCACTACCACTTCAGAACTAACACAGCTCCAACAACTATACGAAGGTACAAGGTCAGGCGGACTGTGACGACATCGCTCTCCCCGTCCGACCAGTTGAAGCTACTCGTGACGGACAACAGTGAAAGCGAACGAACAGACGAAACGCTCCATCATCGACCCGGCTGGGACAGGTCATAACACAGTGCCATATCCCTTGTAAGACGTGAAACTCCAGCAATGGCTTTGAATCCTCACCAGAAGAACAAGGTGGACGTCAGCGTGAGTATGCCCAAACGCAATGGGGGGATATAAAGTGTTACCCGATCCTGACACTTGTGCCTCTTTTTCAGAACCTCTCCCCGGAGGAGCAGCGGCTGTTCCGGCTCTACGGAAAGCTGCCGAGCCGGTCCGATCACTTTTCCAAGCATCTCAAGGAGCGCAAGTACTTTGACAGCGGCGACTATGCCATGTCCAAGGCCGGCAAGGGTGATGGCGTTGACACCGGTGCCGTTGGCTCACAGCACCCGGTGCCCGAGAAGATCCCCCACCTGTCCTCACCGCCGGCTACAGGCCCGGGCGGTAATGGCCATGTTCACAGCCTAGGTGGAAATGGAGGCAGCACCGTCGGCGGCATCACACTCGGCGTTCCTAGCGCGGCCGGACACCACCTACAGGCTGGCAGCCCCGTCAAAGAGAGCAGCTTCTTGAACCGCGAGACGAGCGCAGCCGACTTGGATACGGACGGAAACAGCACTGCAGAAGGGAGTGTACCGGCGGCAAGACAGACAAACCTGCCTGTCGGTCAGGGCCAATTCGAAGCCATTCCGATCCGGCGATAGAAAGAGGGAGACAACGGCCTTTCCCTTCTGTCTTTGCCATGCTACAATGCCACTTTTGCTTTCTTGTCCATTTTTATCGGTCATGTGTTATGAGGAAAGTTTTCGGAGTCAAACATGTTAGTTGCTCTTTCAGTCGAATTTTGCTTTGCCAAACATCCGGGCGTTAGCAGGGCGGACTGGGACCCACGAAATGGAGAAAGAAAGAAAGGATGATGAAAGAAGAGCAGTAAGAAAAAGAAGACAGAACAGTTGGAACAGGCTCTGGATTTGCTTGGCCTCCCCTTCTCACCATCTCGTTACTATGTAGGTTTGCCTTTAATCTTTGCTGTGTATCTTGACCATTGGCGGTCGCTGCCAGGTGATGTGCGAGGCGAAGGAATTGGACGCACTTGGCCCAGTCTTGCTTTGTGCAGTTGCTGCCCATTGTAGTTGCGTCCAGAGCTTCAATACTTGAAAAGAAGTACGGATATTAGGCTATTTAAGCGTTAGGTTTGGAAGTTAAAGCTTAGATCATGGCGCCAGCCAATTGGATTAATAGACAGATACGGCGTACACAATTCTATGCTGTGTAGCGCAGGATGCCCTGTCCTACTTATTCGTAGTAGAATTTACTCCGTACTCCGTACACGTCGAAGTACTCTGTACGGATTGACACCCATTTACTAGGCACATGTTCGACCAATCACAATCTTGGTTTATGCCGAACCTATATCTTCTTATTTTTAGCGGAGCCTCAACTCCAAAATATTCTTGGATCAGCCCAAGCATACAGTCGCCAACACATCCAAGCACAAACACACACTAGTTATTTTGCTTTCCTAGATAGACAGTGGTGCATGTTCCTTCTACGCCGGGCAGCACGTACTATGAGCGACCAGGTAGCAAAACGCCTCAAGATGGACAACATCACAATCGCCACGCACAACGGGCACTTCCATGCGGATGAGGCGCTGGCTGTGCACATGCTGCGGCGCCACGTGCCCGAGTACGAAAATGCTCTGCTGGTCCGCACGCGGGACCCGGCCAAGCTGGCTGTTGCCCACACGGTAGTCGATGTCGGCGGCGTGTACGATGCGACCATACGTCGTTTCGACCACCACCAGCGCGGCTTCGACACCACGTTCCCTGAGCGGTCGACCAAGCTGTCGTCCGCCGGGCTCGTCTACATGCACTTTGGCCGCGACATTGTCGCCCGGCGGATACAGCAGCGGAAGGCGGAGCTAAAGCAGAAGCAGCAGCAGAGCGAGACCGAGGCCGAGACAGACGCAACCGAGGCCGACATAAGTCAGCTGTACCGCAAGCTGTACAGTAGCTTTATCGAGGCTCTCGACGCCCACGACAACGGCATCGAACCGTACGACCCGGCCGAGCTGGCCAGCGCCGGCATCCAGAAGCGCTTCGCCGACGGCAACTTCTCGCTAGGCGCCATCGTCGGGCGTTACAATGCAAACTGGAACGACGTCGTGGCCGAGGCACAGGGTCAGGCCGGCGAGGACGCCCGGTTCGTGCAGGCCAGCGCCCGCATTGGCGAGGAGTTTGATAGCAGTCTCGACTACCTGGTCGGTGCCTGGCTGCCGGCCCGCAGCCTCGTGCGCAGCGCTTTTGCCGGCCGCCTCGAGTTCGATCCCAAGGGCCGTCTGCTCGTCTTCCGCAACCAGTCGTGTCCATGGAAGGACCACCTGTACGCTGAGGAGGAGGCTGCCAGCCAGGGCGCTGACGGCAAGGTCCTCTACGTGCTCTACCCCGACAAAGAGGACCGCTGGCGGGTGCAGTGCGTACCGGCGTCCAAGGACTCGTTTGAGAGCCGCAAGCCGCTGCCTGAGGCCTGGCGTGGACACCGCGACGGTGACCTGGACAAGATGCTCGAGGGCGAGGTGGTGCCTGGCGCCGTGTTTGTGCACGCGGCCGGCTTCATTGGCGGCCATCGCACGTTTGAGGGCGCCCTGCAGATGGCCAAGAAGGCTCTGGACGTCTAGAGGACCATGGTGCGAAGGAATAAATAGAAACAAAAGAAACGAGTGGAAAAATCACTGCCCTGTGAAATTGTTTGCAGAGTCGCACGTGACCCAACACGTGCCTTCAGCAACGAGTCCAACTCCGTAGGCCTTTTAGCTTTGCAAAATCGAGTCCGCGTGCCTGCTCCACTCCAGAGGAAGGCAATGAGCCGTTGTGCAGCTTCTGATGGCCGTGATCGATTCTAGCGCGACAGAGCGCAAACCTGTGCTCGCTGCAGGCCACTTTTCCGTGTTTTCGCCCTTTTTTCTCCACCCCCTTTCCTCTCCAGCTATTCTGCACATGGTCATGCTCGCCTCTCTTTCTTACTGTCTCATTCTCGAAGCGTCCGGCTGATGGGCAGCATCCGCTCATTTGCATCGGTTCCCTCGAACGTCTTCCAATCCTCAGAGTAGCCTCATCCCCAGCATTGTTTTCCCTTCTTTTCCCATTAGAACCATTATCATCCGCCTCGCCGTTTTCATCGGACCCATCGAGGAATCCGACACGACGAGCTCCCCTCTCCTCGCCGCTGCACTTGTTCGCCTTTCAGAGACCGGAAATGGAAGGCGAAGGCACAATCTCCTTCCGAGACGTCAAGATGGAAGAAGCTACCCCGACCGCGACAGATCTAGTGGCGGCTTCACCACTGCCTACGACTGCAGCATCGTCAAACACCGACGATGCTAAGAGCAAGACCAAGCCAGCCCAGGGCGTGATGCCCTACCGCTCGTGGAAGAGAAAGCACCTGAAGATGCGCATTGCCTTTGAAGAGAAGATGGAGGCCAATGTGAAGCTGCATGTCGAAGAGGTCAAGGCCATCCAGACGAGCAAGCGTCTAGCCGTGGAGATTGAGTAGGAGGCCCTCCCGTGTGCATCGTCTGTTCGTTCTTGTCCGTACTAACAAGCTGTTCACAGCCGAATTCTCGACCTGCTCCTCGATGTCAACAATTCGTCTCAGATTCCGGGATCTAAGCGCATCGATCTCAGCCTGGCCCCGACCAAGCGCTGTTCCGACAAGAACGGCCCTCTGGCACCATCCCCCGAACCGCCTGCCAAGTCGCTGCAGTCGCTGCTCCACGACGTGCGACACGTCGATCTTGCCGCCGCAAAACGTGGTTTACCCCCACTGCTTCAAGACCTGGTAGCGGGCGATGACAACAAGCTCGCCTTTGTTGTCCCGACCGGAAAGAACACCCTCCAACAGCAGCAGAAGCTCAAGCATTATCCGGAGAGCTTCCTGTCTGCCGATGACATTGACAACTACCTCTGGGAGGTCGACCGCAACGTGGCTGGACATGCCCTTCTGGCCGGACAGACACCGCCGCCGATGCTTCCGACGTTGGCCCCCTTTGCACACATGGTCGATACGCACACGCCGACGGCCAACGGTGGCAGCAGTGGGTGGGAAGAGTTCTTCAATCGGAGCATCCCCAAGACGGACCTGCCGTCGATTTACGGAGCGTCCGTGACGGCGACGACGCGCGACAGCATTCTGCGCAACCCGACAAGCGTCTTCAACTGGCTCAAGAAAAACGCGCCCAAGGCCGTGTTTTTGCAGGAGGGCGAGGCCACTGCGGCCGCTGCAGCCGACCGCGAGAACAGCAACAACAGCCATTACAACAACGGCGATGACTATCATCACTACGCGTATAGCGGTGCTGGCAACCCGAACGGTGCTGCTGGTGGTGGTGGCAGCGGCAGTGGTGCGCCGACGGCGCGTGGCCGCAAGTCCATAGGCGGAGGCGGCGGCGAGAGGACGGCGAGCAGCCGTGGCGGAGGGCGCAAGCGAGCATCGGCGGTGATTCCTCTACGCGAGCATTTGACGGTGGACGAGGTGGAGTCGGACGACCTGTCGTTTGAGGTGGCAACACCACGGGCCATGGGACCAACAGGCAGCGGTGGACGGGGAGGCAAGCGGAAGCGGCCGATGCAGGACGACGACGCTGGCTACCGGCCGAGGGCAAGCACCGGTGCCGGGGCTGCAGTCGGGACGATGTCTACTGGAACCGGTGGTGGCAGCGGCCGTGGGATGAAGCGGAAGCGGAAGAGCGAGGGCGGTCCGGGCGACATGACGAATACCATCACCAGCGCGTCGTCGTTGCTGGCGGTCAAGAAGGCGCGCAAGAGCGGAGACGCAGCAGGAGTGGTGGCAGCAGCAAAAGAAGCTGCCAATGTGGCCGAGACAGCAGCAGCGGTAGATGGTGACGATCTGGACGTGGTCGAAGGCGAAGCGGAAGCAGAAGTGGAAGCAGAGGGAGGCGGTGGTGGCGGCGGAGAGGACGATGACGACGTCGAGGAAGACGACGATGCATCGACGGCCGAGCAGGATGCTGTATCGGCCGATGTCTGAACGCCTCGGACAGAGAGCAACGGAGCCTGGCCCTGGGGCTGGGAATGGGCATTTGGGACTGGGACAGTGGGACAGTGGCAATGGAAACACGCGGGATCGGAGGGCTACGGGCAATTGTAATCCATGGATATGCGGCACCAGTCAGGAGTTCAAAACAGGAGCGTGCAGGGGTTTTCGGTGTTTTTGTTTATTCTCTTTTGTCTTTTGTCTTTTGTCTTTCTTCCTTTCTTTTCCCCCTTTCTTCGTTTCTTCGTTTCTTTCGTTTCTTTTCTTCTTTTCTTTCCTTTCCTTTTCTTTCCTTTTCTTTCCCGTTTCCTTCTCCCTTCTCTCCTTATTTCCCTGGCCTGCAGCAAGACACCCGGCTGCTGCAAAATTGCGTATTAATCGTTGCTTTCGTTTTGTTTCACTCTTTGTTCGTCTCTATCTGATCGTATTTACCATTGCATTATTTACATACGGCTTCAGTCCAGAAACACGGGCTTTGCTCGCTGTGTCGACAGACGGGCCACAGCGCAAGACAATCCCCTTTTCCGTTTCTCCATGGTCTCCGCTCTAGACGCAATCCAATGAATCCATTATGCAAAGCCAACAAACAAACATCTAGATATAGTCTGGTCTTGTTGTGTCAACCTGTCTAGTCTGCAAGCAGACACTCTTTTTCTCACTCTCGCTCGCCGCTTACAGCTTGCCCTGCAGGCTGCTGGTGATGCGGCGCTCAACCGCGTTGAGGTACTCGGTCGTGGTGACGTAGCTCGCGCGATCGGTCTTGCCACAGGCCAGGGCAAGATCCTTGGTCATGATGCCGTCGGTGTCAACCGTCTCGATGCAGGCGCGCTCCAGAGCGTCGGCAAAGGCGACCAGCTCCGGCGTCTCGTCGATTTTGCCGCGCTGGGCCAGGCCACGGGTCCACGCAAAGATGGATGCAATCGGGTTCGTCGACGTCTCGTTGCCCTTCTGGTGCTCGCGGTAGTGGCGCGTCACCGTGCCGTGGGCAGCCTCAGACTCAAACGTCTTGCCGTCGGGCGTGATCAGCACCGACGTCATCAGGCCCAGAGAGCCGAAGCCCTGGGCGACAATGTCGGACTGGACGTCACCATCGTAGTCTGCACCGCTGTTAGCACGTGTTTCGCTAGCTCCGTCCATGTCTGCACTCCCCGAACTCACTCTTCAGCGCCATGATGTAGCCGCCCTTGCTCTTGATCATCTGGGCCACCATGTCGTCGATCAGGCGGTGCTCGTACCAGATGCCCTTCTTCTCAAACTCCGGCTTGTACTGCTCGTCGTAGTACTTCTGGAAGATGTCCTTGAAGCGGCCGTCGTACTTCTTCAGGATCGTGTTCTTGGTGCTCATGTACAGAGGCAGGCCCTTGTCTAGGGCCAGCTTGAACGAGGCGTGGGCGAAGCCCTCGATGCTCTCGTCGGTGTTGTACTGGGTCTGGGCAACACCACCGCCGTTCTTGAAGTCGTAGACCTCAATCTCCTCGGGCGCACCGCCATCGGCCGGGGTGAAAACCATGGACAGCTTGCCGTTGCCCGTAATCACCCGGTCCTTGGCGCGGTACTGGTCGCCAAAGGCGTGGCGGCCAATGATGATGGGCTTCTCCCAGCCAGGCACCAGCCGGGGAATGCACGGGATGACAATGGGCTCACGGAAGACGGTGCCGCCAAGAATGTTGCGAATCGTTCCGTTCGGGGACAGCCACACTGCCACCGTCAGTCAATCAGTCACAACGGGCGAAAGGGTGTGAGAGCAAGCCGCTTGGTCCCAATGGGGCAAGGGAACGAAAGAGAGGGGAAGCGGGAGAGGGGAAGAGGGGGGTAGCGAGAAGACGGCGCGCAGAGGAGGTATAATACGTCGACAACATACTCTTCTTCAGCTTGAACTCCTCCACACGGGCCTCGTCGGGCGTGATGGTGGCACACTTGACACCCACAGAGTACTTCTGGATGGCCTCGGCCGAGTCGGTCGTGACCTTGTCGTCGGTGGCATCACGGTGCTCCAGGCCCAAGTCGTAGTACTTGAGGTCGATGTCGAGAAAGGGCAGGATCAGCTTGTCCTTGATGTCCTGCCAGATGACACGGGTCATCTCGTCGCCGTCAAGCTCGACGACCGGGTTCTTGACCTTGATCTTCTGGAAGGCCTTGGTGGCCACGCCGGCTTGTTGGGATGCCATGATTGCTGATGGGAGTCTGGTGAAGGGGAGTTGTGCTCGGGTAGGTCTGGCTACGGCTGCGGCTCTGCGGGTGACGGCAAAGGAGGTGGTGGGAGAGAATGAAGAGGAGAGGGAGGAGAAAGATGAAGTGAGGACCTTGGCTGAGCGAGAGAAAACCGGGCCGGCGGCAGCGGAGCCGCGTCGGCTGACAAGAGGCGACCGGAGCAGAGTTAGGGCGCTCATAGTGGAAGGAGGGGTGCGATACGGGGTATTCCGTGTGGTCGTGTTTGTGGTTGTGTCAAGGAAATGCCACGACGCTATTGGGTATGCTGAAAGACGCAAGGCAGCGAAGATGGATATGCGTTATCCGTAGGTCCCTCAATAGCCGAGGATCAACGCGGTTAACGTTGCCGGAGATACCTCTTTTGGTGGGAAAATTATAGTGCGGCGAGGCCAGGGAGCCGGGAGAGAACGGCAGCGAGCAGCAGAGGTCGGTAGATGGCGGCCGAGCGGAAACAGCCTGCAGTGATAAATACGGAGTATCCGTATAAATAGGCAGTCTGGGGTCGGAGGCTCGATTTAGGTGGAGCTGACGATCTTTGGCGAAGCGCAGGAGAATGGTGGGATGCCGAGAGAGAAGGAGGCCGGAGAGAAGCAGACGAACCCTAATGGCGGAGAGGGCACGGTAAATAAAAGAGCTTCACCCTGTTCTGCTGGTGACGTGAAAAAACGGCGATATCGGCGACTTGAGCTTTTTTATGTCTGAAAAATTGAGATTTTTCGCCTTAGCTGTCTCCACGCTTGCCCAACTGTACCTGGTCTACTCCGTATTTTGTAATTAGAATCGCAAAGGCTTGGCTTGCAGCATGGCTTGAATAAAGAGAAGAAGTGAGGGTGTCCAAAGTTGATGCAAACTTGTTTTTGTACTTCATTCTAGAACTTCATGACCAAAACTGATCTGTGCCTTCCCTCTGCTTTCTCATCCTTTCTTTCTGCAAAAGTCGACTGACTAAATGCCAGCGAAACTGCGGGGGGAAGCTGGCCAAAAACGGCAGGTGTGTGGGCTGCAAAGGCGTGGGGAAGCTACATTTCTCTGAACTGTCGGTGCCGCTTCGCTTGTAGATGCCAACCTCTTCCCCGCTTTCGCATACCAACTGTAGTTACGGAGTACTTCCATTATAAGCCGGCGGCATCGTAGGCTCACCTAGATTACCCATTTCCGGGACCGAAACGCGTCTTCTGCTGACTAATCATTTGAGTATACCATCCAAAAAGCGAACATATTGGGAGAAGCAGTCTAGCTAAGACATAACAAGAACCCTGTCAAGATACAAACAGTAAGAAACGAGTCGTCAAGGGTCCATAACTAGAGAAATGTCATGTATAGTTGAAGAAAGAAAAGAGACGCGAAAGACACAAAGAACAAATAAGGCGAAAGAGACAATAAGACATTCAAGACAAGAAACCCGCTATCGGTAGACATAGTAGCTCTGCTCGGCGGCATCCCCCCAGAGCTTCACACTATCATCAAAAGAGCCCTGCTCAGCAACAATAGCAGCAGCAGCAGCAACGGCCTCGGCCTCGGCCTCGGCCTTTTCAATGCGTATCGTTTTCCGTATAAGCTCGATGCTGACAGCACACTTCGGATTAACACACATCCAGTCCAGCGTGGGATCGTCTTCCATGCGCAGAACCCGCTGTAAACAGCGAGAGCACCGCCACCAGCTGAGGTCCACATGGCATTTTCTCAGTCTCTCCTCTTCCGGGTCCGGCTTTTCGTCCTTCTCGGCGAATGCACTGAAAGTAGGGCTTTCGCCATTCGCGCCAAAGCTGAAGCCGGCAATTGCGTTGGCATTGCCGCCGGTATTGTCGCCATATCCTCTTTCGGAAGTCTGGTTCTCGGCGTCGTCTTGCTCGTAGTCGTTGTAGATGTCCTCTGGAAGCTCCGTCTTCACGGCCTTTCCCTTTCCGCTACCGGAAGAAGATGCCGTGCGTTTAGGCGAGCCCGATGATTGATGCACGTTTCCTCCTCGCTTCGTCAGGTCTTCGCCATGAGTGTCGCGCAGGTGCTCACGATAGTGGTCCTTGCGGGAAAAGGGCAACTTGTTTCGCGGGCACTCGACATAGTCGCAAACAATGTTCAGCTTGTTGCGCTCGTCGAGGTGGATGTGTTTCTCGTGCCGCTGAAGATCGGCAGTTCGTGAGAATTTCTTGTCACAGTCTGAGCAAAGGTATCTCCTTTTCGGCGCACTAATAGGCACCTGCCGGCTTTTGTGGCTCTTGCCTCTATGTGCTTTTATACTCGGCTGCGACGATTGACTTGGCGATAGGGTGAGCGGAATGCCTCCATTGCTGGCCGGTTCCAAAGCCATTTCTGAACCTGGAAAATACTGATTGAGATATGCCTCGCTTTGAATATCCACATAGGCCCCCCAACCGGGCTGCGTCATTCCCATCTGCTCAGCGCTCTCGGTGAAGTAGCTGGTATCGTAGGATAGGTCAGCTTCGTCATATCCAAGATCGACCGGCGTCATATTTTCACCACCGCCCATGATTCTTCTCGGGATACTTCCAGAGCTTCCACTAGATAACGAAGGGGTCATGAAAGACGACGTATGACCAAATTGGCTGAGAGTTTCAAGGTCGTGGCTTGTCCAGTCGGTGGTCTCCACGGTGTTGTTCATGGTGTATTAGCCTTGACCTCTTGTTATATATATAGCGGTAAGATTGATAATAAACGAAGCGGTCTAAGGATGAGGCTTTGTACTGGCTAAACCACAGCTTCCCTGATCGAAGACAAGGCTTTGGATACAGAGAAGCGTGTGAACAGCCACGTTAAGATACTTATAGACGCTATGATTGGCACAGATGGTTACTTTTCTAGCATAACAAAAACGAGGCGGACAAGATATACTGAGGCAGAAGTTGAAGAAAGCAAACCCAATTTGAGAGGTAGTAATAGGGTGCACACAAGACAGCAAAAATGCAGATATAGCTTCACATGTAGGGACATCGATGGGGAAAATCCACTTTCAATGCTCAAACGTGTGTATAACACAGCAAATGTGTCCAGAAGGTATCCAATAAAGTGGGCAGAAGGAGCTAGAACGAGGGAGTTTTGTGTAGGATAATAGCTTCAAAACATCAAATGAGGCAGAAATTACATGAACTTTGCCAAGGCGAATCTTGAGGCGAGGCTTGTGGACAAAGACAAGAGGAAACTGTGCAATAGTTCCGAAAAGGACTAATCTCAAGACTCACATTTCCCAAAAGTGTTGCTATTTTCCTTGTTGGCAAGAATGCATTTCGGCTAATTTATCTTTCGCAGGAGAGAAACAACAGCTCACAAGGTTCTCACCTCTGTCACGCAGACGTGGGTGGTGGATGGTGAGCCTGACCCCAAAAAGCGAAGCGTATCCAAACATTTATTTTTCAAAGACAACAAAGAGGAACCCGGAATGGAAAGGGGGAGCCAGCAGTTCATGCGTGCCTGGACCCTTGTGAAAGTACACTTCGATGTATGATACATGCGCTGTCCTGTGGCGATGCCCCCCCGTACCCTTGGCGTCGAAGCTTGGTGCCTTACATTGGATGGCCAGTGATTGGGCAAGCCGATTCGTCAATTTTGATTACACTGGCAGTGCACCACAACTCCAGAGCTTGCCTATGCACAGAACCGCAGGGGGCTTTCTCGGAGAGCACAAGTGTGGTGCAGACAATGAGAACACGCTCAGGCATCGTGCAAGGGGGGTCCGATATCATGGCTTGACGACGGCAGGGATAACAGGGAAACCAGATGCGCGTGAGCCACGCCTCTGACGCTGTGTAAAATGTAGAAACGAGGCTGTCTGGGGGAGAAGGTCGTGTGGAGACGACTTATGCACGAATGAGGGACGTAAGACGTGGTGAATATCTCCCGCGAGAGGAGCGCCACAGGAGGTTCCACTACCAAGCGCCTTTTCCACGTCGTATCTTCGGCATTCAGGTGGACCATCCAGAGATCGAGATGCGCGTTGTGGAGGACACGGGTAATCTCACTCGCAACCCGTTTCGGCGGACCATCGAGCCCGCCTTCCTAGCAGACAGGGAGGGTGAAAATTGGAGTCACAGGCACCGAGACGGGACACGGCAGATCGTTCCATCAGCTGGCCACTTTGTCCTGACGGGGGTTTGGGGAGGGGTATAGAAAATGAGGCCAACAAGCGTTGCCACGTAGGAGGTATGCCTTGTTTGGACGCCTGGTGCCCTGTCCGGCTGACCTTGCCGCATTGCAAACTGTATCACCGTGGCGGCTATCTCGGCGAGGGGCGAGCACTGCCGCGAAGAAAAGAGGGAAAAGAGGATCAAGACAATTCGGAAATCTGGAGGCTGAAAGGGCGAAGTTGGGGCTGGTGAGATGCACCTGAAAAATAAAATGAAAAAGACAAGCTGTCTTCATGGAGAAATGGAGTGGCTGCGGACGTGGAAGGAGCGAACCGACGACTGCGCAAGGCTGCGTGCGCAATCCACGCACAGCCTAGTTGGGTGGCTGTAAAAGGCTGGCGCAGGCTCCCACACCTTTTGACGAGACATGGTAAGCCGTCCGCTGGCTGGTTCGCAATGTGCTCGTTACAATGCAGAGCACTGCCTGGATTCGCCGTCGCCTTTTTCTCGTGCCATTGCCATTCTGGGACAACCATGCCGCCGGTACCTTGATCCCGGGACTGGCTTGGCATGGAGGTGTAATCTTGAGAGACAGATCAGGCAGGCATATTGGCTCGCGCCATGGCCGTGTGGACGCAATAGCAGCAGCATTGGGCATGAAGCACAATAGCGACATGGAACCAATTTTTTAAAATACGCATAAAAAAGAGGATCGACAACTGTGGATGCAGAATAGGAAGCCCAAAGAGTACTCACATGCAACATGCCGTCCACGCCAAATAAATGGGTAAAGAGAGAGGGCGGAGTCCTCCGTGGCCAGGTGTGCAAAATGGCAGAATCAAGACTGAAAAGCAGGATACGCGTCCCAGCCAAAACGGCTCACGGGATTTGACTACACAGGGAAGAGGAACAGAAAACACGCCAGAGACGGGATGGAAAGTAATGCTATATATAGCTGTTGACTGATCTGCTCTGCTGTTGCCTCCCATAACTGGGCCTATTGGCGATGAGGGCCTCTGTCTAAATAGAGAAGGAGAGCTTACAAGAGCGAGGCAGATTCCTTCTCTGCTTGCCGGATACTGGACGCATGCAGGCTCAGGAATGCAGTGGTCAGAGTCTGCGAGATGTAGAACATGTGCACATTTGCAGTGGAATCCACATGTATATTGCCTTACTCGTGTTTTCGTCTACAGTAGAGCGGCCCAAAGTGCGTTTCAGGTCCGGACACAAAGCAAGGGCGAGGCGAGGAGTGGCAATGCCTAGGTGGCGCTACAGGATGCAGGCGAGCAGTCTTTCTCATCCAGGGAGTACAAACCGAGGCTGTCCTGCACATCGGAAAGGCCGCAAGCCAACCGTTTGAGCATCGTCCTCACGACAGCCTCGTCGCGGTGGAACAGCGCACTACAGCCTGGATGGTGGCCTGTTGCAATACGAAGATCAGGCGAGGCGTTTTGGGAGGCCAGTCTTGCTTTTCTGAACATTGCCATGTATTTTCACCCCGTCAGAGGAAAGGAAGCAGAATGACGGCAGGCCGGGCTGCCATGTCTGCCCTCGCTCTAATATTGCCGATTTCTTGGGGTTCCCAAACCCATGCATCCTCCCCCTCTTCCGGTCCACTCCAGTCAAATGATTTCTACTAACACTGACAACCCGAAATTAACCGTACCCGGGTTCCTTGTCTCGATGGAAGAGAGAGACGAGTGCCACATAGCAAGCCAAGCCAAGTCGTGGGGACAAATAGAAAGATGGAAAGATAAAAAGAAAAAGGCTGGCAATGTAGCCGTACAATAGTAGAGCTTCGAAACCGATAGAGCCCTTGCTGCAGCCGGCAGTAAACTCCGCCGTCACTCCGCTCTCTCGCACTCTGTTTCTGTGCGTTCCCGTTGCGCCATCATACATCGTCTTCCAGGAACTTGTAGACGAACTTGAAATCTGCCTTCCTCCGGTTCATCCTGTACCGCGTGTCAGCAAAGGGCACGGCAGAAAAGAAGCAGTCTCTGCCCTGCTTACCATGTGCTCTCGTAGTCGAAGAAGCGGTAGGTGCCCTGCTCGAACTCCTCTGTGATGCTCTTGGGCTCCTCGTGCCGCTGGAACCATGTCTGGTACTGCTTGTGGAAGCGCCAGCTCATGTCCTTCAACGCCTTGGCGGCCAGGTACTGTTGGTACGTCCCCTGCTTGTAGTAGAACACGTAGAAGAGCGTGTCCGGCTCGATGCGAGCGTACAGCCGAGGATCGTCCAGCAGTGCCAAGCGTTCTTGTGGGAAGTTGGACGACGAGTGGAACCGCACCTCTGGGTGGTATCGACGTGGAGGCTCTGCATCCATCGTTTCGGGCGCGCCGGCGGCTGACTGGGCCAGCATGCGGAGTTCTGTGACCGGGTTCGACTGTGGCGGACGGCTCTTGGTCACCTCAAATGAGTCGACAAGGTCCTGTAGTGAGGAAGGCAGGTGGTAGATGGACTCTTCTTCTGTCTGTTCCTCCTCTTTGGCGGCCTTGACCCCGTTCGTAGTGCCGTTCGTCTGCGAGACTGGAGAGACGAGGGTTCGTTAGCAGCTGATCTGTGTTGGAGGCCCGATGCATTGCCTTACCTTTGCCTGTGGCATCTGCTGGCTCGGGTGCCGGTGTGGACGTCGTGGAGGCGGATGTCGAGGCGGCCGCACTCTTTCCCCTCGCCGATCGTGTGTTTTCCGGCCTCACCGTAGGGCCTGATGCAGCGCCTGACGTGGCACCTGCTGCTGATGGAGGGGCCACCTTGTCCGACTGCTGTTGATGGTGCTGATGCGGCTGAGCGGACGGCGGCTTCGGTGAGTTTGCTGCGCTTGCGGTCGCTCTGCTCGCCTGCACGGCCGGCAACGAGGGTGCACCGGAGGCTGGCAGCTGGGTTTGTTGTGAGGGCCCTACCACGCCTGGCGGTGGCGGTAGCGGTGCTATTCCGACGTTGAGCCTATCGCTCGCCGCGGCGGCCGCAGCGGCCGACGCGTACTTCAGGCCTTCGCCCGCTGGTCGTGCCGGTATGGATGCCGGCTTCATGGCCACGGCGGTAGAGATGCCATTGCTAAGCGTTTGTAGAGGGGTATGCAGAGTTGCTAGTGTTGGCAGTGGGGACTTTAGCTGTGCGGAGGGGCGGCGGCCAGAAGAAGAGATGGAGGCCGAATCGGTGGTGGCACGACCTTTGCCACTACTTGTCCCTGGTGGTTTCACGTCCAGATCGCCGAGATCGCCTTGTATGGATTGCGTGTCCTGTGAAGAGACTCTGTCGTCGCCATTCAAGCCGAAACCCTCCTCTTCCTCGTCGAGATTCAGGTCGTCGTACATGGTGTCGTCCTCCATAAACTCGTCATTCTGGTTGTCGGTCACGTAGTAGCGGATGCTCTCCTCCAGGTCGTTGACCTGTTCGATATCGATGGCGCCGTTCTCGAGCGAGCGCCGTAACCGTTCCAGCTTGCCCTGGTGCCACTTGTGCCGCTCGATGATGCGTTCTATTTCGGCCATGCGCTCGGCTTTGACGCCGTGGATCTTGCCTCGCTTCACCGTGGCCTGGATGGACTCGCCCTCGGCTTCGAGCGACTCGATCTGCTGTTCCAGCTCGTCGACCTGGGAGCTGAGAAACTCGCCGGTCTCGACCTTGGCCTGCTCCTTGGGGTCGAGCTTTGTTGCGGCCGACAGGCCTTCTTTCGAGTAGGCCTTGGTCTTCATGGCTTTCTCGACGGCCTTGAACCGCTCCATTTGCTGTGCGGCAGAGTTAGTCGAGACCGCCCGTTCAGCCGCCATGCTCATGCACCCACCGTTTCAATCAGCCTCCGCTGCTCCATCAAAGGACCCTTATCCTTGATCTCGTTGCCGGCCGCCCATGTCTTGATCTGGTCTCGTAATCTCTGCAGCTTTTTTATTTCGCGCTTCAGATTGTCCTCCAGCTTCTCCTTCTGTGCCGGGTTATTTGACTGCTCGATCTTCTCGTAGATGGCATCGAATTCGGACACGCCCTCCGTCACCTTCTTGAAGCACTTGTCCACTTCTTGCTGCAGTTTTCGTGCTGCCATGGCGCCGTTGTGTCTGGAGGCCCGTCCGGCTGCCGGGGGGAGACTGACTGCGCTGGCTGGAAGCAGGATCGCTGCGCGGCGTCGATTGGCGCAGTCCAACAGAAATCGAGGCCGGTATAGGGTTTAGGTGATATTCGCGTGCCCTGAAGCTAGGAGCAGGGAAAATGGGCCGGCGGCTGGTTCCCGGGTCTGGAGGGTGCACGTGTTAGAGCAGGACCACCAGGCTGTTCCGTCAATCGACCGCACGATGATGCTGCTCGAGCGAGAAGAGTTTTCGAGCCTTTCCCCTCCTGGTTGTCATACGTCAAGGGCGGAGTCGAGATACGGTGCCTAATAAATGCCTTGGGTAAAATACAGGGTCCACGTACCGATTCGCTCTCGTGTCCGAGTCGGGCAATGTCACGAAAAGGGCGAGCGGGCGCTGCTGTCTGTTCAGCCGGAGGTGATGTGGAGGAGGAGGCGAGCTGGAGAAGGGAGCGAAATGATATGGGCCGTCAAATGGAAGATTCGGTCGTTTGTTCATAGTTGGCAGGCGCGATCGAAAACGGAAAAAGGAAAAGCGGCCAGTCTGACGAGCTGAAATAAGTGGGGCAAACACCAACAGGGTACTGAGGTGTGCCACCTTAGGCGCTGGAGGGCGCAAGGATGCGACGGGGCAAACGAGGCATGCGATGGCCTTACAAGCCGTGTTTTGCCCGCCTCGTGGCATTGCCCGGAAGCCCTGTTTGCGTGTTGCCAGCGAGCGCCTTGGCCGGGGCGTGTGGTGGGACGCTTCTGCTTGCATCTGCACTTGTATCTTACAGCTGGAAAGGTCACGTGACGAACAGTGGGCACTGCCATACATCCCAGCCGTGAAACTGCGGCAGCCGATTGTGTGTGGCATGCCGTGTGGCCCCGTGGTGAAACAGTGACGAGACCGGACAGGCCAGGGCAACAAACACGGAGCACAAGTACGAAAGGAGCAATGAAAGGTGAGCACGGCTGACGGTGCTGCTGGTTGGAGTCAGCCGGGCGGCGGGTTGCTGACGCTGCCATGGGCCCCTCACAGCGATACTGCAGCGCGTCCTGTCAGCCTCGGTGACGGTCGAGAAGGAGGTCGTCTCGTCGATCGGCCGGGGCGTGCTGGTGTTTGCCGCCGTGGCGCCGGGCGACACCGAGACGGAGGCCGACTCGCTGGCAGCCAAGATCGTCAAGCTGCGGCTGTGGGATGACGACGAGGGAGGCACCGTGCGCGTGACGTCCCGTCTGATGTTCTCGTTGTGTTGCTGACCCAGACGTGCGATAGTGGAAGCGAAGTGTATCCGACATGGGCGGCGACATCCTCTGCGTGTCCCAGTTCACGCTCTTCGCCTCGACCAAGAAGAGCAAGCCGTCGTTCAGCGGCGCGATGGGCGGGGACGAGGCCAAGCGGCTCTACGACTACTTTGTGCAAAAGGTGCGCGACCGCTACCAGGATGATCGCGTCAAGGACGGTGTGTTCCGGGCGATGATGGAGGTGGCCCTGGTGAATGATGGACCGGTATGTGTCTCTCGTCATCGCCCCGAGGCTTGGCTGACAAGACAGGTCACGATCGAGGTATCGGTACAGCCAAAGCAGGACGGCGTGAATGGCGGTCCGCAGAACTGACGATGGAGAGCAAACGAATAGACAAAAGACAAAAGGCCAAAAAAAGACAGCCATTCCACTCTCCCTATTCGATTCTCTTACATCGGTAGACCGAGCTGCTCGGGCAAGTGCCCCGCTTGGACTGGGCGGGGTACGCCTTCCGTTCTGGGAGCTGCACCGTCTAGAAGCTTCCACTAGAAATAATTCTTCCTAGTATTTTTCCATCGTCTCTTGCGTCCTGAACAAATCCAATACCTCCAGGGACATTGTGTTTGCTTTGCCTGTCCAGCAGCGCCTTTCTCGTATCCTTACCCACACAGCCTTGCCCACCCGGCCAGCAGCCTGTCTCATCCCCCTCCCGTCTCCCCCTCTCTCACGCACCTCCTCGCACGATGGCCGACGGCAAAAAGGCCCAGCGGCCGCGCGTCTTCTTTGACATCACCGTGGGCAAGAAGCCGGCAGGCCGGATCGTGTTTGAGCTCTTCAGCGACGTGGTGCCCAAGACGGCAGAGAACTTCCGGGCACTCTGCGCGGGCGACAAGGGCACCACGGCGGCCGGCAAGCCGCTGCACTTCAAGGGCTCCATCTTCCACCGCGTCATCAAGCAGTTTATGGTGCAGGGCGGCGACTTCACGGCGGCCAACGGCACTGGCGGCGCGTCTATCTACGGGGAGAAGTTCCCCGACGAGAATTTTGACCTCAAGCACGACCGCCCCTTTCTGCTGAGCATGGCCAATGCTGGACCCGGCACCAACGGCTCGCAGTTCTTCATCACCACCGTCGCGACACCCCATCTGGACAACAAGCACGTCGTTTTTGGCCAGGTCCTGACCGGCAAGTCTGTCGTTCGCCAGATCGAAAACACCCCCACCGAGACCGGCGACAAGCCCGCCCGCGACGTCGTCATCGCCGACTGTGGCCAGCTGACCGGCGACGATGCCGTCCTGGGCGATGCACCTCGCCAGCCCGATGCTCTAGGTGACCCTTACGAGGACTTCCCCGAGGACGAGTCCGAGGGCCCGGCACCGCCCATTGTTGCTGAGGCTGCCGCTGAGCCTTCTGCTGCTGCAGATCCCCTGGCTGCCATGACGGGCGCCTCTGGCACGGCTCTCTCGGCCGGCCGCATCCTCCAGATCGCCACCGACTGCAAGGGCTTTGGCAATACCGCCTTCAAAAAGGCCGACTGGGCTGCTGCCCTCGACAAGTACAACAAGGCCCTGCGCTACCTCAACGAGGACCCCGACCTCGACAGCGCCCCGGCCGGCACCAAGGAGGCCTTTGGCCAGCTGCGCATCAGCATCAACACCAATGCCGCCCTCATGCAGCTCAAGCTGGGCGCCTGGTCCGACGCTCGCTCCTCTGCCACCAGCGCCCTCGAGGTCGCCGGGATCACTCCTGTCGAGCAGGCCAAGGCCCTCTTCCGCCGCGGCCAGGCCCTGCTCAAGCTCAAGGACGAGGATGGCGCCCTGGCCGATCTGTCGGCTGCTCACAAGCTGGCACCTGCCGACGGCGCCGTGCTCAAGGAGCTGACTGCCGTCAAGGATGCCGTGCGGCTGCGGCGGGAAAAGGAGAAGAAGCAGTACCAGAAGTTCTTTTCTTAGGCATCGGAATGGAAGCAGGGACGCAATAGGACGGACACGGCGGTTTAGCCGAAGAGAATATGGACAACGAAAACTGGTGCTTACTTTCCGATCAGGCGAATATGGTTGCTTTGCTTTCTATTTTTTTTACGGATATTAAATCATGTGTAGCGTTATTTTCTTCTCCACGAGGCAACAGAAGAAGCACGGCTTAGATAGAGACGCCAACAATAAGTAGTCGTGCCCCCAAATGCAGATGTTGTGTAAAGCCGCGTGTTGAGTCAGCTGAAAACAGGAATAGCCAACGAGTGTGTGCCAGTAAACCACGTTTTGGAAATCGGTAACGCCAGAAATCCGCAACGCCTCCAACGGCCTATAACTGGCTTGGGAATATGAGTGTGAAAATGAATGAAACAGAGAAAAGAGACGTGTGCGCATATATATATATATATATGTGTGTGTGTAATGTATGTGCCCAGTATGCGGTCAGTTCCTAGGGAGTCTTCTGTTCCGAGGAAGCTGCTTCATGCAGCCGCATGACTGCCCTTTGGCACAGCTTCCCCTTTCGAACTCGAGCTGCCCCACGATTCGCCAAAGACGAAACCACGGCTCTGACTCTTGTCTTTGCTGCTGTCCCGCTTGTGGGCTCGCCCGCGACTTTTCTTCAGTTCGCGATCCCGCTTCCGATGCTCCTTCTTCTCCTCTTTTTTGTCCCCCTTCTTGTCTTCTTTCCTGTCTTCTTTCCTGTCCTCTTTCTTATCCCTGGCTTCCCGCTCTCGCTCGTGCTCGTGGTTGTCGTCGCACTCCGCCTCCTGGTCTGGGCCTCGGTCTGGCTGATCCGCACTGGACTCCTGTTCCCAGCCTCGACCCCGATCTCGGCCTCGATCGCGTTCGCGCAAGGCTCCGACAATAGCGCCCTCTCCAAAATGATCTGGGCTTGTCGTCCGCTTACGGCTGATGATACCGCTGAGGAACTTTCTCGCCTGCTTCCCGTTCCGCAGGCTTTTGGTCGTGCCGGCGCCTTCGGCCACCGGTGGCCCGTTGCTAAAGCTGCCTTCTGCCTGTCGACTCTTCCGGTCCCGTCCTGGATGCTCGTCTCCGTCGCTTCCAGAGGACCCTGGCGGAATGAGCCCTGCTACCACATGAGACCCGAAGGCACTGTAGCTGCTGCTGTACTCGCCACCACCCTCCAACCACGCAGGCACACTGCCATACGACAGGTTGATGCCGTCTGCCAGGTTGACTTTGTCCACGGCATCCACCAGGGCATCTTCCGTCGTCTGGCTGGACGTCTCGGGAGCTTGTCGGAGCGAATCTGCACGGGCAAAGCATTCATCGGACTTGGCCTGAAGATCCAGGCAGATCACATTGAACTCCTCCAGCTCTCCTTCGAAAAAGTGGCTGGAAGGCGCCGATGCCGGGTGGGCGTCGACCCAGAGCTTGGCCAGAGCAGCCAGGTTCCGTGGAAGGTCTATGAGATATGGCAGTCGGGGAAAGCCTTCCTGAGCGACGGATGAGAGACGGCCCATGATTGTGACGGGCGTAGAGTAAGACGGAGGCACCACAGCCGGCACGTTTGGCTTCTCTGCCGGTATAGAGCAAATGACGTCGATAAAGTCTCGGACAGACTGCTTCTGAGCTCCCAGAAACCGGTTCATCGGCTCCATCCACGTCTCCTTCCTCCCGATCATCGTCATGTTCGCCAGCGCCTGCAGGCCCTTTGCAATGAGCGTCAGCGTCCGCTGCGCACGAGGCCGTGGATGGTCTCGCAGGAGGCCGAATAGCTTGGGGTTCAGAATCGCAGGACACACAAAGCGCAGAAAGAGAAATCCAGACACGCTCGTATAGGAAACGGTGCGCAGAAAGTCTCCGTATCGATCTTCGGCTACCGCACGGATGTACTTGAGAATGTGGCGCAACTCGGCCGGAAACCGGGTTGCTGACGATGTGATGCATATCCACACTTCCGTCGTCAGCTGCGTGAGCCGGTCCCAGTGCTTGTTGATGTCGTCGCCAGGATTGATCTTGCCCGGGTCTACCTCGCAGTCCGGATTGATCTCGTTGATCTCGAATATCTTGTCCGACAGAACCTCTTCGAGATACTCCTGTCCCAGACGCCGCATGTGGAACTCCAGCGCCTGTGTCAGCAGCGAGTTGCCGCGGAAGAGGAGGTTGGCCTCTCCCTGCAGCGATCGTCCCATGTCTCGCACGATCTGGTCACGATCGCTGGCTGACTCGATTGAATCGCTGGACCTCAGCCTCTTGCTGAAACGGATTTTCTTCATCGTCACCTGGTTGCCTATGCCGTCAATCTCGTCCTCCACCATGGCCATGATCCAGTCGCCCACTTTGCCCGTGACCTGAAAGATATTCAGGAGCACCTCGGCAAGCCGCCTCAGGCCACCCGGCAGGACGGAGGCGATCTGGAGCGTGAGCCCGGAGCTAAATTTGTGCAAGAGGTTCAGGAGTGGTTTGTACTGCTGCTCGGCCAAGACCGCCAACTCTTCGTGGTGCACTTTGACCAACATGGAGCCGATGACCTGTGGCCGATCGTCGTATATGGGCAGCCATTGTTCGTGTTCCCTGCCGCGTTCCAAATTGTTCAGGGGGATGTCGACAGCGCCATACATGAGCTCCTTGACGTTGCCGGATTTCGGCAGACCGAGCGACGCTTGCAGCTGGTGCGTGTAGCTGTCCAGGTTGCCCTCCAGCCGTTTTAATACGACAGAGAGGTATGGTAGAACCGGTGGCAGGTCGAGAAACTCACAGTCCTCCCGCCAGAATGGATTCTTGGTGTCGGTCTTGATCGTTGTGCGGGCGCGTACTTCCCCGTCTAGGATGACCTCGGCCACGTAGTTTCCAATGAGCGGATCGGCTGGCTCTCCCTTGGCTGGACGCTCGTGGCGATCAACCATGCTGCTGATGCCGTCTGCTGAGCCGCGGGCCTTGATCTTTGCTTCTGTGACTCTCAGCTTCAGCGACTTCTCGAGTCGGAACAGCTGGCAATGCCGCTGTTCTCCAATCTTGTCTTCCAAGTGTTCTGCGGCTACTTCGTAGAAAACGTCGTCGTTGGTCTTGTCGATGGCGTAAATGTCCGGAACGGCAAAAGCCCAGAGGAGGACAAACCAAACTTCGAAAGCCACCCGGGAGTCGAGGGCAATGTAGACTGGTCGAAAGATGGACAGATGCGTAGATGTGGTTGCGTAAATGGGGAAAATGGCAATGCAATACTCCTCGTCGAGGACGGACTTGTCCAGCTGCTGTATGGCGCAACGTGCCAATTGCGTCAGCTCGATCACCGACAGGATGGTCACATCGTTTTCTGTCATCAGCTTGAACTCTCCGTTTCCCTGCAGGATGCAGGAGACACGCCGCCAAGCGCTCTGCGATGATCTCAGGTCCCGCGTCGACGGCCGCTTCACAATAGCACGCGGCGAGGTAGCAATTCCCTTGTCCCAAAACAAGACTTTGCCGACCTTGATGATGGCCCCGTCCTTTGGCTTCGCATTCGGTCCACGGCTCTTCGGATCACTTGTCGGTGATGTCACCGAGCGGCTGCCAGAAGCGCGAGGCATTGTCGGAGACGTGGCCCCGGGTGCTGGCGAGAGCTGCTGCCAACACAGCAAAGCAGCCAGCCAGAGATCAAATTCAGCGCTGACCGAAGGCCGAAGGGCAATTTCAGCAGGCGTGTGCGCGTTGGACAGAGCCAAATACCGGAAGCTCGTCCCTGGCTGCCGTACCGGCCAAACGCGACAACCGCGAAGATCAGAGACGATGGCCGTCTGAAACAGGCCTTGCATACCGGCATCGAACATCAAGCATCCTTTCTCCTCCTCAATGTAGCAGATGCCTTGGCTCCACGGCCCAATGTCCGAGTCTCGGTATTCGATCTCGCCACGCATTCTGCCACACAACGTCTTCATCAACATCAGCACCTTGTTGGCGTCGTCCGTCGGGATCGGGAACGGTAGCGAATCCACAGAGGGCGGTACAGAGACGATGGGTGACGTGGGACGAGAGGAGGTACGCTTGGTGAGACGGCGGCTCGTCTTCTTCTCTTTTGCCGGAACGGGTGCAATTGGCGTGATAGGTCCAACAGTTCCGATGGACATGATGCTTGTTGCGGACGAAGACGCTGTCAGTGCAGCTATGGCTGTAGGCATCGTCGGCGGAGGTTCGGCAGAGCGGTATGGAGTAATCGAAGGGAACCCGAGGGACTCAAAGGGGCTTTGCATCAGCGCAGGCCCTCGCTGGTTGTCTCCCGAACCTGCAGACGAGCACGAAAAGACTCGATGTCTGGGTTCTGACGCGATGCCTGGTGTTTGGAAATCGCGGAAAGGGGAAACCCCGTCCATGGTATGCGTCCGGACACGGTAGGAGGCAGGACGGGGAGGAGGACTAGATGAGGAGCTGTCGAAGGATCCAGCAACGGCATCACTGAACACAACACCCTGGCGGCGACTGCCTGTGCTGCTGTGGTGAGACAAGGTGCTGGTACCGGGAATGCTCCTTGGCGAGGTTTGGGGTGACATAGATCCGAAGGGACGGATCACAGGGACGGGGGCGCCTGTGTTCAGGTCGCTTGTGTCCAGCGGATCGAGTGGCGTCGACTTGCGCTGTTCCTTGGGCTCTGGTGTGACCGTGCGGACGCTGGGCGGTTCGCTGCGCGACATCTTGACTGTGTTGGATGTACTCGAGGCGCTGGATGCGATCGACATGCCCGACGTGCTGCCATTCTTCGTCCGGGAGCCGGCCGTCCGCGAGACTGGAGCCGGCGGAGTCGTGGCCAGCGACGACTCCGGAAGCGGGGGAAGCGGCACAGGCGTCGAGGTTGCTTGCATCGCGGGCCGGTCAAGCGACAGCGGCGGGGACAATACGGGTGGGGAGGTGGGGTGTTGACGTGCGAGTGTGTTGGTCAGAATGTCGCGATCCCGTCCACGATCGTGGTCGTGGCCTGAGCAGGTGTGCTCATCCATTGCAGATGGTGGTGGGGGGAGTTGGGCAGCTGAGTAGCTGTGCTGTTGGGTATTTGGGTAGGGTCAAGTCAGAGCTAGGCCTTCATCGTTTGAAGCTGCTGCTCCAGTCTTTCCTGCCCTCCCAGGAAGTCGTTATTCTGCCAAGCAGGTCACGACCGAGAGGCTCCGGTGTTTTTTCTTGTTGAAATACACAGCCATCTGTTGGACGGCCGCCGACTCGAAGGGCTCGAAGGCTGCCGCGTGTCCCAAGATCGTCGGTCCGCTGTGAGATACAGAGCAGTGCTAGAACACGTTTTCTTCCACGTTTTTCGATCTTGTCGGGTTCCAGCTAGGCTGCCCAGCAGACGATTCGATCACGTCTGGTGCTGTTCTGCTTTCGTGGAGCTTTCACCATCCTAGCTCTCGCCGCTCGACGGCGAGTGCGGTTCTCTCTGATGAGGTTGCGGAAAAGGGGACGGGATGGGGTGCGACGGAGAGAAGAATGGACGAGGAGTGCGAACGAGGGGACAAAGCGCTGTCGCGGGGAAGGCAGTGCTTTGCGCAGCTGAGGAAATAGAGCTCCACTCTACTTGTTGTTGGCTTGAATCCGCTTTGTTGTAATTAGCGTATCTTACTCGCAAAGCACATGCTTCTAGGAAAGGAAAGACGGCCGGTTGTCGAGAGAGCAGAACGCGGTCGACAGCTTATTAGGGGACGGCGGTCTCTGGCAGCGTGGAGCGGAAAGCCGAGATGCCCGGGAACAGGTATCGTGGGGGAAGGATGTCGGTGCTACTATGTAATCAAAAGAAGGCGAGTCGAAGACAGGGATGCAAAGCCAGAAAATGAAGCCGAAACGAAGTGAGCCGCTATGCTTAACATGTCCAACAGCTAGCAGGGTGACGTGCGTGAGGCACTCGGACGTTTCGAAGTCGTAGGCGGTGCCCGCAGGAGACGGCTGGCTTCGTCCTGATGATGCCGTCCTTTCTTTGCTGTTGTTTCGGTGGCACAATTCCGTCGACCGCTCGATTCACCGTTGGGGATTTGTGAGGGTTGCGTCGATTTCCCTCTTTCGCCGGGCTAGCGATGGGGTCGGGCCAATAACAGCCGTTTACGAGATGGAGGATAGCACAAATGGAATCAGGAAAGAGCTAATGGCGACCGCCTGCATACGACGTACGCTCACCTGTAACCCTGATAAATGGGTCTGTCAGAAGGAGCGAGAAGTGATAGGTTGCTGCTCCCACATTGGAATTGAAGCCCAAGAATCGATTGTATTAGGGGTTTGTCTATTAACAGATATATAGTTCCGTCCTTCCGCAACCACGTTGCCCTCGAGAAGAGACCGAAACCTCACCACCTGCCCTCGTTCCAATTTCAGTACCTTGCACGTACCCATTGTACCTATGATTACGGCGTCTTGGATCCCAGGCGGCGCTGCAGATCAAGCGGAATCCTTCTGGACAACTGAGAAGCTATGGGTAAAAAGGACCCCGTTTGCGGTGCTCAATGGGTTACCACACGCCCCCATTGAGCATAGTCAGCCCGGGATGATATTGGTGCGGAACGGAGGCCTGCCGCCAACCGAGCGAGAAAGCTCCTATCTGGCCTACAAAGGAGGCCTGGAAACGAAACTGGCGATCGACAGAGGGCGCCGGCAAGCTTGTCGGGGCCAGTGCCCTTATGCAAACGGCTGGCCGGTCGCTGAAACAAGATGTTGCCCCTTCATCACACGGCCTAGAGCGCCTGTACGAGTACTGCAGGCACTGATGCACCAACTCGCATCGGCTGTATTCCCCATACACGCTTGTCTTGCTTTTAACGCCACGCGCCCAGATCCGATCCAGAACCTGCATGTGTCAACCGACGACTCGACGAGCTCAATACCACTCCAGGCCTTTTTCGTACGAAGGGCCAACGGCCGATCGCCCCACAAGCGCAAAACTAAACAGGTGAAGGACGAGTCGGGGTTACGTCTGAGCAAGGATGGGACCCTGCCACATCGGGCGGGACGGGGCAATCAGGAACACTTGGACACAGTCCAATATCCTTTTGGGCCTTCCCACCGGCTGAGACCTGCGACGGCCGAAATAGCTGTATTTTGTGCCCTCGCCTAGATCAGATCCTCGGCATCAGCTCCACCGCTCACTTCTCGGCAGCTACTTGTACTCCGTGCATACGTATGGGCTTGTGCTTGAGACAACGACATGTCGGGATTTCGCCATGGACTAGGTGCTTGTGAGGAATAGGCGGCGTCCGGGAGTGGTATACGAGCAGCAAATGAGCATCTTGCCACTACGAGTACTTCAATTTCGTACTCGAGAGGCAGCAACACAAACTGGCGGCACTCTGACCATTCCATTACACATACCCCATACTCACGAGAAGTCTCGTATCTTGCGTAACGCGCGCTTCCCCCGACCGCCAAGTTCGGACCGCGAGGAAGACGCCGGCAGTCAGTGCTTGGTTTAAAGCTGTTTCTGGTCTGGGCTCCGCTACTGTGGTTGTATCACATCCGATGCTGTCAAATTGCCCTTTTCCTTTTCCTAATTTCCGCCCATACTCCGTGAAGCTTGCCCGCACTCCGTACACTGTATGATCTCCGGATTGGGTAGCACTCGTAGACCGGTTTCTAGATGTCACAAGCGCGCCGGTTCATGATGAATACTCTGTATAAAGCGCCACTGCAATTCCGGAAATAGAACTGTCTCTCTTTTACATGGATAGCTTATCTTAAGTACGAACTATACAACACCGTGGCTGTGCATGTGGCTTGACTTATGGCTCAGCAGCCCTGTGGGTCCGCGCCGATTATCTGGGGCACGCACAGAATTTTTCCAAAAAAAATTAGGGCGTCAAAACTCCAAGACGACCCTTTTCACGACTTTCACATCGTTCCCCTTCCCCTCTTTTCCGTCATCCGCATCACGACACAAAGGCATCACCACAACAACACCGCCAAGATGGTCAACATTCCGAGTGAGTAGGACCCGGTGGAACCAGTCGATTGGGAGAGGGGCGGCTCTGGGCCGTCCACGGAAGCGCATTGCCATGAGCTCGGTTTTGTGTCGTGTTGAATCCAGATTGCTGACTATGACTTCTTCTTTGCAGAGACGAGAAAGACCTACTGTATGTTTGCACCATATTGCACCTAGCACTCACCCCGAGACGACTCGATTTGGATTGGCTGCTTCGCTATTTTCCCCGACATAGGAAGTGTGTTGTTAACTCGCAATGCAGGCAAGGGCAAGGAGTGCCGGAAGCACACCCAGCGTACGTATGACCCGGCGAGACGAGAGCGAGTTTAAGGCGGAAGAAACGGGGTGATGGGATGGTTTCTGCTTTGGTGCCCAGTCGCTGACTTCGCTTCCCCTTGACAGACAAGGTGACACAGTACAAGACGGGCAAGGCCAGTCTGTTCGCTCAGGGAAAGCGTCGTTACGATCGTAAGCAGTCTGGTTACGGTGGTCAGACGAAGCAGATCTTCCACAAGAAGGCCAAGACAACGAAGAAGGTATATGGCTGCGCAATGTGCTATGGTCTTCCCTTGTGAGGCGTTTTGCTTACCTTTATTCTTCCAGATCGTGCTGCGTCTCGAGTGCACGTCATGCAAGGCAAAGAAGCAGCTGCCGCTGAAGCGGACCAAGCACTTCGAGCTTGGGTATGTGGCTTTCCGACTCGCTTGCCGCGTCGTGACATGGAACAATGGCTGACAACAGCGCAGTGGTGACAAGAAGACCAAGGGCGCGGCGCTTGTGTTCTAAGCGCTGTCCCTCGTGTATTCGTTCTTTTTTGTTAAAACCCTTGCTCGAAAAACGGCTCGTCTCGGCCAGCCTCAGTCTCACTCGCACAACACTCGCACTCACCACACCGATCCCTTTCTTCCTCTCCTCTCCAGGTCGCCCGATAGAGTGTGGCACGGCCGGGGAAAGGCAGAGAGGGGCGGCTTCTTGCCATTTTTTCTTGTGTTTGTTTTCTGGCTGGGGAGGGCGGACCGTGGTGGACCTATTTGCACACTTTAATTGGCAAATACGAAAATATGGGACGGAGTGGGAAACGGCTTGGAAAGGAGGAGGAAGGATTGTGTATGGTCTGGGCGGACTCTAGGACCCAAGCCCAACCATAAGAGTCACGGCCAGTACAAAGATGACATCAAACAAGACAAAAAAATGATCAAAAGACTCTTGCCATGAGGCTAGGTTATGTGACACGGAGTACACGAGTTCCGGGCGTGTAGCTGCTGGAGCTGGAGAGTTGACATTGAGTTTGGCCATGAGATTGTCTGCGTCTCTGCTTCCTCGTTCAAAAGCCCTCTCCCAACATGACAGTACGGCCTTGGCCATACCATAATGGGCCGACCCGGGCATCCAGGCCCTTTTCCTGACCGACGGTCCATTCTCCGACCAGGCGGTCTTGCGGCAGATGAGTGGAGGCCGTAGACTGCCAAGTGGCCGGCCACACGTCGCGCTCGAGCCAGGCGTTGACAGCGTCCAGGGCGTCGATCCAGGCCTGGCGTGCTGCCGGCGTGGCGTGATCGTCCTGGCAAAGGAAGCGGGCGAGGGTGATGTGGGCGCTGGGGACGACGTAGCGGGAGACGACGTCGACGCCGGTGTCACGGGCACGGGCAAACAGGTCTCGGCGGAGGTGATGGTAGGTATAGGCGTCCGGGAAGGACGAAGATCCAGCTCCCGACAGCGGGGTCACGCCCGGGGCCACAGGCGACGGCGACGCAGAGGGCTCGCCAGCGGCCGGGACAAACGACAGGGCGACGGCGGCCAGGTCGTAGGAAATCATGGGCCGGACGAGACGAGCACGGTGGCGGTAGGGGTAGTTGACAAGGGTGGCGATGCCGTTCTCGCCGGAGTCTGCTGTTGAGGCCATGGTGTGGCAGACAGCGGCGACTTCGGCGGGCGTGCGCGAGTGGCAGATCTCTAGGGCAGTCATGTGCATGCGGTAGAGAGGCATAAGCCAGAGGTCTGGGCTGTCAGACGGTTTTCCTTTTTTTTCTTTTTTTCTTCTTTCTTTCTTTTTTTCTTTCTTTTTTCTTTCTTCTCTCTTTCTTCTCTCTTTCTTTCATTCTCACTGCAGTGCCGAAAACTCACTTGGTGCTGCCTGTTTCAACATCTGCTGGACCCGGTCGGCCAGACGGAGGATGTGATCAGGCGGCCGGGCCCAGAAGACGACGCAGTATCGGGGATCCTCAAAGGCCGGCTCGATGCTGGGGTTCTCGATGCGCAGCAGAAAGGGATCGATGAGGACCTCCTGGAAGTCGGGTGCCAGGAACTTGGCACGCTGCTGGGCGTTGCGCGTGGTCCGGTGGACGGCATAGCGGGCCTGCATCTGAGCCTGCAGGAGCTGCACGTTAACAGAGAGTGGCTGTGAGGTCGAGACTGGTTTCCCTGTTCTTTGGCAGACGGACCGGATCATCCTTGGTGGCAGCGATCAGCGATTCGTACGGGTTGTCGCCCGGCTGGATCTCCACGCCAGACAAGTCCTCGTAATTGTTCCGGGCATCTGTCGACTCCAGTGCTGGCGACATGGTGGGCCACAGAGACAGCAGTTGAAAGGCAAAGGGCAAAAGGCAAAAGGCCAAGAGACGGAGGAGACTCACCCGCACGTAAATCCGTACGGTGAGGCAGTCGCGACCGCACCAAAACGAATGCGAGGCTTGTCACGTGTAGTGTATTCTCACGGCCCCGCAACAAGAGTGAGTGGTAAGCTTCGAGAACGTACGGTTGATTATTTGCGTTAACAATGGACTATGTAACAAGCTTTGTTCATAGTATGATCGAAGAAAAGTTCCTTATTGACTTTTCGAAAGCCTCATGGACAATTGCTGTGATACTACTCTGCGTTCGTCTGCCTACGGGCCCCGAATGACCGGCCATCGGTGCCAGTTCCGTTCTTTCTACATATGGTACTTACAATACGATGGCCTAGATCATGAGCGAGCTGTCTAAGCCGTTGAAGCTCTTTTTCGGAAGATATGTAGCACTCTTGAAAGTTATCCTTGAGGCTGTAGGTTTGTCGCTGCAACTTACAGGCGGACCCACTCTTACGTAATCCGAATCATGTTCTAAGAATCTAGGCATCGAGTTTACTCTCACAGAGCGAGCTCTCGAAAGTTCAGACAAGACAGACACAAAGGACGCCTGAGCCCAATTGGCCGTGTCGACGATCAGACGTGGTGGGCCACTGGTTCGGCTCTGTTCTTTTCTTTCCCCTTCCCTCTTTCTTCTTCTCTCTCTCCCCTTTCTCTCCCTTCTCCCCCATCCCGCAATGCCTGACAGTCTGGACGTGTCCGGTCTCGGCCTGTGCGTGCTTGCGGAGCCGTTGACGGTGGCGGCGTTTGCGCCGTTTGGTGACGTGATGGAGAACCCGCGGCCGGACGTGCAGCCGGGACAGTACGGCGAGGCGTTTGGGTCCGGGTCCGGCTCGCCTGCACCGCCTTTCCACCCGGTCTCAGCCAACCAGGGCTCGGCCATCAAGTACCAGCACGTGTCGCGGCTCGCCGACCGGTACGCGGCAGACGGTGCGCCCAGCGGCCAGCCGGCGGCCGCGGTGGCCAACGTGTTTGTGTGTGCCGCCAGAACGCTGGTGGCGGATCCAGCGAGCACCAAAGCCGGCCTCTTTCCCGTCACCATCCTCGAGCGCCACCCCTACACGACGCAGACGTTTGTGCCGCTGACGGCCCACGGCCACACGCGCTACCTCGTGATCGTGGCGCCGACACGGGGACCCAACAGAAGCGGCCCGCCTGACATCCACCACCTGCGCGCATTTGTGGCCCGCGGCGACCAGGCGGTGACGTATGGCGCCGGCACATGGCACGCGCCCATGGTGGCACTGGGAACGGCCGGCACCAGCGTGGCCTACGCGGTCTTCCAGTTCGCCAATGGAGTCGGGCCTGAGGACTGCCAGGAGACGGTGCTGGACGGCGGCAGCCAGGGCCAGCAGCAGCCGTGGACGGCGGTGACGGTGCGGGTGCCAGCAATGGGCAGCGGGTGCTGTGCAGCGAAGCTGTAGAGGCGAGCTGTACGGAGTAGGGGTAGAGTACGGAGTAGACAAGACAAATGAAGATCACGTGCAGATCACGTGCAGTGAAGTACAGTCAAATACAGGCAGTAATACACCACTCACTAATACAACACTCAACACCACTCACAAATACAATAAAACGCCACCAGAGCAACTAGCGTTAGTCCTAAGCCTTGCTTACATCAACCGACTTGCTACATCAACCATCACTTGCTACATCAGTCATCACTTGCTCGTCCACGGCAGCGGATACGTGCTGACCCAGTCGGCGACCTCGCTGCGCAGCTGCAGAATTTCCGGCACAGCGTCGCCGTTGCCCAAATGGTCGAGGAACAGCCGCAGACGGCCGGGGCTCTTCTCGGCCTTGGCCTCGGCCTCTTTGCGGGCGGCCTTGTCGACACGCACGGCGATGGTGACGGCGCGGTCAACAATGTCGGCAACGCGGGCAAAGTCGTGCTCGGTGAAGCCACGCGTGGTCATGGCGGGCGTGCCCATGCGCAGGCCGCCGGGCGTCAGGGCAGAGCGGTCGCCGGGCACGGTGTTCTTGTTGGCAGCCACGCCGACGAGCTCGAGCACGCGCTCGACACGGGCGCCATCAATGTTCTGAGGCTTCAGGTCGGCCAACAGCAGGTGGTTGTCGGTGCCGCCCGACACGAGCGAGTAGCCGAGGCCGCCCTTGTCCTTGGCATCGCCCAGACGGCGGGCCAGCGCCTGTGCATTGGCCAGCACCTGCTCCTGGTAAGCGCGGAACTCGGGCGTCTGGGCCTGCTTCAGGGCCACGGCCAGCGCTGCGATCGTGTGGTTGTGCGGCCCGCCCTGGTGGCCCGGGAACACGCTCGCGTTGATGGCCGCCTCCAGCTGGTACCGCTCCTCCTCCTTCGTCTTCGCGTTTACCCGCCGCACGCCCCGGCGGAAGAAGATCATCGCACCACGAGGACCCCGTAGCGACTTGTGCGATGTCGTCGTCACCACGTCCGCCACCCCAAACGGCCCTGGGATCGCCTTGGCCGCCACCATGCCCGACAGATGCGCAATGTCCGCCACCAGGTACGCATTGATCTTGTCGCACACCGCTCGCATCCGCTGGTAGTCGATCAGCCGACTGTACGCGCTCGCCCCGGCCACAATGATCTTGGGCCGGTACAGCAGCGCCATCTCCTCTAGCTTGTCGTAGTCAATCTGCCCTGTCCGCTCGTCCAGTCGGTACGGCAGCGTCTCAAAGTACTTGCTGATAAACGAGATCTTCTTCGTTGGCGTCTGGTAGCCGTGCGATAGGTGGCCGCCATGCGGCAGGTCCAACCCCATCAGCCGGTCGTGCGTGTTCATCAGCGCCGAGTACACGTACAGGTTCGCCGGCGCCCCCGACAGCGCCTGCACGTTGACACCCCATTCCTTGTCCGAGAGCCCAAATGTCTCCAGCGCTCGCTGCTGGCAGAGCCGCTCCGACTGGTCGATGAACTCGTTTCCGCCATAGTATCGTGCTCCTGGATACCCTTCCGAGTACTTATCTGCGTCCAGTCAGTCTCGCCGCTGCAGTCAGCACACCCAGCACACGTACTCTGCATTGGGCTACCCAAGGCGTCCAGCACTGCCTGTGACGTGAAGTTCTCTGACGGGATCAGGTTGATGAACTGTTTCTGTCGTGTTTTTTCCTGAATGTGTTAGCGGAAGGGAGAGAGAGAGAGAGAGAGAG